>VXBH01006425.1:3038-168795 GCA_013400035.1 Rynchops niger
GAAGCATAGCCCAACTAAATCATGATAAAGGACTGCATTCCTCAGCACCTGTGATGGCCACTGTTTTAACAACTTACCAGCCAGAAAAGAGCCTTGGGCCCCAGATGATATGCAATAATTATCTTGACAGGAGTACTTGAAGGACCTATCTTCTTTATTACTGCCTGTGTTTTTAACATTAAACTCTCTATCATCATATTTAAGGGCAACAGAGGGTTTACAGGACAAATGCCAAATCCATTAAAAAGGTTTCATCACATAAAATTACATTTTAAGCACTAAAGAGAACAAATGAGAAATTGGGTGAAGGCAGATGCCAGAGTGATGAAGCTAATACTGGAACTCTTTATCTTTACAGAAAAATGACCGGGTAGCTGCTGGTTTGATGTGTAGCAATTAAAGAGTAATTTACACAGTGCCACTTAGTGACAAGTATAATTATGTTCTACTCAGAGTACATATCAGATAATAATTGCCTCCAGCTGAGCTGGAGTTTGTAACCCACTAAAAGGGACTTCAGTGATATGACCAAACATGGATTTCAGCTAGAAACTGACCAGAAGATCACAGGAGTTGCTCACAGGTCTTTGAAGAAAATTACAATAACAACTTGATCTCCTCTATGTAAATAATTGTATTGATCTAGGCAGAGATCTATAACAAAGATAAGAAAGTACAGAAGAAAGCATGACTTTTCTGTACGACATACAGTTCAATTCACAAGGCTCTCGTGCCTAAAAGCTTTAAAAAAATAATAATAATAATTGGTGCAGCAGTGTCAGATAAGGTCAGCAGCCAAAGTCTGGTAGACAAAGTCTGCCACCAGCCTCATGCGTACCTTCCAGAAACCTAAGGAATACCTACAAGGAACTGCTTGACACCTTTAGACTGCAGTGTCTTATCTGGGCTATGGTTGCTCCAAAAGACATCAGGTACCACTCCCAGGATGCTGCTGGAATTAACTTATATCTGCCCACATGGAAATAAAGCCCCAGAGCACTGAAACCACCTCCATAGCCCAGCCTGTAACACTTGCACGAAAAATAAAGTCTTGTATTAAGCTGTGAACAGACTTGAGATCTTCTGTAGAGCAGAATTGCTCACCTACATACTACAAAACAGACCTTCAGAGTGGCTGTAGCTCTGAAAGTATCCCCAAATATTTTTAATAAGAAGAAGGAATTACAAAATGCAATGGTGTCTTTGAGCCTGTACTCAGTGTTTCTCTCTCCAGACTCCACTGGTCTTCGGACTGTCCTCAGCTGGGAATTGCAAAGTGATAGGGCATGGGATGAGATAACAGTGGTGAAACAGGAGATGTGACTATAGCAGCATTGCTGAAAGCCAAAGGAAAAAGTTGCTGCTTGGTTTCAGGAAGTTTGGCTAGTGTGGCTTGTGCCCTAAAAAACACAACTTAAAGCTAAGTAGGACCTAGGCCACACACAGCAATTTGGGAATTACAAGAAATACCAAGAATTTCTCTGAAGGGAATAAAGCCAAGTCTACCTGTTCTCCCAGAACCTACAGCTGATACAGAAACCTCATTTACCATCGACACAAAACACGCAGCAACATGACTATTCATGGTGAACCCAAAGCAAGCGTGAAGAGCTGTGCAGAGCAGGCTGCGATGCAATGCTGAGACACTTGAAGTCGCAGCGGTTCCAGAGTCAATCCAGATGTGCAACCCAGGGCGAGCACAAGCTCCTCAGGGAGCCATACGTGGACCTTCAAACTCATGGTTCAGGCTCACCCTCAGCATATCCCCCACCCCTCCCCACCAAGAATCCAGCCAGCCTGCTTGTCTGTAAGGATATTGATGTGAAATTCTTATGATTCGAGGTGTACTTGTACAATTGCCAGCTGAGTTGCACTGAGCAACAAGCAGCACAAAAATAAAGCAGAACTACAGCACAGGTCATAACAGCTGAGCTCAGTAACATTTTGCATTGCAAACTGAGCAGCCTTATGGCTTCTCCTAGATTTTATCAGCAGTAGTACTAGAAGTAGTTTTGATCAACTACCATGACGTGACTCAAATGCACAAGTGTAGAAATGCATGAGAGTGTGGGATGTCAGCTCAAATCAAAGTCACTTTAAATGAAAGCTCAAGGCATCTTCTCACGCTTATGTCTTCCTCCTCCTCTCCCGAGGATGAGAGATGGCATGAGTCAAATTTTACATCTCACCTTAGTTCTGGTTTCTAACTGGAAAAGGACTCTCAAACAAGTTCATTAAACGGATGAGGTGGCTCAAGAGTTTTCCACACCTACTCGTCACCCACTGTGCCCCTATGCCATGGACCACTCCATGGAGGAGAATTGGCACAATGGGACCTGGGGCTGTAACTCCTCATCACTGCCCACATGAGAGGGTCCCTGTCCAGGACACCATGGGACTCTCCTGTCTCTCACCTTGCTGGGTGATAGCTCCAGACAGATGGCTGGTCTCACTCTGCAGGCAGGACCTTGCTAAGCCAGAGCACCCAGACCTTCTATCCCAGCCCCTGGTGTCCCTCCAGGACAGCTAGATGTCATAGTTTGGGTAACACCATAAGGATACAGTAAGTCCTGCAGCAAGATGAGAGGTTTCATCCAGCACTTCAGTTTTGCTTGTCCCTGCAAGTAGAGGTCTGC
The DNA here is from genome assembly GCA_013400035.1 of Rynchops niger. Classification (NCBI taxonomy): domain Eukaryota; kingdom Metazoa; phylum Chordata; class Aves; order Charadriiformes; family Laridae; genus Rynchops; species Rynchops niger. The sequence continues at coordinate 5,675 of VXBH01006425.1, forward strand.
TAAGGTTAGCCTGGGGTGAGGAATTCCTCTGTGATGATGATGATGGTGATGATTTCAGGAGGAGTCCAATGACTGCTATCATTAGATCAAGAGTGGCTTAACCAGGGTGGACATAATGTCCTGTGACCCTTTGTACATTGTTCCCATTGTAAAAATAACTTCATGTGGGATCATACTTCCATGAAGAAGTCCTAGTAATGTACACAGCTCAGAGAGTTCTGTCCCCGAGCACAGTGGGGCTGAACATCCTATTCCTGCTTTTCACCATCCCATCTCTGCTTCCCCAGGACAGTGGATGCTCACTGTCAGCTATCTGCTCAAAGCAGGCTAACTGAGCTTCCCGTGTCATCTCCAACTGGTCTGCCCTTCTGCACCTCCCCTGAGACAACCAGAACAGCCGTCCCTCAGCCCTCGTGTCCCCAACTGAGGCAAACTCTTCATCACACACCATCACAGTCTTTATGCCAATTCTTGCCTGATTTGGGAGACAGTAGCACACAAGTTCCTAGCGTAAGCTCTGGGATGAATATGTTTGCTCTTACAGACATATCCAGGCAAAGCACCTTGTTAACTGTGTTAATAATGTACCAAAAGGTGTCCTGGGCACTCTCTATAGAGTGCTGGTAATTAACGCATTGCCTTTCACAAGCTTCATGGAAGCCATTCATAATTAACCTCTTTTTTTCCCCTGCTGTATGATGTAAAAATTGCCTGTTATTCTAGTAAAAGCCCAGGAACACATATTCAGCCATCTCAGCCAAAGCAAGGCAGAAGCAATTTAAAGACAATAGTGGCAGGAAAGGTGAAATCCATTCTCCTTTACTCCATTGCACCAAAGAAAAAAAACCCCTCGGCTCCCAGGCACTACTCCAAGGGCAAGCAGCATCCAAAACCCCCTCCAGACCACAGCGCAGCTCGGCAAGGCCTTAAATTGGAGAGGACATACCAAAACAACTAATAAAACCCCAATCACCTAGGACTGATTGTACTTGTTTGTTTCGTGGTTTACAGTCAAAGCATCAAGTTGTTTGTGCTTTAATCTTAATAACTAAAATCTTTACTTGTTCTCCTGTGGGCCTTATCTCACATTGTGGAATACCTAACGAGTTGAGGCAGAAGAGCTGAGTTTGCTGAGCACCATCCTGCAGAATGGGTCAATGGGAAGCATGAGGAGGCTGCTGCTGGAGGGCAGCGCTCAGGGTCCAGCAGGGTCCGGAAAAACACCAGTGCCAGCCTGCAAAAGTTTTGCCTGTCTATAAAGCTTACGCTACCCAGTGCGAGCTTTGAGGAGCAGTCTCTGTGACCTGCAGGACATGCACAAATCACTTTTCTTTGAGGGGATGTTGAGTGAAGCTATTCCTACATCCAGCGCAGACTCCTAAGCGATGGCAGGAGGTAAGAGAATATGCCAGAGCAGAGATCTGCAGTAGGCAAGGAAACACGCAGTACCTTCAGCTAAAGTACAAAATAAGAACATATACCAGCAGTAGTTAGAGGCAGTATCAATACTGGCTGAAAGTCATGTAGAGAAACCCCTAGAGCAAACCAATACAGTCAGTCAGTAAAAGCACTAACATCTGAGATCAAAAAATAACCAGCGTACTTAGCAAACATCACACTACCAGCTACAGGGGATTTTATCTCAACCCTTGTTGCAATTGTATGAAAAAAAAAAAAATAAATAGTTTTTTCAGTAATTCTGCTTCTTCTAATTTGTTCAACATAACATGCTTATGTTATTTTGATTACGTTGGCAGCCAGGCCAACACCCCACCACAAACAAGGGTAAAGGTTGACATTGCTCCAGGAAGCCAAGGGAACTGTGCTGTGCTCGTTGGTGGCACTTGCTGATGCTGTCATGGGCTCAGGAGTCTGTCTGGAGTACAAAAAGGTCCAGCAGCCCCTTCAGTCATACACATTGTCTTCGTTTATGTCTTATAAAAAGTAGTTTTATTCAGAAGCAACTTAGGAGTTAAATTAAATATTACTTTGATATTACAATTGTTAATCATACAGTGCCTGGTACGCTGAAGGAAATGTAGAAAATAATGAGAAAGAATGAGACTCTCCTGGCTATCATGGGACGGTGTTTCTTGTCCCATGCCACAGGTTTTCTTGGTCACCTTTGACATGATACTCATTCCTCAGAGCCATCCTCCATCTCCAAAACCAGGATGTGCTTTGCCATATTCCAGTCTACCAGGGGAAGAAAACAAATCCAAAACAACCGAAAACACCAGCGGCAGCACAAAGAATAATAAAACCATCACAAGTATTTTCTCATGAGAGCCACGTTACGCTCCTGACACTGAAGACATCTCCACAACTGCAGCAGATGAGCAGAACCTCACTGCAGAGGTCTCTGCATGCTCTTGCGGAGCAAAACCTTTGCTGTTGCCTTTTCCACCTAGCAAAGCGATCCACAGCAGCCGGTGGCATCGGCACAGAAAAGTGAAGCAACTTTTCCAAATACTCTCAAGAGTGTAGTGGCAAAGCTGAAGAAACACAATCCAAAGCCCCAACTCCCCGGTCCAAGGCTCCAGGTACCGAGCCACATGTTCCAGACGGTGCCAGAGGGCCAGCTAGCACAGGGCACACCCACGCTGGGAAGGGAAGAAGCATCAGGCGGTAAAAGGGTTTAATATTTCATTAGCACATCATTCCCTGCAGTTTCTAATATTAAATTAATCCCTGTCTGTCCAGATCAGCTAAGTTCATCCTCTAGACAAATTAGGTCAGCAATAGCCTGAATTAAAAAAAAAAAAATAATAAAAAATCCGAGTGTTGAAAGTTTCTGCCACGGCTGATTACTCTATGGATTATTCATCCCAGCAGCAGCTCTGCATTGCTCAACAGCAACATTCCTACAGTCAGGAAAGCACTTCACCAGCAGAGCAGGGCAAAAAAAAAGCCAAATTCCCGCAAAATACGGCGGCAGGGCCACACCCTGGCCTGCCATAAAGCATCCCTCCCAGGGCTGCATCCCGACCTGCCTGCCTTTGCCCTGTTCAGCAAGCATGAAAGCATTTGCCTTTGAAAATTTGGCCTGCAGTTTTAAAAACAGCTAAGAAATTCCACTGTGGCATATTATTTTCTCAAGCTACCAAGAGCCAATTGCTGCAACAGTCATTGATAAAGTGGCTCAAAGCCTCTGCGTGGCTACAGAAGAAAACTGAACCAGTAAAACCTCAGCTGTTCTGAAATCTGAAGAAGATGCTGCAAAGACCCACGTTGAATCGTTTAATATGTGTAGTTACACGCGCTTTAGTTGGTCCTACAAGATCTTAAATGCTTCCTAATGTACTGATGGCCCAGATTATTTTTTAATTCATCTATATAAGGTTCAAAGATGGTTTTGATGGCTAGGTAATTCTCTGCTTCCAAACATATACGTCTCTATTAGAGAGAACCCTGAAGACTTGCCCTAATGTTTAAATATTACCTCTTCTGAATAACACAGACCTGCTGGTCTTGGAGCTGTGCAGCTTTTGCTTTAAGCATTAAACTATCCTCCAGGGCTTAAAACCCACAAGTTTGACGATAAAAGAAAAGATGCTCTCAAAGGTACATTTAATTATTATTAGATGGAAGAATTAAAGATACTGGATGGGAGATAAGCCCTTACAGAGACAGAAGCTGTTTTCTAGTTCTAGGAGATAATAAATTGTGCCATTGGTCTGTCTCTGGGCTTTGCTGGTAACAGATCACATGCATTTTCATGCAAGTTCAAATAACACACAGAAAAACAGCCACAAACTAGTCACGTTGCCAAAACGCATCTTAAATAACCCACCAAAAAATGGCCACAAACTAGTCAGGGTGCCAAAATGCATCAAATGTTCAGCAGCCTGTGGTCTTCAGGACGTCAGGGTGAGACAGACTGTTTGATGATGGCTTTTCAAGAGAAATTTCAGGGGTTTTTTGCATGCCATTACTGAAACAACCATGCTGCTGCAAAAGGAAAACAGCATTTGGTTAATAACGATGAGGATTTGTGGAACCATTTTATGAAGCTCTGTCCAAGATGGCTGTCTTGAAAAGGGTGTAAGTGATGTAAAAGACTCCGAGTTGTTACCTCTCAAATGCAAAGAGGGCAAATGCAAGGCTGCATGGAGCCGGAGATGACTTCAGCAGCATGGGCTTAGGCAGCTGCTGCCCAGACATGGTGGGGACATGTGGGGACAAGGGACATGTGGGAACAAGGGACACCATCAGGAAACACAGAAGAAAAGAAAGAGGGAGAAAATTATGAAAATTGGTGAAAAATAGCATCCTGGGATTAAAGATTCAGCACCTCTGAGCCAACAGCCATCTCCTAGGGCAAGGAAGGCAGAGGAGTGAGGAGGTACTGGGGTCAGGACTCAAGGGCATGTGGCACCAAGGAGCACAGTGGAGACCTCCTCTCACTGTGGATCAAACGTCACCAAGTGGTGACCTTCAACTGGTCTGAAGGCATCTCTTACATCAAAGCAAACCCTCAACCCTTGTGCATGTAAAAGTGCAGCACGCCCAGGGTGGCACACGACAGGATAGCCAACACCTGAGTGCGACACATGGTACAGAGGTGGTACCCGCGTGTCACCACCTGGGCCAGCATGACCCCACCGCTGCACAGCATGCGACACACTCCGGCGCTCTGTCACCATGGATGAGCATGACTAAGTTCTCGTCTGAAAGACAATTCAAAGGAAAACAGCAGGATCCAGCTTCAAATAACACCAGCGAGTCAACCCCGCCAGGAAGCGAGCCGGCGGCTCTGTAGCATCAGTGCTGCTTCACCCCCTGCGCCATCAGCACCGATTGCAGCTGAGAGAATGGGAATTGGGTTGGTAACACGGCACTGACCTTTGCAAAAATTGTGATGCAGATGGAGAGCTAAGGGAACAGCTCGTGCCTTCGCCCGCTATTTCCAGCCCTTACACAGCTCCAGAGCAGGAACTTGGTACCCAGCCCACAAGCACATAAGAGGGCTATGCTGTCACTCGGAAGGACTCATGTTACTGTAATTCTTCTGTGTTGAGAAGAGGTGGAAAATAAGACTCTGTTTTCCTAAAATGATCCTCACTCTCCATACTTGCACAGTATCCGTGGCATGTGGGCACCACACCAGCTTTAACGGCATCAAGGATACAGACACTCTGAGAGCCTTTCCCTCCTTCTGGTAAATCAATCCCAGCTCGACCCGCCAGAAACAGTCAGGAAGCACAAACACACCGAGCACCAAGGGAGGGGTGGTTAGGACAGACACGGAGCATCCTCTGCAGACTGCTTCCAACAGCCCGGACCAGCAGACAACGGATGCTGCCCCATCACTTTGCATTTTTACTCCTGTCATACCTGGAATTTCTCAACAAAGCAACAAGAACCCAAAGGAGGAAAGCAGCAGACCGGGGGATCCCTCTGCTGGCCTCTGCTGCTTAAACGCTCCACAGCATACTCCTCTACACCTCACTCCATCTTAAACAAGCATCCCCTTTGGAGAACCAGAGATTTCATTAAAAGCAGCAGTTACAGTATTCAACCACTTCTCCTGTTTTAACATGGATTCTAGGTAACAAATGTACTAGCATGTGCTTTATTCCCCAGCTCTGTTTTTACTCCTCATCTCTGAGTTTAACACTCTCTGGAATTAGTAAAGCCAGAAAAATATCACTCCACATACATCCGATTGTGAGAACCAGGGGTCGGAGGAGCTGCTTTGTCTCAGATGTTATCAAGCACCGTGGGTTCTGTTCGGCGCGGGCTCAGACAGACCCAGCGCAGGGCGAGCAGTGAGGCTGAGACAGAGCTAGGGCACAAAAATGATTTTGAGTCAAAAGAGAAAAAGAGCAAGATTCAAATGAAGAAAACATGAGACAGTCAGAGAAGGAGGCAGAGGACATAGTTAACACCACAAGGAAGACAAATCCCTAAGAAGTTACCATGAAATAAAGGTCCTATGCCCGGTGACCAATATTCTCAAGGCATTTCTCCGAGGCGGCTGCAGCCCTGCCATGGAGGGGTTACAACTCTCCCCGACACACAGAACAGGGTGCCCTGCAGCTACCGCAACTTCTAACTGTAAGAGTGAGTCATCAGCTACGAAGATAAAACCACAAAAAGTGAGAGTGAAAAGGTGTGAGAATTCCAGTCAATCTGACAACTCTGAAGCAGTTTCTCAGGCCCATCCTCTGAGAGTGCAGAAATAAACTAGAAAGGGAAAGCTAATCCTCGGCATGTCTCCATCAAGACCGCAGAGATACAGCAGGAATAGAGTTGGTCCTATACATCTACTTTTAATCCATATTTACAGCTATCTTTCTAATTCCACTAATCCTACGGGGACTCTAAAGATCACAGCTAAGCCGTATATTAAGCTCCCACTGCAGAGCTCTACATAGGCACGGCTCCTGTCAGTCTTAACTGAGCTAAGTCTCTGGGACATACTAAAAAAAAAACAAACCACAACAAAACCAACCAACCAAACCAACCAAAAAAAAAAAAAACCAAAACCAAACCCCAACCCAAGGTTAATTCCATTCTTATTGGCTGCTTTGTATTTCATTAAGGTTATGGTTAAACACTTGTGAGCAAAAATGAGTTGACAAAATTAATCTCTCAGCTTATCTTCACGACAAGGTTACCCAAGCCGTTGCACCTAACCCAGGTCACGGATGTAGTTGGCTGCAAAGAAGACCGGTTGGCTGGTAAGTGGACAAAGACCTGAATTTACACACTCCTGTAACCTCCTATGGACACTATCCACCCTGAAGGATTCACTGCTACGCTTAATTCTCTCCAATGTAAAGCTTAAGCAAAATACTTTTAAAATTGCTCCTATCACCAGGATGCGCTCCAGTTCCAAGGGAAGGTCCTCACGTGCCTCGCTCCATACTAAAAGGACAGTGTGCCCTTTTTCCTCTGTCTCCCGACCTGCTGCAAAAGCACGTTCTCCCTTCAGCCACAGCCTGCTTTCATGAATTGCCAAATAATTGATAAACCTTCATCTCAGATCCTGGTGCCCTCAACATGGAAGACCAGCCTCTTGCAACAGATCACACCAGTTACACTGCGGTGACAATAAGACCTGTGACACGGTCAGAATATGAAAAGACCAAATCATCGGGAGTCCTGCTCCAAGCATGCTACCCCAAGGGCTCACACTGAGCTCCGGTCTGAGCATGTTCTCGCCCAAACCTTGGCCTTTATGCTGGCTGCACTGACACAGGTCTCACACTTACCCCTCATGCTATTTCTTAGCCAGCAGTTGCTCCTCTTCCAGCCCAGGCTCTTCGAGGTAGCAAGGTTTCATATTTATTCATAAATGCAAAACATATTTCCCAGTGGGGAGCAAGCTGAGCGCCCTGTTCCCATGGAAATGATTCAGATGCATTTATATGAATGGGCAATTTTACAAACTGCAGAAAAATCCTTGACATCGTCACAGCTGAGGGCAGACTCAGGGACTAAACAAACCAAGTTCTTAAACCTCAGTAACAGCCGAGAGGAGATAAAAAGCCACACAGCAGCAGCAGGCAGACACAATGGAGTCGGTATTTCCACTGATGCTGACTTTGAGCAGCCACAGTCAGAGCAGTGGGATGCAGCAGGCAAGAGTAACATAAGCAGAGGGTGCCTGAAGAATTTCTTTACCAATAGTTTCTCCTATGGCCAATACCAGGTTTTGGACTGCTGGTGAATTCTTCCCCTGCACTCCACAATGGAAGTTTCTCCATCACCATGAACACTTACACCAAGCAATGGGGGACTTTATGGGGCTGGTTTTCATTCTGGGGTTGCAAAACCAGCACAAGGGACTGAATAGGAGAGTAAACCACAAGCCAGCAAGGTCTCTGGCTCTACAGTACCCCAGCTGTCCCATTTACGTGCCAATCTGGCTTTACACGGCTGGATTAGATGGGGTGAATCTCACCCCAGTTCTCAGCAGAGCAGATACTGGCTATGAAGAGCAGAAGAGCCACAAACAAGCCCAGAGACAAAGTGCTCAGAAACACACACCAGCTTTCTGCAGCGTGACACCATCTCGCTCTCCTCTGCCAGGGGCTCTCCAAGGACCCCAACGCTGGAGAAGAGGCAGTAAAGACCATTCTTAGCCGAGGCTGTTGAATATGCAGACTCTGCTAATGCTCTGGTCCTACAGCTCCAGATATAACTCACTGCAGCTTCCACAGCCATCATCATCATCACATAGATGTCCCCACCAGCTGGGACAGAGTTGCCATGAAAGGGTTCAAGAGGCAGATCCAAACATCATGTTCCCAGTGCCGAGCTAACCCCATTCAAAATCCCTCATACTTTGAAAAGCTTCTTAGGAGGCAGGGAAGAGAGGCTGAGGAGCCTGGCCGTAAGCAAATTTCAACTCAGGCTGCCAGCTGTTTTCCTCCTTTCATTGATATGTTTTATTGGGCAGTGGAATGATGAGACTGTTCCTTCCTTCAGATGGGATTTCAACAGCAACTCTGCAAACGCCATCTTATAAAACAGAGAATTTCAAAGTAACAGACTGCCAAGGTTATCAGATTTGGACAGCAATTGCCAAGTAACACATGCAGGTTTTGGAGATGTGACTGTTCTAAGCAGCAAAACAAGTTTCAATTCTTCAGCAGGAAAAAATAGTCTTTTCTAGGAGAGATAACTCCTTTATTCGCATATCAGCTAAGGATCTTCCGACATTCATTTTAAAGCTACTCTAGAAAATTCTTTTTGCTGTGAGAAGTTTGAACTGGTCACACTCCAAACTGCACAAAGAGCAGGCTGTCTCTGCAATGCCAGGCAACGCTAACTAACGGGGATCCAAGCTCAGGTCTTGCATATGTGCTCCTGCCCTGTTCATTCCAATTTACAAACCAGAAATTATTTTGTGAACTACTTTAAATCATATCCAAGTGTCAGAACTACTTTAAATGATACACAAGCGTCATCAGACCTCAAATTGCTCATGGATAATTCACTACAACGCAGCAAAACTCAAGATATAAATTTTTGAGCAAAAGCAATTGCTCCCATGGGTTTGCAAAGATACCGTTAAGTCATGAAAGGCACTAGATATTGCATTCTGGATTAGTCCCATCCTCACCCATAGTACTGAATTGTTTGTGTCTCTTATATAAACATGGAGAGCAATGATTTCTCAAATACTTTTGACTTGAAAGCTGCTCTCAGAACTTGTCACAGATCACTATGTGCTGTAAGAACCAGGCAGATTTGCAGCCCCCTTACTGGGATGTCAGAAACCATTTACATTCCCCAGTTTGGAACCAGTTGTTTGTACCAGAAAAGCTTTTCCTGATTGAAATCCAGGTGAGATGAGTAGTGGGTAGCTTGCAGTGGCTGACAGAGAGTACAAAGGGTTGCTGAATCTCCTCTCTCCCGGGGGCTCCAAGCCTACCCAAGTGCTTTGCCTAACATCAACCCATTTCCATCTAAATTCTGTACAGCTNAATACACAATGATAACAGTTGTCAAAATACGATTGCTAATAAACAAGCCTCCGATAATGGGTTTGATCTGCAACTCTAAGAGTTTGCCAACCTACATTTCTGAATTTGCATTGATTGCTTTTTGCATATACCCAGAGACTCCTTCAACTTCTCAGCTACTGAAGCATAACAATTTCTCATCTCCAACATTTCTGAGGCTCTAGGGTTTAAGAAAAAACAGGGTTTGCAGGGGTTTTCCAGGTAAGAGACTTTCACCTACTGTGGAGGGGCAATGGAAAGAATCCCTGCAGCCACATCAGAGCCCAGGTTGCTGCTTGAGGACCACGAATCACGATTCACCTTTAAATAAAGGAAAAGGGACAAAGACATCACTCAGTGCAAGTGGAGCTAAAGGAGATGCATTTGTTTATGTCTGTGGTAGATCTCATCTATACATAACACCTATCACATTATTCACCGAGCTGTGGGATAGATTCCTTTAGCACATGCCCACCACAGGCAGGAAGGAAAGATTCAAGGTCCACTCCCCAAAAGAGAGATCTGGCACTCTCCTCTCTGCTCCTTTGGGACACCAGCTCAGAGGCTGTTTGTGATGGCTGTTCCCTGCAATCTTGAATGCTAAACAGGCTTTAAATTTGCTGCCAGATTTCATTTCATAGACTCAGACCGCTCTGCTGCTGACAGCACAGCCCCCGGGCAGCGCATAAATGTTTCTACAGCTGCAAGAAGTGTCAAAAGATCCTTTTGGTAAATAGCATCAAGCCCAAAGATTTTGAAGGATTCGTCAAGCAGATTTAACCATCCTCTTACTCCAGCTATCTTATTCCTGCAGTGGAAGGTCAGTAGTTACAGCACAGGGCTACCCAGCAGAACAGGCCCATGCTAATCCTGGCTTTTCTGCATGCTCAGTACATGCTCTTAGCTAAGACAGTCTCACTGATCTACAGTTTATCCATCCCAAGTGGATGATAAGAGTCCAATAATGTGCATAAAAGCATTTATTATGGGCATTTGTACAACAACAGAGTAGTGAGGCATTGTTGTGTTCAGGCACTGTTCACAGACTGAGATGGTGGCAGTGGCTGCCCTGAGGGAATTCCTGATGGGGGAGGAGGAGAAGGGGACCCGCTGTGTGCCCATGGGGGAAGCACAGGACTTTGACTTGCTTGTGGTGGCAAAGGACATTGTGGCAGGGCAAAAGATGAAGCTCTCCCATGCTCCCTTGTAACAACTGATCAAGATACTCCCCATGCTTAGAGATCCGTCGCTATGGAACACGATACATTCATGCACACAAATGAAGAGCCAAATGCAACCTCAAATTATTATCCTGCAATAAGCTGCGTTGGAAGGTTTTTCAAGATTCGTTAAAAAGCATGCAAATAGCCTCTTACTGCAATCAAACTCCCTTATTTCCCCTCCAGAGGTCCCTTACCCAGCCTCTGCCCAAAACAAACACCAGGGATAACCCCAGAGGGGGTTGCAGCACTTGGAAATAGCAATGCCGCCCCACTGACCCCTAAAGGCTGCTCCTCACCAACACCACAGCAAATGGGAGCTAAATAGGGCCCCTGACCCCCAACAAGCCAAACCCAGATGATGCCTGAGAAATTCGTGCTGCTTGCTTTTGTCTTCTGTGAGCCATTGCCCTGTCTCCGCAGGGTTTCTGGCCTGTTTGTGCAGCCACTCAGCTCCCAGGTGGGAACAGCCCCTGGGGAATCACTGTCAGTAATCCAGTCTCATAAAAAAACTTGCTAAAAGATCTCACGGGGGAAAAGAAAAAAAAAGAAAAAAGAAAAAAAACCAAACAAACAATACAAATGATGAAACAGCTGACATGATTCAAATCCCAAAAGCAGCCCAACATCTCAGAGGGGGAAAATGCAGAGATTAGGCGGCTTTCCCTTGAAGACAGTACTTAAAACAGGGGTGATTTCCTTCCAAATCAGTTCACTTGTCCATTATTTTCAGACTACTGCTTTGCATCTATTCCATTTGATAGGGCAATTATTCCTCTCAGCTGCATCCCTCAGGGAAGCCATAACCCCCTGTCTGCACTTTCCCTGTCTGCTTCCCAGGGAACAATATCATCTGCAAAACCAGATTTACAACTTGGCTGAGCGAAGGGAGCTAAAGCAAGCAGACAAGGAATGACTTGGTCAAACAAGATATAGCTGTGATCAGTAGCAGAAGTGCTAAGGGAAACACTGGAGGAGGGGAGAGATTCAAATGAGCTCTGCTCAAAAACACATGCTGATCTGTGATGCTTTAGTAGCACTGGAGAGAGGTATAAAGACATTTCCAGTGAACTTCTACCCTGGTCCCATCCAATGGCTCTAAGCACCACATTGCAATATACCCCTCTAGGACAAAACATGACAGTTTTGGCCATGTGACCCACATACTTCTGACAGTCCCTGCAGCCCACAGCAGCGTTATATCACTGTGACTCCACAAGATGTTGGCTTGGAAGGTTTTGTTGCCTTTGGTGTTTTCCCTAAGCTGTTCTGCGTTACAGCCAGACTCCTCTTTCCTTGCTACCCCAAAGAAGCAGCGATGGAAAAACCAGTCTTCTCCTGCACTGAAGGAACAGACCTCTGCAGCCGTTGCTCAGTAGAGCTTGTCTAAAACATACATTTTTTTTATTTTATTTTTTAGATAACGATATTGTCCCACAAGCTCTACAGCTGAGTCAGTAACATGCACTGATATTTTTTTCCCACTGACATCTTTTTCCCTCTCCTCCATGTAAAAATCAACAGCATTTCCTACCAGCTCTGTGCCTTTGACACTTCTCTGTAACATCGTCAAGCAAAGCACTTAATTCTCCTATGTGTTTTACACACAGCCACACTCCCGCACACAGCACAGGCCCATATCACTGCAGAGATGCTGTTGGTATTTTGCCACCAAAGCACATTTTTAGGTAGACACAACTGCCCGCTTTCAAATTCCAACTTGCAATGCCAAAGACCCTACAGAGTGTTCACCTTCAACTGGGTGGATGTGCACGACAAATGCACGTTTCTGACTGCATGAGACAACAATATATAACATTTTAAAAATCCATATATTCTTTCTCATTTCTTTCAACATTTTTCCTCTTGAATTTCTGCCTTAAGGGATGTGATATCCCAGGCTGAAGCTCCAGTTCTAGACCAGCTAAAATATCTTAATCTACTCTTCCAGCTAACACACCGCGGTTCTGGTTTCCACCTGTGTGCTGGGCAGGGGCTGCTGAGCACCACGGTAGGTGTGCGTTCATCCTGTGCAGCTCCAAGATCCAAGCTATGACACATAGCTTTGGACCATGGCCACTGGGATTCACCTCAAGAAAGCCAGGGCTGACCAAAGGAAAATTAAATCTTAGGGCGACTGAAGGATCCCTCTGGAAGTGCTTGTCTCTCCCTTCCTTGGATAGATCCGAAGCAGGAGTTTCAGATGCTGAAACTACATGTGATAAGTCCAGGCTGCCGTGTGTGTTTGGACCTTGGATAAAATGAACTAAGCACTTTCCAGCTGATGACTTTGGCTGCCACACTTCACAAGGTCAAGGCGAGAGAAAAACATTGGGCATTTTCACACAGGAATGTCAGAATTCCTGTGGCGGAAGAGGCCACAGGCGCATTTAGTCTCGTTTAGCAGCAAGGCATAAACCTCATATCTTGCTTATGCAGAATGACTGGCAACACTTCTCTGACCCCAATTGACTTCTCTTGATTAAGAGCCTGTGTCACTTTTATTTTGGTTACTGTGAACGCAGTTGCTATTCTTTGTCTTGATGCAACATCACCAAGATCCAAGGAATCAAACCAGCCTGGGAAGTGGTGTGGACTAAAAACAATAAATAACAGTTTCGGACTTGCCAGGTGAAGAATATGAAAGGATGAAAAACACTTTGGTGGCACTTTGAAGAGTAGGGGATGAGTGGTATCATAACTCATGACATAACCAAAATGCCAGACAGTACAAAATTAGCTCAAATTAAACCTTCTCTCTAAGCAGCCTTGATGCGAAACAGGCCAGAGGTGCCGGGGAAGCAGCAGCCGGCGGCTGGGCTGGGCACAGCACTGCTCAGCCCCGGGCACTGGCAGCTGCAGCCTCTCTCCATCTCTCTCAAAATAGCTGCTGGAGCGAGCGTTCCCAGACAACGTGGAGATCGCACACAAAGATAAAGCATGGCATTGGACCAGATCCCAGGTATCTTCTCAGCTCTGTGATTACAGTATAAATCCCATAGAATATTTATCACGTTGGACAACAAATCACATCTGAAATTAGTGAATAGGTTATCTCCAGGGTATAAAAGCCTCCTTCCGCTCCTGTACCACGGAAGGATACAAAAACAGGACACAGCCAGGGATCTTCATTTCAAACTATTAGTTTGTAGACACCCCATGAAACAGCCCAGGCGCTACCTGGCGGCACAGAGGGCAATGCTGCTGGAGGAGCCTGTGCAGACCCAGAGCTTCCCTCCGCCATGGGACACCCTGCTTCTACAGCCAGGACACTGGCAGAGCAGTTTTAGCTGACATGTGCCATTCCCGTGGATAGACGCAGCAGCATGGGCGTCAATCAGGGCATCAGAGCTGCAAAGTAATGCAGGAAATTAAAAGGAAAATGGGAGTGATTTGCCTTAACCCAAAACATTTCAGGGGGAGAGGAGAGCTCAAGCCAAGCTAAACTGTATTTGCATTCCTGCAGAACAAGTTAGGTACAGGGCACTGAGACCAAAGACAACTAATAAAAGATAATTAGGCTGGAGACTGGAAAAAGAATATAGCCACCTGTACCCAAGCTCTGATTAAGCACAGCCTTCTGAACTATAATCTTCAATTGAGTGCTAGTGGTTTGGGCTCAGACCCACTGTCTTCTGTCCAAGTTCTGGTTAAATATGAATCAGAGATGACTCACAGCAAAGCTGGCCAGTTCCCGAAACCCTTCCAGGGGTCCAGGAGGAAAGAGGGCTGAGTGCAACAAAGCGGTTTGGGGATTTCAGGTGGATTCTTTCAAATTGAGAGTACCAGTAGAGTTGCATTGAGCAAGCTAAGCAAAGATACCTTACAGGGACAGACCCTGATAAGAAACATTTTGGGCATTTTGCTTTAATCCCCATCTTCTACCTACTTGTTGCTTTCTACCCTTTCTGCTTTCTACTCCTTGCCTTGCTCTTCCTTTAAGTGACTTTTCAGGTGTCTGCTTTGCTCCAATTTGTAGCACAGATTTAACTAGGCTGTTTCTGCTCTGCAATAGTTTCCTGTTTCAGTGCTCTAAATCAATCCCACAGCAGACAGAAAAGCTCTGACCACAGAGACTTACACGGCTATTAAATTTTTGTCAGCATGAAAGTTGAGAGCTTGGTCTCCTTTCCTCAACTACCCTGGCGACATATTTCATCTTTGTACATCTTCAACCTCTGAAGCCATGTCACAGAGGGGTAGTCTTAGAGCAGCACAACCTTACAATGCTCAGCCACCTTGGAGCTGTGTTCGGCAGCTCACCTCCTGCCTAGATCACAGGCCACGGCCTGTCCGCACCAGCTTCTCGACACCTACAAGCCTTCTCTTCCTTCTCTTTCCTACTCAGGATTCAGCCCCTTCTTTGCATCAACACAGCCAGCGTGTCCACCCTTCCCAAGAAAAGCAGAGAGGGCTTTGGCACGAACCCTCCACCTTGCCTCATGCCTCCTCCCCACAGGCAGCTGGCAGGCAAATCCCAGCCTCAGCCTTTGCTTTAGGCGCACGGACCATGCAGTCATTTTCTTTGGAGCCCAGGCTTATTTTCGTAAGAGTTCTTGCCCCATGAGTGTATTTCTAGCAGATGATTTAAAAGCCTGGCATTTTCCCTGCCCAAACGACCCACTGCCTGTTGGTTCACCTGCCAAAACCCAACTTGGGACCCCTCTTCACACATACCGTTAACAGTTTACTTAGTAAATTTTACAATCGTGACCTTGAGCAGACTCATCACGGCTCCCAGCACTTTATCACTCCTTGCTGCACAAATGACACTAGCCAGCTATGCAGGGGAGTATTTAACCAAGCCACTGAAGCCATGTCCTCAGCATGGTCAGCCTGGCACAGAAAAGAGTATTTTTTTCTTGGTAGCAAATACCTGGGGAGGCACATCAGTTGCCATATTACAGCTCTCTCTTGCCTCACTTAACTGTTGGCAGCATCTGCTTTGTGCGAAACTATCGGAATATGACACTGTATTTCCCATTCCTGCCCTTTTTGTCTCATTTACATCAGAAACTCACACGGTACTTAGATTGATACTTTTTGCAATATTTTATGTCTTGCAGTGAATCTTTTGCACCAATAACAGGCTCCATCACCTGAAGTACATAATTACTTTCATTGCCCATTTCTTGGTAAGCACTGCAAATAAAGTACAGAGGAGATTTTTTAGTCTATTCCTGTCTCGTGTTTTTTGCCCATAGACGTATAAGCAATTTGTAAGCCATCAATACATAGCAGTCAGCAGGATTTTATGGCTGAGGCCAACAAAACAAAAAGAGGCAAAGTGACTTGCAGATTTTCAAAGTCTGAGAAGTGCAGTCTTCTGCATGCTGCATTAAGAAGTTTGCTATTTAATGCTACAATAACTAGACTATAAAGCAAAGTACACCGATCTGCTACCACAGGAACAGAGCTGGAGCCACCTTCTGACCTCCCCTCTGTGCATGGTGTGGCTTTCCCTGGTGACTCCCCAGCGTCCTTGCTCTAGAGCTCCCTAGTAAATCCATATAGATTGTATGGCTCAGATCCCATGCGATTCCCGCAGTCTAGGTGTCTAATAAAGCCTGTAACGCTACATTAGCATTTAAAAGACAATTCTAACCCTCTTCGTCACGTACTGTGCCTTCTCCAAAATCTCCCCAGCCAAAGTCCACGTTGACATCTCCTTCATCTCCTAGACTGACCTCAGTTGCTCCGGAGTAAGTTTCAGCCTCCAGCACTTGTGAATCAGCTGCTTGTTACACAACCCCTCCAGAGCCCGTCATTATTATGCCTTTGCTTTTTTTTGTCCATGCAAAATTCTCTATTCCTCGTACTTTTTATTTTATTTTTCCTATTCCACTTCCCTAGAGGTTGATATATTCCTCCCCCTCCCTCCTGGAGGATCCTATTGCAATCCACAGGGCTAGTGGTCAAAGAAGTCAAAACGCACCCTTTTTATTACAGTACGGGGGACATCTCCCAGCATTTATGGGCACTTTTCCCTCCAAGAAGGTGCACAAATACAGAAAAGCTAAACACACTGAGCTCTGCAAGGGAGGAAATCCATCACAGCTCAGAAAATATAAAGTGTATCTCTCCCCAGAACCATTATCCATGTTCCTAATTGGACTTAATGTTTATAATCACTCTGTGCTTGTTGGAGGGCCACATTAGCCCGCCAGAGAATAATTATGCCAAGTCACCTTCATCTTTCTCATTTATTATATTCCAAGAGATAACCAAACAAATTAGCAAAAAGCCAATTACAAAGGACAATAAGTAAGCTGGAGACGGACAATCGAGTTGGTGACAGGCAAGGACTGCAGAAACAGATCTAGAGATGCCAGCAGCCCTCCTGCCCTGGGAGGGTTTGCGAAAGGTCTGGGAGCTAGGCTGAAGTGTCACCTCCCACTGCCAAGGAAACAGGACAGAGACCACGTGCAGGCAACTTGGAGACACACGCACTATTCTTTATGCATACATGGATATGTCCATACGGAGATCTCCATAAAGTGCATATGGAGATGTGACATGATGTCAGTCTGGTCAAACTGGCCCAACTCTCTGCACACAGGATTTTATGCCAGTTCAGCTTAGAATATTGAATTTTGATGTAACCAGTTACGAATGGGCAAAAGCCCACAGCAGAAGTTGGAGATAAAACTGAGTTAAGTTAAACTGCAGAAGCGAGTTATTAAACTCGTCACAGACCAGCAACCTCAAGCTCTCAGATGAAATGCCTGATGCCAAAGATCTTTTCTGGAAATAGATCCAAACCTCAGCAACAATCTCCCATTCTTCCATTATTTCTGTTCATGGCTCTAATGCAGAGGAGGCTGTGCAGAAGGCTAAGCTCTGCTGGGGGAACGTCTACTCAGGCCAGGACTTGTCTTTCTGCTGATGACACCCACCTTAGAATTATCAGGAAAAAACCCACAAACAAAAAAAACACAAAACAACAACAAAAAACACCACAGCACAACACATAAAACACTTGACATTATAATTTAACATCCCTGGGTGCTGCAGGCTCTAAGCACCATATAAAACACTTCCCTGCTTTTTGCTGCAGGGAACACTGCAACACTGACTTGCTGCCAAGTCCAAGGTCTTTTATTACGTGATTTTTTTTTTTCCTCCAGCTATATATTAACAGCATCACACAAAAAGTGAGATGGTGCCACATGTCCTGACAGGAACGCACTGAATTGCTGCGCATGTAAAAGGTGGATGATAAGTGAAAACAGTGCAAAGAACAGAAGGCTCAAAGTCAAGTACCAAGAGAGGGAGATTCACATTTTGTGTGTGTATATATACACATACAGGAATATCTACTTGGCCATGAAAAATAAGCCTTGAGTGGAGAATTTCAGCTTGTACAATACATCCTCGAGTCAGAGAAAGAGGTCTGCTGCAGGGCTTCCCCCCCCCCCATTATCTGAACTGCCTTGGAGCACACAGAGAGGCAAGAGGAGTGGGCGGCATCTCAAACACGCTGAGATCAGCCGATGTTACGTGAGGTTACAGCACGTACCTGGCAAGCTCAGGTTTCCTGCAACAGTTGTCTGTGATTTCTTAAATGCCAATGAGGTGCAACAATATTGTCTCCCCTGCCCAGTCATTGCTTCTCCGGTATCCCAAACCTGGACTGTAGTGCTTATTTGGAGAGCTGAGGATACACTGTCCAGCAAAGGTAGCGATATCTCATAATATGGGAAAACTATCATCCAGAAAACCAGAGAGAAAAAAATAAAAATAGGTTTCCTTGCAATTACAGATTCCATATTTCAATCCATTTAAGATAGGGTCAACACTTCTGCCCATCTAAGGATACTTTTTCCAGTAGCTCCTAGAGCCGTCTCCTCTTCCAGTTATCCCAGTTATTTGGGCCCATTCCTAACAGACAATTCCTTCCATGAGTAATAAATTTCTAGCAGCATCACTGACAAATAGCTGCAGTTTTTCCACGCAGGAGAAACAGTTGTGTAGCACAGCTGCCACTTCCTATATCAAACCCAACATTTCCACAATGCGTAAAAGTTGACAGCAACGTTATCCAATAAATTTTTAATCTCATGCTCTTAAAACAACCGGGAAGGATTTGAGTGACCAAAAAGAAAAGTCATCTTCCTTCTATTCTTGCCTACTGTGAATAATAAAAGTGTTGTTGATCTTTTAACTACTGGTCTCAGACACTCTTTCAAACCAAGAAACTCTGAGCAACAAGTTTCTCATGTAAACCAAAGAGCCGTTAAATTCCACAGATTTTCTTCCGTATCTGTAGATGTGTCCCAAGCTCTTCTCCACTAAGACAAACCCCTTCACAAGGTGCCAGCCTGGGACAAAACATGTCCTCCCTAGCCCTCCCTGCAGGCTCATGTGCTATAGAGCTCACACAGGCTTTCTTAGAAGACTTTTTATTTGTACAATCAAAACTGTTGATATGCGGCCTTTGATTTCTTTCCTCTTGTGATTAATATTAAACCGTGTTTTGTCTGCATTATAAAATCATGCATTATGATAGGCTCATTAATGCATTTCCTGACTCTTTTTGAATTAAATGGCTTATAAACTCCATTCTTCGCCTTAGTAAGGCTGATGGATGAGCACTGTAAATGACTAAGAGGGAAACAAGCTGCTGCACCTCAGCCACAGCTGTTATCAGACACAACAGTCCTCCTCTGTTTGGACAGAAAGGACACTGAATAACTTTAATGCTTGGCTAACTAATTGTCATAAAAGTAGCTTACATACAGCCCAACATCAATTAATTTAAAGAAAGAAACTAGTAAAACTCCAGCCTCATCACCAGCCCACCGTCCCATGCATGCTTATCTCTCAGTCTGATATGCCAATCATCATGATATTGTGGGGTTAGATGTATTCAAGAGACATTCACCAAATATTATCAACAGATTGAACTCTCGCTTTCCTTCTCGCGACCGGGCTTACATGCACACATGTAAGCAACATGTATTTCCTTCTTCTGTGTGCACCTTTGGGCAATTTTGAGCGGCTAAGCGTCAACGATGGCTGACTGTTTTCCATACCCACATGACCTCCAGCATTTTGAAAGCTTATACCTCAGCTGGTTCTGAGTAGCATATGAACAATCTTCATCTTTCAAGGGGGCTGGTTGTGTTGTTTTTGTAAAACTGGAACATATCTTCAGCATTTACTAACCTAGGCCAGACAGTAGGAAGGTAGGAGTCAGGCTGAAGCACTTCAGAAACTTTGACTCTGTTATAGCAGATTACAGATGAGATGCTACTTTTTCTGAAACGACTCACCCCAAGTGTGGCAGTCCCCCAGTGAGGGACCACTACCTGCGAACACAGAAGAGTTGCATTTCTGTATAGTCTGAATTGCCACTGCAATCCCCAATTATTTCTAAGCAAAGCAAACTCAAATGAAAGAAACCAAACCCTGCTCATCTCTTACCCCAGATGGTACCACAAACTCCCATCTGAACCATTCTGCAGTTCAGAAAACCACCCGGCAAAAGCCGTTTAATGACTCAAAAGTGTGTATGTCCAGCTGGTGGGAGGAAAGCTTTGCAACTCTCTCACTTTCCATCCAGTGGCACCTGCTGTTTGTCAGCACGTTATCAGGGCCAGTGCATTAGGGAACCATATGGCATGGGGAAATTGCTGCTGGAATGATTCATACCATGTTAATGAAGTAGCAGGGCATCCATGAGGGCTTGGTCATACAGAAGCTGTTGAATTCAAGAAAACAGGATGTGTCTCAAAGTTGTGCAAAATTGCTGGGATTCCTTGGCAATAATCGTCAATTTTTACAATAATGAATGATTCTTCAACATTTAACAAAACGAAGATATTGCCAAGCTGTCTCCAGGGGTTTCCATCCTCAAGTAGAGGACAGACTTTCAAAGAAACATAACAAAAAGAAGTCTGAACCCAGAAAGTATTGCTGCATTTCAGAAAGATTTGTCAAGAAACATGACTTGGCTATAGTCCGATATCTTCCAGAGTCTGGGACTATGCACAGCTTGGCTTTTGCTTCCCCCCATTGCAAAATCGGGCCAGATGTGGGGTCCAGTTTCAAACCTCTCAGAGGCTCAGGGCAGGGAGAGCACAACCATTCCTGGGCTGCTGCGGTCTCCCTCCGGAAGAACACTTTAGAAATGGAAGGGGACATGGTGTTTCTGCTTCCCTCCCTCCATCACTTTCAAAACCTGAATTATTTGTCAATTATATGTATTAGACCTGAAAGATGTTAATTTGTGTGATCAAGTGCCTGTTAGCACCTATTAGTAAAAAATTGTACCTCATTAACAGCATAAATGAAAGCTAGAAAATTCAGCATTTCCCTTGGACACAAGTGAAAGAAATAACATGCTCCTGTAACAAAAGATCAGAGCCTGGGATCCAACAGCCTAAAATATATTTGTCAATATATGTTTGAGGATGCAGCTGTTCAAATTACTGAAGAGGGCAGATGCCAACATCAGATCCAGATCTCAGTACCTTGACAGATTACTGGAGGGGACTTGAATCACCATCCCAGAGTTAACAGCACATATTACCGCTGAGTTTGCTCCTCAGGGTGGGTAACAGTGCGTTGGGTGTGCAAACACAAGGTACCCAACAAATACCTGGCCACTGCTCAGCATCTGACGTGCTGTAGTTCTCTCCTTAAGTGTTTACTAACTACTGCAAGCAAGAGAAAAAAACATGGCTAGTATTTCTGGCTTGTAACTTTACAGCCAATCCTCTGATTAGTGTCTTATAAGAGCATATATAATCATACAAGACTGATTTATCTAATGATAAAACTGCTACCTACTTTGAGGGAACTTACCCCTTAAGTGCATAGCAAATGATTTCTGGATCTGCGACAGAACGTGTGATTTTATCATAAAACCCCAGAGCAACTTGCCCTAAAAATGTCACTGTTTAGTTAAATATTTATCATATGTATTTTAAAATGAAACTGTGAAGGAACTGTAGCAAGGTCAGTAGATTTTCCCTGGAAGGGTATCAGTTTAGCCAGGACAAGAGTACGTCCCCAGTGACTGTTTTTAAAAACATCAAGCAATATCTATTTGTTCCATCCTCAGACCTGAGCCTCCAGTAGCGAATGTATGAATTTTCACATGAGGTGGTGATAGTGAACACCTAACATCAACCCAAAACTGATCCTGGGAAGAGCTTCATGGTTCACTTGAGTGACCACTGATGGGCATTCACATTTAAGCAATGGGCTTAAATCAGTTTGCAGCATGAGCTCTTCATTGCTCTTTCCCACGTAATTTCACCTCCAACACCTTACTGTGCCCAGAAAGAACAAACTCTAGACTGTTCATAAAATTTGACTAAACATGTTTCAGGGTTTGTTGGGTTGGTTTGGGTTTGTTTTTTTTGAAAGATCATGAATCACCTAAAAGCCTCCAGTTTGAAAACCACATTTAGTAAGCAGTAGAAAGCTATGGCATAAATTAGAGGAGTTACATATAAAACCACATAAGGCTCAAACTCTATATTCCTCCCACGGAGTAGTATCATCAGTCCTTTCCCAATCTCATTCCACTGATCTCAAGAGTCCACAAAAACAGAGTAGAACATAGCCACAAAATGAGCAAGTCTAAAGACACACAGCTATTTCTGAAAACAAGCAAACAAAAGATCTTACAGCTTCCTAGTGATTTACCCCAGTCTCACCAATGCTGCCCACACATCAACATGGAGACCATCTCCGTGACCTCTTCTCCATCCCTGGGTTTCACTGTAGGTGAGAGGGTGCGGGCAGAGAAAGGACAGTGTCACGCCTGGACCTCTTGCAAGGGCCACCTGAGCAATGGGCCAACAGAAGAAACCTCTCCCCACATCTCAAACACACCCACATCAGAAATGCTCAAGCCACCACACAAGATGCTCCTCACAATCTTCCTCAGCCAGTGCTGCTTCCCATAAGGGACAAGGAGATGTCTGAAGTCCCCATGTGGTTTGCCACCACCTTAACACCCCAGAGACACCTGCAAGAGGAGAATGAGATGGGCTGAATGAAGCTGAGCATGGGTAAGTGACCTCAGTGGGAGCAGATACATCCATTCCTTGTACAGTGAAAGCCGACGGCAAGACTTTTTATAGCTGTGAACCTCAGACAACCAGGGCACAGAGCTGGTCTCTGCTCAGACTCTTGCCGACTGCTTTTAACTGCACCATTTGCTTGACTTTTAAATGCCTGGGGGCACCCTGTGCTCAGGTAGAAACTTTACACAGAGAGAGACTCGCTGCAGAAAGTTCCAGACTGGGAAGCAGGTGAAGCGTTTGTGCTGCTGCACCAAGCAATAAGTGAGAGGGAGAAAAAAACCACTTAAAAACAAGCAATCTGAGCAAAGCACATTTACACGCAGAATCTGCACTTCCCTCCAGGGATTCATTAGAGAAGGAAAGGAAATTTGCTTCTGTTTGTTTGGAAAGGCAGATTTATTAATGGCTGTGAATAAGTTAGGAATAGCCAGCATTTCCCCAGGTAGCCAATATATGTGTTGCAGACCAAGTCGGATCTTAGTTTAAAGGGCAAAGAGAGCATCTTCACAGTTCAATGCGAGAAAGGGATGAGCCAAGATTGAGGCTGGCCCTAACTCTGTTCCGAAAGGGGCCATAGGCCACTATAGGACATTACAACCACTATTAAAGGGAGTTTGCATCATCTGCAAATTGCTTGTTTTCTAACCAAAATATGCTCAATCTGTGATTCTTGGAGCCTAGTCCTGGATGGGAATTTCCAAAGATCCTGAATGGCTCTAAATTCCTCCAGGAGAGGAACATTTAAGCCAATTCTCCATTTCCCACATACTGAGAGATATTAGATTCGATCCATAGCCTGGGGTTCAGATCCCCCAGACCCTTGCGACAATGTGCCCTTTGCCTGAAATCGCTGTTTTTATGGGTTGTTGTACGTTGCTTAATCCTGGGACAAGAAGAGCACATTTTCTCAGCACATTCCCCAGGTCTGTCTACTTTGCCTCTCAGGGCAGATCCGACCTGGTACCTTCCCTTGCCAGGGCTGTTGCTCACCCCCCAGCTGGGATGAAGTGATGCTCAGACAGCAGTTCAGGTCCAGTGGGTGGGAGAAGATGCAGCACTTCATGGAAGTACCACAACAGACCTTTGGCAGAAAGGATAGGCAGCGGCTCCCTGGGAAAACAAATTCTCCTCCCTCACCTCAGGTTGCATCTTTTAAGAATATTCACAAGAGAGAAAAATAAAATCACTCCGGCAAAAAGGGATGTGACCAGCATGGAAATAGGAGCACAGGCTTGGCTTTCACCCCGTCCTCAGGAGGATAACGAGCACAAGAATTAGCAGTGAATTCATAGCCCTTGCCCAGATCCATCCTCACTTGCGCTCAGTTAGACGAGCTCGCTGCTGATTTCCTGCTGCAGATTACACTTGACAGAGGCTAACAGCGCACCTTGTTTCTCCCAAATCCATTTCCCCATCATTTTCCTGTAAAACTCCATTCTTCAACCTAACCAACGAGAGGGAATTTCTCCCACACGTGCTCTCCTCCCCTCGCTGAAGAGCCTCAGAGCCTCAGCTTCCTCCCACTGCATCTCCCACAAGGTGTTATCCAAAACCCTAAAAACTTCTCCAATAAGGCTGACAGTCTCCAGGACATAGAAGCTGTTAACCATGATGGGCTTCCTGGATTTTTTTGCTTGTAATATTTCTGTGCAAAGATTTCTGTGTAAGATTTCTATGTAAAGCCTCTCCACAAGTACCACAGCAAAAGTTCCAGGTGCTGTGCACCGTGTTCAAGAGCAGCCATAATGCCAACCTGTTAGTTCTGGTGCTCACAGAAAGAAATAGCCAAACAATAACACCCAGCTCTTAACTCATAGTTATCTTCCTCAACAGAGGCCCAAGGAGGACTTATTGATTAATGATTGTTGACCATTTGGAAAACATAATCGAGCTATTTAACAAGAAATGCTTCCTTTCCACTGCCTCATCATTATCAGATGTCTCACTGTCATTAGATCAGCTTGAGTAATGAGATCCTAAATCCTAATTAGGGACACTAGATGCAACTTTCACACAATATAATCGTAAAATGAGTGCTAGTCAAAAAGATATGAAAGTGCTTTCCATTTGAAAGTGTAGTGCTTCCAGAAATAATGTCAGACAAAATTTTCAGCAGGACATGGTGTCTTGGTTCCCCAAGCCAGCTGCAAAGGAGCTGTGGCACTGTGCACAACTAGAGCACGAGTACTCACGAGTGCTCACAACAGGGCTAGGAAGCTTCTGCCCAAAAAGATACTATATCCTGTTTCCAGGTGTGCATCTGATCTATTTCTCTCTGGACCCATAGCTGCATCTGTTAACTGCTGTTACAGGACACTGTGCCAATAGATTAGTATTTTTGGAGTCTGCATGATTTATTCCACTTACCAACGTGCGCAGAGTTTTTGCTCCACTGGTTTTGACAACAATCCCCATTTCTTTAAAATGGGTTGCTATTAAATCTTATAAATAATTTTGTTCCTGATCAGAGGAGTTTCCAGCAAAACAATTACTTGTGAGAAGCCAATAAAGGCCATAGCTACAGTGCAATAATGAATTTATAAATTAAAGTTTGCTTTGCCCTTGAGTCAGAGCAATTAGCATCACACAACCTTCTTGCAGAGCAGTGATGCGAGACTTCTATGTAGCCACTTATTGTGAAAGCAATCAATAGCTTACGCTTGGGAGTCCATTGTGCACCATAAACAGCAGTTTAGACGAGCTCAAGCAACAGCCAGTCTGAGTAATATGATGGCTTTGGTTAACCTGTTGCCAGGCTCTGACAGAAGCATCAATTTAACATCCTCAAAGACCGGTGAGCAAGGACACGTTGGGTAATGCCGTACAGCAGAGCTGTAAGCAAGGACGGCTGAGCAGGGGCAGTGCAGCAGAACAGCCCATGTTGCAGCACCTACCCTCTGCTCACTGCAGACTTCTTGTTCCTCTTTCCACATATATCTTAATGAAATTGTCCAAAGTACCACTGTCACCTCTAGCTTTGACTGTCCCCATACTTCACGATTAGCACATGAAGTGACAAGACAAGTTATATTATGGCAGCCTAATTTATGAGAGTTTATATAGGGGTCTGACAAACATCCTCCTCTACGCTCATCAACAGCTACCAATAAAGTCACTCTGATCAACTCCCATCCAGACCATTACCCTTCACTTCTTTGACAGTCTATATATTTTTCTAGCACAAACACGGGACCTTGTTCTGGGACATTCATTGTGCTGCTACCCATCTAGTTTTCCCACTATGAGGGCAAAGAGGCAAACTGAGTATGACACACCACAGATTGCAAGACACTGAGATTCTCATAAACCAAAGAGGACTCATTGCACCACCAAAAAATGATGAACAACAGGAAATGAAGAATACGTTCTGCCTGAATCCCCTTCCAGAATAGGATCACTATTGTCACTGGAGACAAGTCAACATCAGGATCATTTGAGAGGTTGCACAAGCCCAGCCAGAAAAGAAGACTACCAGAGAAAGACTCCTGCCGCCACCGTTATGCCTCCAAGCCAAATGCCTAACAACCCAGCATGGCAAAGAAACTGTCTCCATACGAGGCTCCTGCACATCAGTAGATCCCCTGATAGTCAATCACATGCCTAGGGCTGTGGACACACAGACCTGGGGAGGGAGATGGAGCCAGAGAAGTCGAATGAGGACTGCAAAAGCTTCTCTGCTCAAAGAGAAGGAAAAAAAACAGTAGAAACCAGGACATAGACTGCAATGGCAGCAACACTGAAACTCTCCAAAAGGCAGAGTTTGAACCCAGGAGGTTGGTTTGTTTGTTTTTTAATAAATTTTAAAAATTGCAATGTCAGAATCAATTAGACCTCAAGAAGGAAACATTATTAAAACAAACACCTGCAGATCTGGATAGAAAGAAAGAAGGAGAAATGGACCTGATTGCTGACTGGATCCCAGTCCTCTTGGATGGGGAGCACATTGGGTTTTTCTAATCTGATCATGTTTAGCCTTCATGCTAGGACTACAAGAAAGGAGTGTTAATATGTACTGGAACAGAGATTCAAGATCAGGATCTGAAGTTAAATTTAGGGCTGTTCATAGCACTGGTGACCAGGGTACCACTAGACCTAGGTACTAGACTGCTTCTGCAGTCCCCTAGGGTTACCCAGACCCCAAGGTCTATGGGGACCTACAAGCGTCACACTCCCACTACTCCAAGGTGCAAAATACACAATCTTGAAAATGAATGAATTCTGGGAGATGAACAAAGAAGAAAAGAAGAAAATACAGCTTTTGAGAATGGAGTGGCGGGTTGCTGGAGCATTGAAGATTTAATTAATGGTCTTTTCCTGGCAGAACTGGAGAGAAAAAAATAGCTGTAGCACAGCAGTAGCACAGTCTGCACTTCTGATTACCATACAATAGCTAGGAACAATTGCAAAGTTCCCACTTATAATATAACCTTGTGAAACGCTCACCTTGCTGTACTACTTTAAAGTGCATTACTTAGAGCACTGTTCTCTGCCAGCATTACCAGCAGAACTTAAAAGCTAGTTCTATCTTCCAGGTTTGACCTTCATGAGTAGATATGGTTTTATGTCATGGTAAGAGTCAAGAGTGGTTCCCCAAAATTCTAGGAAAATAAGCACTGTTGGAGAATTCATAATTGAGTGAGGACAAAGCACAGCTTTAAATGATTTTCTTTTTTTCCTTCAAATGGACAATGCACACAAACACACATACATACTCAGCAAGCACATATCATGCAGTGGTATAATGCTTTCATAAGCATTTCCAGGCCTTTTATTGTAGAATTGGTGCCTGATTGGAGTTGACGCAAAGCAGGACTCACCAACCTTTTATCAGCCTCAATGCTCCAGATAGCCTCAGCGTGAAATAGTCACCAAGAAATATATTTATGACACCCAGCAACTGCAATCTGTGTCCAAAAGGGTCCTTAACTCCGTTTGAACTCAAAATGACAAAAATTACTATTCTACAGTAGCATAATAATTGTTCAGAATTTTCTCTATTCTCCCTCATCTCACACCCAAGTTACTAGTAATGACCCATTGGGAAGTCCCAAAAGGGTATCAGATCAAGTGATGGATACTGCCAGTTGAACTAGAAGTCACCTCTGCAAGAGCCCTACGGGTGAAGGAATAAGGCTAAACTAATAAGGGAGGTAGGAATTAAAGAAGCTATCATCGCCTTAGCTTGTATCAAGCTTATTCCACCTAAGACCAGGACACAGCGTAGATATGAAAAGTTTTATTAAATCACGTCATGATCTCTTCAGATTCAGGAAAAGTTTTGACCAAATACAGAATCTCTAATATGTTCTTTAAAGATTATCATCTCTTTGTTTCTTTTCATCCTTTCCAAGCAAGGAACAGCTTCAGGTTTATAAACAATCAATACAACTATCCATTTTGATCCTCTGGAGGAAAGCATTTGCTAAAATTTATTTTTATTTCTAAAATATTTTGCCCATCTGATATGTTTTCTAACAGCAGGAAGCAAAAAAACAAACATTGTGGCTGTGTTGTTTTGACTTTTGAAATTAGGCCGTTAGCTTCATTTTCAAAACGTCTATGTATACAGCTTCACATCCACAACTCTCTCTGTAAGGGAGGTTCTTTTGTGTCTTCATGGCACTAGTTCTTTTTCAGCCTCTTCTAGTCAAGATTTAAAAAGTCCAGCTTTTCATCCACTTTTTTTATGCTTTAGATTGTTGATAAATGTAGAATGCAACATTTAGTGATCATTTCACAGTCCTTATTACAAAAATAAGAACATTCTGAAAGTCCATCAAACAAGTCCAGTGAAAGAAAAAGCCACAACCAAAAATGAACGCTGAGCCAGTTTTTCCACTGAGTTAGCTTCCAGCTTCTTGAAATAAAAATTAAATGCTCACTTTTTACGAAGTGATGCTTCCAAGCAGGTGACTTGTGAGATAACTTCCCTACAGCAACAGACAATAACAGGAATCCCAAGGAGCTGGGGCTCCATTTCTAGGGTGAGATTAACTTACTACAAGCCTTCAATAGTTTCAATTTTGATGGAGTCATAGGAAAGGAGCAGAAAGAAGGTACATTTAAGGAGAACTGGAATTCAGTGGAATTATGTTTGTTCACTAAGGATATGTCCCACTTGCATCCAAGAAAACTTCCAAAATTAATAAAGATAGGTCTGACTAAGAACATTCACAGAATGAGGCTATTTGTGCTCTCAAAACCCGCTACATTTAGGCTGGGATTTTCAAGACAGCTGAAGGAAGACTGGAGCCTAATCCCATGGGTGCCAACCTTATTTAACGTAGGCTCCTTTGAAACAGCCTAGATGTCTTAGAACCACATATATCCATTCTAGTCTCAGGTGTTTTCAAAGCATGTATACTTCTAGGGATGAAAAACTCAATCTTTTTGTCCCCATTCAGAAATGCTGAAAAGGTAAACAAAGACATCAGTTCTGCTTTTTCAGAGTGAAACCAAATGCTAAACCAGGCTCCATTTCTCCTGAGCTTGCACGGCAGGAGGAGCACACGCAGTGAGGACCACGTGTTTTTCAGTGCTTCAGTGTCTAACAAAGTCTAAGAGTTAGCAACGAGTATATATATTCAGATACCAGGCTTTTTCCCCCACCACCTTTCACCCACACAAGATTCCCCACCTAAGCTTGGTAATTGTTGCCCAAAATGGCAACGCATGCTCTGCAATTATCATTAGAGTTAATTAAAGCCTCTGTGCAGTAGGCAGCTTTGAATTGCTGTTTACACTCAAGTCTATGAACATGCTGCAGGTAATTGAAAGAGAAGCATCAGTCCAATATTGTTGATTTTTTTTTTTATTGGCAAGGGTTTGAGAATTTGATTTTGGTCATTACATATTTCTAAAAATAAAAAATTAATTTCCTCTAAAGGCCTGATCCTCCCCTTTGGCACACTCCACTAAGTTATTTGCATGTTTCTGTGGCCCTTACTGTACCTATAGCTGGAAGTTCTAAGAGAAACGGGTCAAAAAGGACACGACGTACCAAAACAATCTCATGTGTGTAGGGGGGGATAGCCTTTCTGCTTTTCAGAACACTGGCAGTAGGTATCTAGGCAAGGCACCTGCACCCCAGGACATCAGCCAGAATGGAAGGGAGGCACAGAACTTGGCTAATCACTTATGCAAAGTTTCACATGGTTGAAATAATTTACCACTTCCCAGACAGAGGAAAAGACGCAGTGCACCCCAGTTCTCTTGCATCTTCCTGTCTGATGGACACGGTAAGTTCTCTGCCTCCACCATACACCTGGGACTCCAGCCTCTTTTAAAGGCTGCAGTTCCCAAGTACCAGCCCCTTTTCCCTCTCTTACTCTCTAGCCTAGCAGAAGATATATCTTACTGGTAGTAAAAATAACTTTTCCCTAATAATATTCACCTGTTCTTTCCCTTCTGCTTACCAGGGTATGTGCTCAGGACTCGCTGCCCTATGGAGTTGCTGGTCTGATTTACAGGGTGACCCAGGTTGGAGGAGGGAGCCTCAGCCATTTAATTTCTGCTCTGCATTGAGCCTGGTCCCTGCTCTGCCTTGCTTCTCCTGCCACATGAGCCGAGAAATACAGCCAAATTGTTGTAAAGACACCTCCACAGCCTAAATGCCCTAGCTATTGTTTTTAAAAGCCAACAAAACTGAAGTACACTTTCAAGTTTTGACTCACAGCTTCAAAATCCGTTCTAGTCGCAGAGGGGAAAATAAAAACCCCAACCTTGCAAAGCATCACTTGAGAGCACTTGCACAGGTCTTTCTCTGGGGATTCAGTCTTGGCTCACTGTTTTCTATCTTCAGCGCCTTTCCTCCCATTATCCCCAGAGAGCACACTTAAGAGCTCAGCAAAAAAAAAGTCCTTTAAAAGCACCTCAGCAGCACAGCTGTCTCTGAATTAACCCTTCCTCTAATTCATGTTGAAAAGCTCTTTATAGATGCCACGCTACCCAAATTATTTGGTTTGTGCCTCCTTTTCCTGAAGAAATATCATTATCTTTTTGTCCCCTAGTACAGTGGCAGAAAGGTTACAATTACACCAAAATTTTGCTACCAGCACTGGAAACCTGAGCGGGTTTTGCAAAAATATCCAAGGTCAGTCGGCTGTCAATGAGCAGTTTTAAAGCCCACTCTCCGAAGGCTGATGATGCCAACATGCCACTGAGCACACATCTATTTATGTGCAGAAAGGGGTCCTGCCAGAAGAGAACAATGGTCACTTGTCAAATGTTCAACTCCTCTGACTCCATTGAAACTCATCTCTTCCGGACATCCTGCCTTGACCTCCCCAAAATTCAAGCACGAAGTACATAAGGAAGGCACACTACCATGAACATTGTTCAGCCTGGAAGAGACAGAATGGCTGATGCCAGCCTCACTGCTGTCACCCAAGCCAAATGTTTCAAAGGCAGTTTTAACTAAATCAGAGAAGATCTGGATTGAGATCTGTAAGGCCGGTATCACCACTTTATCGTGAGATTAAGAGCAGTAACAAAGAGGCGTCTTGGCATGTTATTAAAAATAACCTCTTGCCTCATCCCAAAGGTTTCTGTGTCAGATCACCCAGAAAAGCAGAGCTCCGAGGTGCTCATGGAGGGGTTAAGCACTGTTCTTCTAAGTCCAAGGCAGGTCAAAGTGCTTGGCAAAAGGCTGGACTCAGGTATGGAGCTCCCAGGGTGTGGGAAACCATTAGAAGAGTTTTACCAGTGCAAAAACAGGATATCAAAACACAGAGCCATCCCAGATAGAAAGACCTGGCCAAGTCAGGCTGGTCAAACCCATGCACACAAGTTCCTCTGAGAACTTCAGATCTCTCCCCACACCAAGCCCCAGCAGTGACTCACGGCTTTAGAAATGTACAGCTGAGGAGTACACACACAAAATTCACCTAGCTTTTTCAACTTGAAAAAGGAAGGGGAAAACTTTGCATTAACTCTGCTTCAGCCATTAAGAGAACAACACGTTCAGATGTTCTCCATGTCTCTATTAATTTCCTCCTCAGCCACAAAGCTTATCTTCTGAGAAGATGCTACATAAAAATAAATTAATTTGTAAAAAGCACAGATGAAACGTTACCTGGACACAGGAAAGCACTCCTCCAGGAATATCAAACCCCAGATGCTGATGAAAACCAAATGGGTTTTAATGAATGGCAGATCTTAGACCAGCAATAGATAATCAGAGAGATTAGTAGAAAGCCAATAAGATCAAAGTCCCCAAACATGCTTTAGTGACCATCACACCTGGGCACAGTCACTGAAACCTGAAGGCTGAATTCTGAGTTAAGAGGAAGCTTTTTCTCTTTTTTTTTTTGGTGTGCCTTTAATCAGAGGAGGAAAAAAAGCTGTTTGAAAAGTGCTCTGACGGGTGCAAGGACGATAAGCTAGAGGTAGATCACAAAGATAACAGCCTTTGGAAAAGAGAAGACTGGGGATTATCACCATGAATACGCATAAACTCCATTCTGTATAGCAGAGGATGTCGTTATTAATAATACTACTTATCCCTCTTACAGCATTTTAAGCTTTCAAAGTGCTATACAAATACTAATCACTAAGTGAAGGTGCCAAAGAATCCCTTCCATATCCCGCTGATTGCACAGGCTGAAAGCACAGTAAGTACAACATGTACAACAGCAAACACAGGCCTCAACAATCACCATAGTTAATAATATTACAAAAAAGATTGTGTTCAGAAGGCAAAGATATTAGTGTGCATCCATTAGGAAACTATTCTTACCTAGTGCTACGGAGGCAGCAGACAGATGCTGCTGGGAGGAAGATAGAGCACAGAGGGGAAATGGAAACATCTACTGGAGAGGAGGACAAAAATGTTGACGAGAGCAGACCTGGGAAAACTTTGCAGATGTACCGGGGAACAAAAGGTGAAGCTGGGGCAAAAATCTGAGAGCAAAAGAAATGTCATTAAATCAGCCAAGAAGGAAGGTGATGGGTCTTAGCAGCTTCACTTTAGCAGGAATGGGTGAAAATCAAATAAGCAACAAGCAATCAGAAGGGCTGATCAGGACATGGGTTCATTCCTTGGCAACAGGAATGAGGAACAAATTACATTAATTTTCAGTAATGATGGGAAACTGTCAACAAATTGGTGACTACTGGTTAGAAAGCTCAGATGAATTAATCCTGTCTAGTCCTTGAACACTTAGGCTGCCCAGCAGCGCTTTCTGCAGAAGCGCTCAACAGAATACGTAAAAAGGCAAAGTCTGTGACTGTACGGAGTGATCCCTCACACAGCAACACAGAGAATAACCAGAATTTCCACTGCACGAATGTTAATTACTGCAGCTGCTGAACACATCCCAGGAAGAACTGCAGGATCCCACCCAGTCTGCTCAGGGTCACTCTAAGTACAGATGCTCTGCATCACAGAGAGCTCTGCCGCAAGCACCCATCTGAAACTAGTGCCATTAAAAATGTTTCACCATCTTAAATCATCTCTTCTACTGTGAGGGTATCATAAAACCTGGCTTTCTGACCTCAGCTTTTCGTCAAATATAAATAGAAAAGAAAATCTATTTATTGGCAAGCAAATATCTGTTTCTGATGCAGGAAGGACACAGAGAACCACTACTCTGTTCCTAAAACTAAGTGATACGAGTTGCTTGAAAGGTGCAGAACAGAAACTCAAGTGCGCTTTTCAGACAAATTCTATATGGCCCGTTCACTTCCCTGCCAGATAATAGCTGTGCTGTCACCAAGGCAACAGAAGAGGCAGACCTCAGCAGCGTGTTAAATGAAGTTATCTCATTAACGTTTATTTCCTGGTTTACTGTGTCACCAGTTAATACAGAAGATGCTACAGCCATCAGAAAAAAAAAGATCCTCGGGTCCATTCTGAACACGTCAAGCAGTGAAGAAGAGGTCCCAAACTTTTCTTCCCCGAAGGTCTGGCACAGCGTCTTGGCCCGCAGGGAGGAGAGATTAATGCTTTCTGCATTAAAAATGCAGAAAGCACAATTCACCATAGGGCATCAAGATTTTCATACCTGTTTAATGATTCTCAGGACTTTTTAAGTACACACATGGTCTATTTAAGTAGTTTGACTTGTAAAAACTATCAGAGGTTCAGGGTTCTCAATGTATCCTACCTCAGGGACACTCAAATGAGTAAAACTCAATGGGATTTGTATCCGTGACTCCTTCTGAAAATTTTGACCATTTTTCCTCTTTTAAGCTGAACAAACTAAGCAGAATCCTAGCAAGAGGGAGGAGAAATCTGATGGATGGCAGAGAAACAAGTCTTTGGAGATGCCTTGTCATCTGCCTCCTGTCAGGGGTTCAGCCCCATCCCATGAATGCACATGGCCAAACACCAGTTATCTCCAAGATACCATGTTTGAGTTCAGGTTGTCAAAAATCAGGTTTCCTTTACTGATGAAGAACATCCAACTGACATTCTCCTCATTCACATTGCTGTTTGTATTTGAAAGATTTGCTCCAGGGGTGCAAGTCTAACATGCACCAGCGTCACTGGGAACATTCACATGATCACCAGCAAAACCAAGTTATGCTTCATCTCCTTTTCCCACATCATACTTGAAATGAACAACACACGCCAGAAGGAAAGTCAAAGCAAACATCACAGGCAGCTGCCTCTCCCATTCACTGTCAGAAAACTTGGTCAAAGGCTGACACATTTCACCAAATGAGATTAGATTTCTTATTTTCTGTTTTACCTCCTTTGCTCAAGTGTTTGATCATAATTGCTGCCTTCGCGGGTAGTTTTTGTTCTCAAATATGATACTGTTTCCCAAATCCCTTCTTGTCAGATAGCTGGCACCTACGCATTTTGGTAGGTCTTCTCTGGGATTGCAGAAATACACTTTCTCTTCCCAAAAAGCTAAACACTTCTTAACAACAGACAGTAATAGCACCAAATTACTCCAATGCCCTTGGATGTGTTTTGGATGTTTAAAATTCAAGGAAACTGCTGTCGAGTGAGATGATAATTGTGCTGTCAGCATACCCAAGGAGAATTAGTGAAATTACCCTCCAACAAATGTAGGCTACATAATCTCATAAGTGAAAAAAAAATAGGTTTCCTTATCACATAGAAATGGAGAGAAGACCTGAAATAAGAAACATTCATCTGAAATCAATGCTATCTGAAAGATGTTGTGTACCAAATGCATTGCTGGAAGCTATGATAAAAGAGATGCATAGAAGAGGCCAGACGAGGCCATCTGACACCATGGCAGCACAGTAACATTGTTTCCAGACTCCAGAGCTTTTGAGAAAGACTCTCTGGAGCAACTGCGGTGTTGTGGCCCTCCAGAGAGCTTGAGGCATTGACAGCCCCATCAAAGAGGAGGTGGCTCATATTGATACGTTTCTGAATTGCAGGATGGGGAGGAAGGACAGACAGTTCCTCCTAACCAACCATGAGTGGGAAGCAGAGATTGCCACAAGCAAGGATGAGCTCAGGAAACCCCACACCTCCTGCCTGCTCAGTCTCATGACAAGGGAAGGGAATCCAATAGCCCATGCTGCTGGTGGCAGGAGCCACCTTTGCTTCAGCAGAAAAATTCTCCAGCATGTGCAAATCCCAGAAGTGCAACCATCTGAATATCGTGTTTCCACCCTGTTTGCTCCAATATGTACTACGTTAATGCCCCTGAAACTTCAGAAATTACATTGCAGAGACACCTGCACATCTATTAAGCTGAGAACTGGGCACTGTTAGACTCTCATTCCCTCCTTTTCTAGTCCAAGTTACTTGGTACAACGTCATCCTGGCCCATAAGAGGTGATACCATAACACAAAAAGAATCCAAGCCCCTCAGCTGGCATTGAAAGCTTCAGGACTGATCTCTCAAGCAACATCTTGAGGGACACATTCACTTTCAGGAACAATCCCAAAAGGCTGTAGCAGAGATGAACAGGGAATTCCTAGAGTCCCACAACAGGGTGGACACTTTACTGAGCCAGGGTGACTGAAATAAGATAAGGATCATAGCAAACCATTAAAAGATAAATGTCTCAAAACATTTTGCAACATAGTCCAGCTTCAAATAAGTGATTTACCAGCTACAACTGGAAAAAATCAACAGCAATTTTCACATTTTGTAGAAAACCTTAATCAGGCAGAAATGAGAAAAGCACAAAAATCAGGAAATGGCACGTGAAATGGCTGCATTTGTCCTGTGGATTTTCCAACAGCATTTGGACACAGCCGAATGCTCCCATTGCCCACCCAGGATCAAAGCTCCCAGGCCCCAGGGCAACTTTCAAGCCCTTGATTCCTCATTACTCCTCAGAACGCAAAGGCAAAAATCAAGCCCTACCTTTCAGTTATTAAACAGTCATTAACTGTGATTTCTGATGCATTGCTATTGCTTCCGCTCCCTTTGAAACCACTGACCTGAACAAAGTTTTTGTGTCTTCATCACAACTAATCAGTAATGGGACAAGAACAACCTAGAGGCTTCGCAAGCTCGTGTGTTTCCATGTTTTCCCAAGCTGCACAAGGTTTCAGGAAAGAACATAAAAAGGTCTCACACGTGCTAGATAGATGAACTTTAAAATGGAGAGAAACACCATCTTCCATCGACAGACACACAGACTGGCCATTGGGACAAGGAGACAAACTGCAAGTTAGAAACAGGAGACAAGATGAGAAGCAGCAAAACAGCACAAACTTTCATTCTGTCTAAACCTAGCTATAAACAAAACACACCTAAATCAGTGTTAAGTGAGAGGAAGTAGCTGCCTTTCATAATTTCAGGGGGAAAAAAGGAATACTTTACCTCAAAAATTTTGGCAGGTGACAACGAATGTTAGAGCTGCATGCTAAAAAGGAGTCTCAGAACAAGGAGCCTTACACAGCCCAAACGTCACTGCCCTTATTTAGTCAAAATTTCTATCACATTCAGAGAGTTTCGTCCAGAGTTAGATACCAGGCTTTAGCTCAATATAAGAACTTTCATCTATCTCAATGAAAATAAGGCTACCTGCATTTTTTAGCAAAACTTCCTTTTGCTAGGAAGCTGGATTTGAATCCAGTCAAATTTTTTTTTTCCCCCCTCCTTTCACAAAGATGCCTGCACTTGGTTGAAAAACTGTGGTTTCTCATTGTGGTTTTTGGAAGAAGTCAACACTTCCTGCCAGAAAAAGGGTGAGGAGGGAGGAAAAAAAAATGAAAAATATCATTTTCCAACCAGCAATAAAGCAGAAAAACAAAAGACTGTGAGCAGCTAGAAAAATTAATCTCTGCATCTCATGTTTTAATCAACTTCATTTTCATTGTGTCATCCTCAGAAACATTTGCCAAGCTGTGGTGAAAAGTTACTCAAAAAGCCTCTTACAAGAACAGGTTCCTTGTCCCACAGCAGCCTTGGTGCTCACAAGCCGTCAGCCACGGGCAGGAGCCTCTTTGTACGCTGGGCAGGATGAGCAGGAATGGCCGATGCACAGAGTGAAAGCTCACCTGGAGCAGTGCTGCACACAGACAATGCAACGGATGCACGGTGCCATCAGGGCACTTGGGGTGTTTCCAGGCCATGGGTAGCACGCTCTGCCAAGATCATAGAACGGTTTAGGTTGGAAGAGACCTTAAAGATCATCTGGTTCCAACCTCCTTGCCCTGGGCAGGGACACCTCCCACCAGACCAGGTTGCTCCAAGCCCCATCCAGCCTGCCCTTGAACCCCTCCAGGGATGGGGCAGCCACAGCTTCTCGGGGCAGCCTGGGCCAGGGGCTCACCACCCTCAGAGTGAAAAATTTCTTCCTGATATCTAATCTAAATCTTCCCTCTTCCAGTTTGAAACCATTACCCCTTGTCCTATCACTACACGCCCAGCAAAAAGTCCTTCTCTAGCCTTTTTGTAAGCCACCTTCAGATACTGGAAGGGGCTCTAAGGTCTCCCCGGAGCCTTCTCTTCTCCAGGCTGAACGAACCCCAACTCCCTCAGCTTGTCCTCACAGCACAGGTGCTCCAGCCCTCAAGTCATCTTTGTGGTCCTCGTTACAGACTGACCATTTATTTATCTGTACTATCAGGCTGGGCCCAGGAAAACTGGGTGTTGTGCCACAGGCTGCCGCCATCAGTGAGTGCTACAATCTCACCTGCTCTTCTGCTAGGGGTAAGCCATACTGGCAAGCCAGTAAAAGGTTTAGACTCCCCTGAGACCATCTGCTCTCCTGGGTAAGTGTGATTGTGCAGCACATACAAGAGCAGAAGAAGCTATAACAAGGTCCAGAGCATTTTTATAATTCTACAGCCTTCTCTCCCTTTTATAGCCAGGTCCAAAACTCCTCAAATACTTGAGGCCACGTTGCAGATGTGAGATCATTCCCTATATAACCAAGTAACCAACATACTCAGTAATTTATACCTGTTAAGCTCTCCCAAGATAATCCTGTGCCTGTTACTATTAATGCTGCTCCATAACTGCTCCTGGTTGGGTCAGAGTCACAGCGCTCAAGGGACACAAAAAGAACTGCTTTATTGTCCAACCCCTCTTTGGAGAGGCAACTTACTCAACTCCACCTCACCCCCACACGCAGTGTTTGAGGGCAGTAGCTGCACTGACGCTGGTACTTACTATTCTGCATCACTTCAGCAGTACTTACTATCAGCAGAAAATTAGAATGTGTGTCATCTAAGCAATTGACTGGAAGCCTCCTAAGCAAGTATTTTAGCTGAATTACTAACAAGATCAATTTTTTTCTCCAAAACGTTACACTCTGATTATTTATCAGGGCCATTTTCCCAACCAAAGTTTCATGCAACACAGCTACAGTGCTCTGTAAAGACACAGTTTGGTGCTATATCATGAATAAGTACACCATTCACAGAGCTGCTCTTTTACCATCGCCATTGTCAGTTGCCACTATCTTTTGCTGCCTTATGAAATTCCTTTTAAACAGGTCTTTCTATTCAGTAGAAATTCATTTCAAAGAGTTTTGCAATAATACTTTGCACTTTCAGACTCTGAAGAACAGAGAATTTTTCGTCTCTGCAAGTCTGGTCTTTTACCAAAAGCACCTTGTAGACTAGAAACAGAGAAAACAAACTGACAGCTGAATAAAATACAAAGAACAAAGAAAACGGGTCTGTGGGTGTAGCTTATTCCCAAGTAAAAATTCCTTTAAAGCTTGGCCAGATTAATTATCCTATTGTAGTCATCAATAATTTTCCATTCATTATTACAGGCTTTCTGTATAAGACAGCTGTTATAAAAACCTGTAGAAGGAAAGCACCATCATTAACCTGCCTTTCTACTGCCATTTCAATGGAATAAGAGAGAGGATAGAGAGGTCAGGCACAGACCACAAAAACGCTACGGTAAAACAGCCACTCTTAGTCATCCCAGGAAGCCAAACAACCAAATGAACAGACATATTTGCAGAAATGCCGACACAAATTGAACATTTGTAAACCCAAAAGGTACTTTTCCACCTTTGGAGGTGGCTCACACCCTCTATCAGACACAGAAGTTAAGGGAAATGCTGCAGAGCAGCACAGGGCATAACCCAGACCTTCACCAGGAAAAAAAAAAAAAAACCCCCAACTTTCCAAATGTGTTTGGAGCAGCATGTGTTGATGGTCACACACCATCTGGTCTTCACACCTGCAAGGGGAAAGCAGTCTACAGGCCTGGATTCTCTCTTATCCAGAGTTACATAGCTTTTGAAGCTTATACTGCTGAAAGGAACATATTTCTCTCATTTATCTGACCATTTCTGCAGAAAGATTGGGTTGGGTTTTTTAAAATCATCATTCTGCTCCAATTTTCCCCATCCGTCTTCCTTATTGCTGCTCACTATATATGTCCCAATAGGTGGCATTACTGATGGAAGCTTGCGGTCTTTCATCCACATGACTACCTGGGGGAGGGAAAAGCAATCTTAGAAGAATTTATTACTCCTATGCCTTATCAGTAGAAAGCAGGTGCAAGAGAAGCATTCATAATCACAGAGGGACCTTCAATCTGGAAAACTACTGCTTCTCTCACAGCACAATTGATAACCCTTATGTCTTAAATTTGGTTACTGATACTACTCAAATACATTTAGAGTGTTCCAACAATATAAAAGCAGAAATTGTATAGATGCGTGTCCATACACACATCTGTGGACATATACGCATTTCCTCTGGAAATTTCTAGGCTAGTACATTTAATTGAGAATTTGATTTGTAGTAACAAGCCCATAACGCTAACAAGAAATGTATTTATGACTGCCTAAAGTATATATGGAAGATTAACAGCCCTGCAAGAGTTGGAGTTGAGAAACCATTTTTACTAGAAGTCCTGAAAAAGCCTTCACCCTTAAAGCTGCCAGAGACCTCCCACCCCAAAACCTGCTGAGAAGAGGAAGGTTAAAGCTTCAGAGGGAGATAAGAAGAGCTGGCTCTTGCAGGGACCTTTTCCCAGTGCCTGACAAGACAAGCAAGCACTTTGGAGGACAGCCCTATGCTGTGGACAAGATACTGACATAGATTTTCCCAAAGCTCAAAGCCACAGATGTTTACTTCCTAACAGCTCTTTGCTAAAAAGATTCCCGTTTGTAATTGCTCTTTGCCTTCTCATCCCGTAGGGAATACAGACAGCAAAGAAGTTCCCTACTTATGCAGGAGAAGCTGATAACGTTAAAAATACATGACACATTCTCAAGTCTTCACAAGCCCTCATTGTCAGACAGATCTTGGTTCCCTATCAATAAAACCAAAGGACTTTTTTTCAAATCAGTCTCTCTCCTCGCTTTCCCTCCTCCCATAGCCAAATTTGGAGAGGCAACCACAGGCTGCTGCTGGCACCAGTCCTTAGCAAGGAAGAGCTACTTCTGTAAAGTAAATAAATTACTACCAACACCTTTCTGTAATACATCCTAAATGTCCTCTCTGTCAGACATCTTCAAATAGATACCCAGTCCTGTTCCACAGAAGTTGGAGTCACTTTATATGAACACACGCTCAAAATCAGAACAGACGTTCATCATCATCTCATGCCTAATTCCTTTTCCATGCGATTTGCATTTCCCGTTTTTTGTCCCATTAACATTTTATCATGGAGCACAGAGAAAGCATTTGAACAGCTGAAGCCAGACAAAAGGCAAGTGCATTCCAGCCAGAGAAGATAGATTATACTTCAGCATAAGGAATTGCATAACCGCAATATGATTATATTTAAATACCCCTAATGTTATTATGGAAGTACTTTGATTGGCCAACAGAGGTCCTCCAGCATTGAAGGGGCGCACAGAGATCTGCACATGGTGGGACATAAGAGGAAGAACCATATGGCAATTAAATCAGCTGCTGCTGCAGAATAAGGGGGGAAAGAAAAAGCCACCACCTTTATGGTTATTCCCCAGTTGCCATACAATAATCCTGTTCTCTAATTAGCAGACAATCCAACCTCAGTAACGAACAATATAACACTTCAAATGCTTTTTTCTTGTTCTCCCAGCAGGGAGTCTCCAGAGAACGTAGATTAAAGTCATATTTAAAGATAAAGAAGAAAAAAAAAAAAAAACACAAAACAAATGTGCATTGACAAATTGGAGGAGATCCAGAAAGAGAAGGAAGAGAGTGAAGACCTAACCTGACAGGAGAACAAGCAAAGCTACCTGGCAGAGCTAAGGAAGAGGTTTGAAAAGGAAAATGAAGTGCTTAAATAGCAAAAAGGCTTAATGGATTAGATGCACCTTCTGGGAACACGAGCTCTAGCCTGATTAGATAACGCACCTTATCCACAGCTTCATTAAAGCCAGCACTGAGCCTTTAAAGAAATAAAGGAAATCGAAATATTTGACAACAGGAAACCAATAAAGCAACAAACTACAAAAAATGCCCATTTGTTTTCCAATCCCAGCTGACTTTCTTTCCAGAGCATCTCCAGAGGAAATGCCTCAACCCATTCAAGTCAACAAGACTCTTTCAAATACACATCAACAAGACCCCTTGGGCACTCGCACTTTGTGGAGCCAGATGATCTCTGAAATCCAGCTGAGCACCACCTGTACTGTGCAAAGCCTCAATGCACAGGCTGGGACTTAATACATCTGTAAACTACCATCATCATGGGAAGGGAATAAGGAAACTTGATTCTGGGAGTAAGCCAGATTCATTTTGCAGCAATGAATCTCAGCTGGAAGAAAGTGGTTAAGTGGTTGGCTTTTTTTTTTTTTTTAATAAAATATGCAGAAGAGAGCCATGCAACAGAACATTAACGCAGGAATGAAAAGAAAAAACAAAAAGTGTCCTCCACACCCTAATGTTAGTTTAAGACTGGAAGGTTTAGGAAAATATTACAACATACGTGAAAAAAGAACTCTGAAAAAAGCTCCATTGCAAATTAAGCATCAATGCACAAGAAGGAATACACTGACAATGCCAGAAACTCCAATATTAACCAGCTTTGTAAAAATTTGCAAGCTCTTCTGGGATTAATGGGCTATTCCATTCATGGAAGTCCCCACATTCAAAACAGCTCGCAGACCACGTGAAATCCAACCAACAGATTCATATCAAGTCACCCCCAGACTTCCTTCCCAACATGCTCAGATAGCTCCCATCACTCTTATTCCAATATGTGTCAGCACAGGACTATATCTGTGCCACCATATATATATTTATTAAACAAAATTATGATAGACAGAGTGACTTAATCAATATCACACTATAAATCTCATAAGAAATATCACCTAACCTCCACAAACTTATCCTTCTCCCTGCAGAATATGGAGAAAGTAGGATCTTCAAAGCATATCTTGAATGCCAACAGACTTAGGGTACTATGGACCAAAGGCACATATCCAACTAACAGCCTCACTTCTCTTTGCTCAGTTCTTTATGCCCTTCACACCACATTTTATTGCTACAGGACCAAAACCAAGGAGACCCACGGACCCCGGAGGAGGAACAGTACCTGGGGAGAGGCTTCAAGAGGACCTGAAGAACCAGGGAAGGACTGGGAGAGACACGTGGGCGAGGTGCTCAGCAGAGCCCTGGGGTGAACCACAGCTGTACAAATTGAGCTGAGCTTCTCTTCCACACCCTCCCTCCTTAAAACCAGCTGAGTTGGGCATTCAAACATGGCCTGTCTTTGGGCAGGGGGTAGGTGGTGGTGTTTCCTCATCAGTATCTAAACATAGCAAAAGTAACAATTCTCTATTTTTATTCCAGATCCTCTTACCAATGAGAAATGTGCATTGGTCCTAATAGTCTTGACATCTTGCTGTTCTAGTTATTTAATGCACAAAGTTGCTCACAAGACCTGGGCTTCATTTCCCCACTCATTATCGCAGGGCTCCTCAGAAACACCAGGCTGCTGGCAGCGCTTTGTTTTGTTGTTACAAGAAGAGAAAGCACCACATCATTTATTCCAGAAGAACAAAACACTGTCACAGAGACTTTTTTTGGCCACAATAACTGCCCAGAAAGCTGTCAGAAGCAACCTTTTGTCTCTTAGTTAATCTGCACCAGGAAACAGAGGAAGGGAGAGTAGATTGATGAACTTGCTGCTAATAAATAGATGAGCATCCCCTGCTCTGCAGCTGAGAAATCCTTTCCACCAGCATGTGCAGCCCAGGGCAGCATGCTGGTCCCTAGCCTGGCCTGATTAACACCAGCCCAATGCTGCAGGTGCCTCACACTGTGATTAATTAGGCATATGCGAGTTGAGCTGCCGGTGCACACTTGAGAGGGCATTAGCTGACATCACCTGTGACGCTCGCAGTTGGGTCCCTGTCTCCTAATAGAGCCTCTTCTGTTCTTAACAGCCCAGCAATTAAGAATCAGAAGATGCAGTAATTGTTTAGGGTCCAATCAGCAGGAAAATTTCATTAGTTACATGGATGCAGGCTGTGCTCTTTACAGAGGCCAGGAGGGGAAAAAAAAATCCCCAGGATTATTTAAGGAATATCTAAATGTTCCTCAGACACCTCTCTGAGTAGCATTTCTGACCAAGCTGTGTGATTCATAGACATTAAGATCATTAACTCCTTCCCAAAAAGGCTTCCCATAAATAGATAGCACAGAAATTCAAGGTCATAAATTAAAGGTTTTTCCTGAGAGGCTGCAACAGGAGCCTTTGGGCACCTGATTGCTTCTGCCCAGGAGCAGGGGAGAGTAAAAGAAGGGGTTTACATGACAGGTGGCCCCACAGGAACGTGACTGTGAGGTTGCCCGTTTGCCAGCGACCAGAGGTGCAGACAGAAGACTTTGTGTCCTGTAGCACCCGGGACCTTGGGCACGGAGACTCCCAGCAACGGGCTCCATGCCTCAGTTTCCTTCATTTCTGAAACAAAGCTAAATATGATTTTCTCCATTTGGAAAGTTTGTTGATATCTGTAACAGAAGAGGCTTTAAAGGGATGTATGT
This sequence comes from Rynchops niger, assembly GCA_013400035.1. Lineage (NCBI taxonomy): Eukaryota > Metazoa > Chordata > Aves > Charadriiformes > Laridae > Rynchops > Rynchops niger. Next base: position 49,737 of record VXBH01006425.1, read on the forward strand.
CTCCTAAAATTTTTGTCTCTTATTTTTTGTAGAGTATTTGGAGCTATTTCCTACCCTTACAAAAATTATTTCTCCATAACTAGGTAAAATACCCTCTAACAAGCGAGGATCTTCTGCTCTGCCACACCTCTTATTTTTCCATGCATGAAAATAATATCTTCTGTGTTTCCTCTGCCTGTTTCTGTTCTCTGACCAGAGGAATAGGACTTCAGTAATTCTTTTGAATTTATTAATTTTATTTTACTCTTCTACTCTGTTTAAGGGCTGGTGGGGTCACTTGGAGCTTTTAACCTCTCCTTCCTTGCTCCTGTCTCATGTTTACAGGCACCACTCCCAAACTTGCATTTTCTTATTCTTCCCCACTTTGTCACTCAGAGTCACACAGCAGCTCCCTGATAACCTGCCCTTGTTTCTCTTACTGAGATAACTGAAAGATCCACAGTTTTACCTGGTCTGTGCCCAGAAGCTGTAGCACAATCCATTTCCACACGGAGAAGCCTGATATGGTATGAGATCCATGGTGGATGCTCCTGCTCGTTTCTCCAGCCCCTTGAAAGCTGCACTGCAAAACACTCGTGGACAGGGAGCAGACCAAATTTGAAAGACATCTGGTTGCCCTTTACCATTCTGACTGCTTGCCGCTAGCAAGTTCATTAGTAGAATTTTGCAAAGCTTCTAAAAAACACATTAAGGCACTTCATAAGGAGATATGCCGTTTTAGACTCTTAAGCTTTTTATTACCCATAAGCCGCTCAAGTAATAAAGTGACACTAGTCCCTTAAAGGAGTTTAAATCATGAAGATTTAAGCCTGTAAAAAGAGAATAAAGGAAGCCAATTTGAACCATCAGGGCTGCTTTTTCTTTTTGGTTCACTATTCAAAGCACAGTTGGAGGCTCCAGCACCTGAAGTCCTGCAAAGACTGATTTCAGCCCTGGAACGCAGTACAACTAACAAACTAGACTATCACTCGAAGACATCCAGTCCTTGGCAGCAGGCTGTATTTTAAAATAATTTTTTAAAAAAATATTAAAAATGAAGTACAGCAAGGCAACTTCTGTGTGTAGAATAGCTCCTTTGACTTCAAAGCCAATTAAAAGGCAACAAAAATCTGGCTCATTGTTTTCTTCAATTCATGTTTTCATCCTTTACTGTCCCCAAACTCAGACTAATTATTCTCTCCAACAGGTTGTCATAAACCTTCCTATTTCCTCTTGCAATTACTGTTGTATGTTTTAATAACTATCTCTTCTAAGCAAATTGGAGGCCTCGAGCTATTCAAGCCCTGACAGCTTGTAAATTCCGCATAGGAACAGGATGCATTTTTTCTGAGAAACATAACAAAGTTCTCAGCAAGCAGCACCACGGCAATACGCTACAAGGAATGCACTCCACGCACCAAGCAGTGCTGCAGCCCGTCCTAATGGCCAGCTATGGGCTTGGAGCCATTACAAGTAGAGACCATCAGTAGTTTGTCAGCAGTGTAAGCAGGAAAGTTAGATGAAGATGGTCATTGACCTCTAACTCAGAGATAAGACCTAGCAGGAAAGCTTGGGAGGCGAGTAGCGTTTTCCTCAATTTGTGTTGCAAGTAATCATAAGTATCGGGTGGGAAATGGATTTAACTCCTGACGGCAAAGGGAAGCCAAGCAGGGCAAGGTCTCTGGTCCTACCGTGATTCCATGTATGTGGATGTGTCATAAACAACATCCATCACCAACTCAGTTCCTCAAGGACGGATTAAGCCCATGGGATGAATGCCTTATGCCTTCCCACAACACTAATGGTCCGTTTTGAAGCAAGCGTTGCCAGTTTTCCACCATGCGGCACCTGCCACACGATTCCCTGCGAACTTCATCATTCTGCATCTGGGAAGTCCTGACTAAGGAAGGGGACTGGTGAGGAGAACTCATGCTTTCAGCAGGTTATCAAGTGACTTGGGCATACAGGTGCCAGCATTATTGCAGCACACTGGAATTTTTAGCTCTCCTGCTAAGTTCAACCCTGGCTGGGTTTTGTATTACTTCTGAGTCCAAAAGCACAGCCTTGCCCAGAGAAAGGGTCCAACTCAACAAAAAACTTCCCAACTGATCGGAGGCAAAGGGGAAAGTAGAGGACAGCTCAAAGCCATGATGGTGAAAGCCCTTCCAGTGGAAAGTGGAAACAGTCAGCCAATTAAACACAAATGAACAAGAAACCCACACTTTTCTTCAACTTTTCTAAATTTTTATTCATTAAAGAAATACTACTGCTTCAGAGTGAAATGCTGTAATAATCAAATACTGTTCTGTCCTTGACCAGAGCAAATGACATCTAGTAATGAAGTTACATCCTTATGCTGTTTCAGACAGCAAACAGTTTGCAGGTAGCACAGCCTGATTATTTGGGTTAGTCTTACAAGCGCTTTTCCAGGTCACACACTTGATAAGGACTGTATCACCCTCTCTCCAGTATTAGGAAACTGGATTATACCATGCCCCTCGCTGGGGACCCATCTGCAGGACTGGAGCTAGAGGGCTGAAGGTCTTGCCCAGGGATGCTGTGTAAATGCAGATAAGAGCGGGAGCAAGTAACTCCCTTTGTCCTGGGAATAACTAAAGGTGGTTACAGTTCCTCCAGTGGGCTGAGCCAGAGGGACATAAGCAGAGAGCAGCCACCCCTGCCATGCCGTGGGGACACGGTGGGAGCCCATGGAGGAGGCTCTGAGCCCAGCTGAAAGCTGCCGGTGGTGCTGGCATGCAGGGCTGCATCCCGCCTAACACGCTATTCAATTAACTGCCTGCTCCCCCGGGAGCGCGGCACAGAAACAAAGTTTCATCAACAATAGAGGATCTTTCTGAGTCAAAGTGAAGAGTACTTAAGCTCTATATTAGAAGTAAAGATGCCTTTATCTCACAAAATACAAATATTTTGACATGGGAGCAGCAGACAGCAGGATAAATACAGGGGTTTGATGGCAGGGGTGGGAACTGCCAGCAAGCACACATTTATTTTATTTAGTTTTTGCTGTGGAAAACCCCAGACAAATATAATTTTCCCCATGTTGCCTCATTTGCTTTAAAAACGAGACAGGAAAGCAGCTGATGGACCTGGCGTCTCCATTCCCTTCACCACCAGGGCAGCCACCCTCAGGCAAACTGCAGGTCACTCTCTCCATTTGCATCATTTGTTTATTTTGGGTGCATCGCAGCCCCCATCCAGAACATTGTGTGTTGGTGTAAGGCTGATGGTCATAACGTCACCGGAGGCAAGGAATAAGCGTCAGAGAGCCGTCCAGTCCCGAGCAACCTGCTCCCTGCACCTCCCGCAGGCTGCCCCTCCAAAAACACCACGGCACCAAGGGCTAGAGGGAGCTGCAGCCCTTCAGACCTGTACTGCTAAATAAGAGACGGTCAAGGACCAAGACCTGATGCCAAATTGGCACCTACTGCCTTAAGCCCCTGATGCTTGGGTGTCATGGTTTTGTCTGGGATGTGGTTGACTTTTGTGATAATAGCTGTTGTGGTGTTGTGTTTTGGATTTGGGATGAGAATAGTGTCGGTGGCACAGTAACGTTTTAGGTTGGTGCTAAGCACTCAAGGCCTTTTCTGCTCCTCACACCACCCCACCAGTGAGGGCTGGGAGTGCATAAAATGTTGGGAGGAGACACAGCTGGGAGACCTGAGCCCAGCTGACCCAAGGGATATTCCATGCCATACGGTGTCATGCCCAGTATATAAAACTGGGGAAGAAGGAGGGGGGGGGGCACATTCAGAGTGATGCCATTTGTCTTCCCAAGTCACTGTTACGCATGATGGAGGCCTGCTTTCCTGGGGATGTCTGAACACCTGCCTGTGGTGGGCAGCAGTGAATTAATTCCTTTCGCACAGCTTTTGCTCTACCTATTAAACTGTCTTCATCTCAACCCACAGTATTTTCCTCACTTTTACTCTCCCAGTTCTCTCCCCCATCCCAACTGGGGAGAGCAAGCAAGCAGCTGCGTGGTCCTAAATTGCCAGCTGGGGCTAAACCACAGCATTGGGGCTATCGCCTCCCACAGGAGATTTATTTTGGGGACACCCAGGTCAAGATGCCCAAAACAGCACCTGGATGTGAAATAGCAATGAAATAACAATAAGTGTGAGCTGTGGCCAGATGTATGTGCAAAAATAAACACACTGAAGAGAGCGTGAGTGTACACATGGCTGCTGGAGATGGCTGATACGGTGAGGGGAATGGCGCAAGCCAGGAATGCAGACATGGTTTTGGTACCTGGTGCAGTGGTAACTTCCGCTCAGGCTTTGGCTAAGTCACTTCACCACTTTGCTCCCCAAATGTAAAATGGAGAGGGAAGAGAAGAGAAAAAAAAAAAAACAAACAAACAAAAAAAACAAACAAAAAGAACCAGGGCCCTGAGTTCAAATATTTATTAAATTTAGGTCAGACTTTTCTTAAATCTTTTAGCAGATGTGTCTTATAAAGGGCATAGNGAAACCATCAGGAAATATGCAATACTTACTATGAGGCTAAATATGACAGTTTGGAAGCATGTAATTATTTTTTAAAGGCATATTTTTTGAGGCTGAAGTGAGATTTCAGAAATACTGGTGTGGAAAAGAAAAGAGCCCCTTTTTGCCACTATTTTAGTCTCCATCCCAGCTTGGGGTGATGCCAATGTACCTCCTGAATTCACCGCGCTGGCGCACAGCACCTCGCCTTTGCTATGGCAGGGTCTGCAAGCATTTCCTTTGGTCACACTCATCATCTGCTGGCATTTGTAACAGGCATACAAATTGCAATTTCTGTTTGCAGAAAGGCTTGTGAAAGATGGAAATATATGCAAATATAACACACTGCCACGTAAACCTTCGCACTGGAAGTGTTAAGCCCAAGGCTTTTAGAGCAAGCAAAGAAAAAATCAAGAGTTTTGGTCCAAGGGAACGCCCTGCGGCTCAGGTGGTCACTCACAGACCACAAATAATCACTGGCACAGGCCAAGGAGAGCAGTCTGCAAAAGCAGCTTCTCCACAGGTCTCTGGCAGAACTGCTGGTGAAAAAAGTTGGCAGAGCAGGTCCTTGTCTTGCCAAGTCTTAGTCACTGCTGTGAGCCCCCTTCAGCCTCACGAACACAAAGGTCACCCAAACACTATTTCATACAGAAAGAGCAAAGTGCCAAATCTAAAGTTGTGACATAATTCATTTCATTAGGCGGAATGTTTTTACCCTGGGGTTTTCTGTGGCTTTTGTCGTGAATCAGGACAGACTTGAATCCAAATAAAAATAGAGAAGATGCATCAAGCCCCGCTTTAAAGTTAACTGACTAATGTCATCACCTCAAAATGTTATGCATCAGCCTAAACTGCGGCCTTGCTATTGAATGAGTAATTTTAATTAAGCGTAGTAATTTCAGTATTCTCATTTAATGCCTTTTTTCTTTTCTGTTTTTTTTNTTAGAAGTAACAGCTGAGTGACAGCCTTTGTCTAACCCTTACAATCCAGTACATTGTTGACTACGCAGTGGAGACAACCTTACTAACCAGCAGCAGCTCTGGAAGACGTGGGAGGATGATGACAAATTCAGTCTTACCTAACATAAGTGACCTTTTACATCTGGTCCACAGGCACCTTTCCTAGAATCAAGCATGGCTGATTTCAGTGGCTGCAAAAATCATCCCTGATCCCGTGGAAACCCTCCCTGATCCCTCCTGGGGCAGGGAGTAAAGCAGCAGGGCAAATAATTGTCCCCCACATTAGATACACTGATATCAGGCTATTTGGAGTATTTTGGGAAAAGAATGAGAAAAGTTAAAGATTAGTGACAGATACCCAATAGAAATGATCAACAGATAATGTCTCCTCACCCCAAAGCACATTTTACAGCTTTTTTTTCAGGCTTCTCTAATGCAAGAAGAATTTCACTGAGGAACCAGCAGTTTGTTTCAAAAGTGCAATTAAGTCATAAACGGTCCCAACTGCCTTATGTCAGATGAATTGTGGCGCTTTGCATTTTTGCATGTTGAAACAAACTCTATTTAAAAAGCTCTGTGCTAACCATCAGTCAGGAAACAAATTGAACAAGAAACAACACAGCATGCAAGAAACCTCTCATCTCCCAGGAGCTTCAAGCCCCATGAGGGCACATGGGGGGCAAAATGATGCTGCTGCGAAGGTAAAAACCGGAGGGCACCCGCTGTCGCTGCCCTTCCAGAAATACTCACATTATATCACTGCGGTTTGTCAGCCGAAAGTACGAGGAAAGGCTCAATCACACCTCACCCAGCTCAGGACTCTGGGCCTCCCCCGCTCATGTCCTTCTTAATAAAGTACCTGTCCAAAAGTAGACATTGCATAGGGAGGATCATTCTTATTATAGGACTGTTGCTGCTTTTGACAGATATATTACACGAAGGCAACACTGAAAGACAGGGAAGCCTTTTACAAGTAAATAACACCACCCCCCCTCACCACCCCCAAAATTCAGGGAAAACACAAAGGACCAAAGAACATTTAATTCTTTAAAAGCACTCCACCATACAGCTGCTATAGAGCAAGGGGGTTTTGTTTCACAACAGAAGTTTCTAGGGAAGGTGGACATTTAAAGACATTTTAGGATTATTTTCATAGGAAACAAGACATTGAAACTGGGAAGTGATGCTGATTTGGGGGCACTTGTAATTTTATGAAATTTACATTTACTCTTTCCAAGTAGCTCTATTTGACTTTTTTTTCTGAGTGCAGTCAGCTTACAGGTCAGCAGACACTAGCAGGACAGGATCAATAGCTGGTGTGGACAGAGACAGAGGTAGCAATTAAGGGCTTTAATTGGCTGTGCATAAAAAGATGTGTTAACAAGAAAGAGAAAATGCATCACTGCTGTATTTTTTCAACATTATCTTCCTTTCCTGTCCTAATGCCCATTCCACTTCGTCTCCATGTGGTGCTTCCCCCAGCAGCTGTGTGGACATGCTGGGGTGATGCTAACGCTACCCCTTGCCCAGGACAGATAAGGTCTCTTCGCAGCTTGTACTGACTACTGCCGCACCAGAAACACTGGAGATAAGTGGCTCTGAATCAAGTGGGCAGGGAACTATTCAGAGAGCGGAGCAAAAATATGCTTGAATTCCCAGAGGGCTCTGAATGGTCACTAATCAAAGTAGAACCAAATTACATCTTCACCCACAGCAGAAAAGTGCCTTCGAGCAAAAACAAACACAAACAAAAAAAAAACAACCAAACCCCACACATTTACAGCAAAGCCATTTGGGCAGAAAACCTTCTCAGCTGCTCCTCTAGCACTTGAGAGCACTGAAGACTCTGCATCAGAGACCCCCAGAAATCATAGAAGCCCCACAGCACAAGAATGAAAACAACGGCATCAAACTCGGCGCAGAAAGTTCTTCCACTGCTTGAACCAGTACACGCCAGAAAAAAAAAAAAGGTGATTTAACTCAAACAGGAGAGAACCACCACAGCTTCAGGACAGCAAGGAGCTAAACCACAGCTATGGGGCTACAGAAGGAACAGAGCAAAGGAAGGAGGTGGTTTCTGGCAGAGCACCAGCCTCTCCCTCCACGCCGGCAGTCTCCACTCACCAAGACAGCGAGACACAGGCAGACTGTGGAATTCCTCCTGGCTGCCCCGCTCTGGCCTAAGCCACCCAGTTTAAGTAGGTTTTAAGGCCAGAAAGGTAGTGTTTTCATGGCAACATAACTACTAGGCAATAGCAATCTTGCTGTTAAATCCTAGCGAAGTGAAGGCAGCTGGAGAGGGTTTCCTCTTCTGCTTTGTCAGTAAAACAGCAGTATCTTATTTCCAATAACATAGGCACTTTAGGACAGATTTGCCAGTCTGCAGAGGAAGGACCATGTTTTTTCCAGAGTTGGAGCAACTGCTCTTTGAGAGATAGCACAAAGACGTAAGAATAAGACAGTTTTCAGAAGAAGAGTTAAAGTAGCACTTACTCATTTGGCAACCCAGCAATCACATTCCTTCCTACCTGTGAGTTTCCTTCTCCCAACCCCATGCTCATTCCTTCCAGCCACATCCTTTCCTCTTCCCATCACTGAAGTCAAAGTTATTAACATGAAGGCTAACGCAGGGCACAGTTTAAGCCCAAACTCCTGAAACCAGAGTCCCTGTTCTTAGTTCCAGCATTGATGATGATGGTGAGTTTACCCTGCATAGGAAATAGTCCATAGTAGGGCATGGGAATTTCAAGGTTCCAAATCAACCCTATGAATAATACAACACATTCAGTAAGAGTATTACTGTTTAGATATGAGGAAATTGCACTCTGCTCATATAAAACACATGGCCATAAAGTGGCAATACTTACAGGTAATAAAACTCACTGTCTATTTGAAAACAGCTGCACAAACCACTATTTTAACTATTTCTCTTAAAGTATTTTTCCTTCTATGGAAATAATTTTTCCTCCGATGGTGATGGCTATCTTCTAGACTATTGCATTTCAAGGCTTTGTGAGCTGAAAGAGGCACCAGCCCTCCTCCCTCACCCATTGCACCAGCTGGAGCCCTGCACGTGAATACAACAGACCAGGGTAGAAAAGTGATGGTTCTCACCCCGCACAACGGAGACTTCTTCAGTGGGCACAAGCCCCAAGGAAGAAGGCCCAGAGACATGTCAGAAGCACCAGCAGTTCTGCAGAAAACTCAGTGGCCTGTGACCTGGATTGAGTGGAAGACAAGCAGAGGCAAGACGGAGCAATCTTAGATGCCCAGATGAGAGGATCCCATAAACTCAAAGCATTAAACAACTCAGCCAAGGAGTCCATTCTCCCATAGAGACATAGCAGCATTTTGCAAGTTTGTACCAAGTCTAGCCTCCAGGATGTTTGCAATCATATAGCACTTTTTAGTAAGACTAACCTTGACATTCAGCGCACCATTTCAGCCATCGCAATGCCCTCCCCAAGCTGTTCACACAGATTCATCTCCCCCTCTTCCCCAATTAAAGGTTTTTCTCATCACCCCATTTCTCTTGAGTTAACAATGACACTCAGTGGCCAGGAGGATTCCCTGCAGTCTATATTCATGCTCCAGCACCCAACAGTTAATATTCATTATATACCACACAGAGCAAATGTCTTCCATGAGTTTTAGGATACTAAGACACCGGCTCAAATTATACAGAAAGATCATGGAAGGAAAGGCTTAAGAAAAAGGTGAAAGAAAACCATAATCTTTTTTCCCATTTGTGCAGTGACCTGGGAAATATTTTCCATCAATCCACATCCAGGCTATAAAAAAAGCAGACCAGAGGAGGCAAAGGCAGCTCTAGATCAAGTTATTAAACAGGAACGTTCAGAGAACATGTAGTCAAAGCAAATCACCCTGCTAACATACAAATCTAAACCACAAGCTGACGAGTTAGCCATTTATAATGTAAAACTTTTGTTCTGTTATCCTCTCCCACCTCCAAGGATGGATGCAAAACAACTGCATAAAGTACAGCTTGAAAGTCTCTCTCTGGAGCTTTGTCCTGTTGCTTTCTTGACACAACAGAATTTTTATCTGTGCTTCAGTTCTGGTAAGTTGGAGCGTGACGGATAACCGAAAGAGGATCAAAAGAAAACACTATTGTGCGCGGACAAATAAGTGATGAATAATTTGAGTCGATTCCCAAACAGCATTTAAATCAGAAAGTTTGAAGGATCCCTATACAACTCTCCAGCAATACCAATCACACTGGTACGGTGTTACAGTTTTTCAGTTACGGTGTTTCAGGTATGGTGTTTCAGGTCTTTCAGTTTTGACCTAGACACAATACTACCCTATCAATGAATTAAACATTTGATTTACAGCATTCCTGTGCTGAAAGAAAAACAAGCCATTACATATCATGCTTCAGCCATTGTAACATTAGGTATTTCCTAGAATCTGTTTCTTATAGTAATCCTCCTCTTCCCTAAAGTGATGTGCTTATCATTTTTCAGGAAATGGTTTGACACTTTTTTTTTTTCAATATATCAATTCTGGACTGCATCTTACGCAGATGCACCAAAAACAGGAATTATTCTTTCAAATTATTTTACAATGTGAAGCACGTGTAATCTTAAGTGCACGCATACGCTGACAGAATCTTAAACCATGTATTTTACTCCTTCTAACAATAACAATTCTGCTCATTTAAGATTGCTTGCTTCACTTCGGACTAGAATATTAACGCACCACAAAGGAAAAGGCTTTCCATCCTATTTATTTGCAAAGGGAACTCATTGAAATGTTACACAGGGTTTTGCTTTTTTATGTTATCATTGTGGCATAACTGTGTTTTCCACCATTCCAGTAAGAGCATCAATAATATATACCTTATTATTAAACATTATTACAGCTGCCAAGTCAAGCATTCAAAAGACAGGAAATGCAAGAATTCAGGTTTGGCTCCCAGCATGTATACATTATGATACTAACTTTATAATAAAGATCAGCCTTTGAGTGCTCTGAATTTTTTATGCTCAGAACTGCATAACCTGAGCATGACTGAAGCATGCTGAATGCGTCCCTAGCGATGCTCATGTCTCTCCATTGCCTACAACAGGTTCAGGGACCAACTTGGCTGTGCTGAGAACATGTGAATGTCCACCATGGACATGGACTACTACGGGAGGAACATCAGCAAATAAGACACCAGAATATCAGAGTACTCAAAATATCACGGAAAACCATTTGGGAAAGCCATCATTTAAGCAACTTCCCCAGCATCACATAGTAAATCAATATAATTTGGAGGGGAACTGAACCAGTACGGGGGCTCCCTGAAATGAAGCACCCTCTGGTCACCCTGCAGGGATGGCCCAGGTGCCGTCTAGCCCATGGTAAAAGCCACAAAACACTCAAAAACACTTAAGGACATAATTTTAGAGGCATTAATGGCCGAGGTTGAAGTCTCATCTAGGTTGCACATACTCAGAATAAAGTAACACAGTTCAGTACTGACAAGCAGATTGCACACCCTCGCAGCCATTGGGCCTTTCTTGGAGCGAAAGGTGTTTTATAATTAGCTCCATCTCTTTAAGATGAATAGCAGCCTAGAAAATAGCATCCTTAATCCTTACCTTTCCTCCCCATTTACCGTTCTAACGATGGAAAAGTAAATTAAAATGCTCCGGTGTAAAGAAGCACAAGAGAAATAGGAGATTCTACCTCTCATAAAATATTAATCAGATTCAGTGACCAAAAAAAAACCCATTTCCAATTATTAAACAGACATTTAAATTACAACTCAGAATGACTCCATCTGCCAAAATAAGAGAACTCAATTTTGCAAAGCTCCAACACATTAACATAAATCCCTGCCAGATTAATCAACTAGGAAAGCCAGCAAAGTGACCCAAAGAGTGACTTTGCCCACAGTACTCGGCTTCCCTAGTAAGATTTGCACAGGATTTATGCCAGTCAGGAATTAAGCTCAGGAAGGAACCGAGCTTTTTACAAAGATTTGCCAATGGAAACACGCTGCACTAAGCCTGCTGCCTCAGTTACACAGGATGCATTAGCCAAGCAAGTCACTTTATTTACACGGCAAGTGCTGAGCATTTAATTGCATAGCAAGACCATGCTATCCAGGAATTACAGGCTACCTGCCAACTAATTATTTCTTCTCTTTCCCCCATCCTCAAGCCTGCAGCTGCTACATAACAGTGATCACACCTTGACTTTATTCAAACAACCTACAATAAACACACAATTAACCAAGAAGTCTATTTAGTAAATAATAGCTGCTATTAATATTAATGGTAATGACATGCGCATATTACTGGAAAAATCAGCGCCTATGGTATTTACTTACTGAGACCTGGGAGGTTGTTGGAAAGCAACTGAAGGTCCATCAGAGGTTAAACTTGTTTCTCAGGCCTTTCTTAGCTTAGATAACCCAGCAAATGGCTGGCTCAAGCTCAGAAGGCTCTTGTGCAGGTTTCCCATAAACTAGTCCCATTGCAGCCCATACTTGAAGGCTGCCAGGGCAGGTACCTCTGCCGTGGCTTGTAACGATAGACCCATATTGCCAGGTCTTGGGGGTCCTACACCTTGGCCAGGTGATAACAACCAAAAAAGGGTTGCTTTCTGAACAAGAGAAGCAGGAATGCTCCCAAATTTCCCAATCTGTTCCCCCACCAGCCCTGATGCACAACAGAGCTTTTCTCCAGAGCCCAGGCACCCCATGGAGTCATGCAACCAGGACGTGAGTGCAAATTCTCTCCTTTCCCACCCCATCTTTCAGAGGCGAAATTTATTTCCTGAAAATGTATCAATTTATCCCCCTCCCTTCTGAATTCCGTTTGAAAATTGCACCCTGGGACCTTGCATTGCATCAAAGTGAAAATAAAAGACAAGCATAAAACAGAGAGATCCTCAAAATAGGAACTACAGGGGCTGAAGAGGTAAGAAAGGCATACTGTACAACAGCATAATAAAAAGAATTTATACCTAGCATTGTACCTCTAGAAATCAAAGCACTTCACAATGGTGGTAAACATTTTAATCTTTTTACAGCAGAAAGACTGAGGCACAGCAAAGAATTTGTCCAAAACCCAGAAAACCACTAACAGCATCAGGAATTACACCAACTCCTTGCAGCCACTTCAGTGCTCCACACCCAACCCTGCATCATCCAAGGACACCAAATAACTGACAGGTGATTAGGAAAACTGAAATACAGGGAATGAAGAGGAATAAGAGAGAGATTTGTATTGTTCGGTTACCCTGCATGACATTCAATTCTAGGCTAGCTTTGAAGAACTGCAGTACATACATCTTCATCAGACCTATTCAGAATGAGATGAATCAAGTCTAAAAGTGCCTTTTGTCTGCCCTCATTTTCAATGGAAGCTATCTGAACAGTCACATTGACGCAGACGTTGACACTGTAAGCATTTAAACTTTACTGGGTGAGCGTTTTATGTCAGACCTCAGTGTATTTCCCTGTGCAATAATAATACCAACACAATGAACACACCTCTCAAAGTCATCCCTGCTGAGGCAGAGAACTGAGCAAGTATTTATCCAAGCTCTAACTCCTGAACATTCACACTGGATGCAAGAGGTATCCTTTTGATATAAATAACTTCAACAGAAAAAGAGGGATCACTGTAGATTTAAAAAAAAAAAAAAAAAAAAAAAAAAAATCTTATTTCTCTGGTTCCTATAGCCAAAGTTACTTTCAGAAATAAAGCACTGAAAATAGGCACTTTCCAGACAAGCTCTACAAAAGTTCATGTTTGGCCAAGAACGGGTTGCTCCCAGTTATCTGCGAAAACACTAGAAGGTTGGGGATATGGATTATTTTTAAAAATAAGAAATGCAGCATTCCATCAGAAAGTGTTGACAGCCGTAGTTCAGGTGAGTAAGCACCACATGCTGCCTCCCCGCAGGGAGGTAGTGGGAAGGAAAGTGGGACAAAGATGGGCTGTAGATGGCCCTCACAGTGGGTCACACCACGTCTAGGCAGGACATGCAAATTATCTGAGGTCCGGAGCATGCCCACAGGTAAAAAGAAACTTCACCAACTTCTCCCACAGGCAACCATCTGTTCTCCAGTCTTTCTTCTTCAGTGCAAATACGAAGCAATGTAGACATTTAAAATAAAATATATATATCATAGAATGGTTCAGGTTGGAAGGGACCTTAAAGATCATCTAGTTCCAACCCCTGCCCTGGGCAGGGACACCTCCCACTAGACCAGGCTGCTCAAAGCCTCATCCAGCCTGGCGTTGAACCCCTCTAGGGATGGGGCATCCACAGCCTCCCTGGGCAACCTGTTCCAGTGCCTCACCACCTTTACAGTAAAGAATTTCTTCCTAATATCCAATCTAAATCTATCCTCCTTCAGTTTGAAACCGTTACCCTTTGTTCTATCATCACACTCCCTGATAGAGTCCCTCCTCATCCTTCCCGTAAGCTCCCTTTAGGGACTGGAAGGGGCTCTAAGGTCTCCCCAAAGCCTTCTCTTCTCCAGGCTGAACACCCTCAACTCTCTCAGCCTATGTATATGTCATATACACAGAAAAGACACTCTAAGTATTAGAAGTTCTTTGTTTTGCAGTGCAAACACAATGCATTGCAGAGCACTGTGAGCTTACGCCAACCCCCAATACTAGTTGCCCAAAGCACCCTAAGGCACATTGGTGATGTCCTGCCAGCCAGTGTCACCGAGGAGTCAGAAGCACTGAGACTCCAACAAACAAGTGACTCATCTCTCGGGCATCACTCAGCTTCGCTTGCGCCATCACCAGAGACCGTGCCAGAATATGCGAACTGGCTTGATACAAACATTGTTTCAAGACATTTCTGAACCGTGCAAGGCTGCTGTCACGCCTCTACTAGAACTGCAGAGGAAGCTCCGTAAAGTATCATTTTACTTTTTTTTTTTTTTCCTCGGGATCATGTGGATTAAACTGTTTTAAGCCCATTCAAGGCAAAAAGCTGTTCACACAAATGGTTCCAGCTGTAGCAACTGCCCGGATGATTAATTCTCTAGGGCAGTGAGGCCAAGCAGATGCTGACAACATGGTCCAGGCTGACCCAAAGTCACCATCAGTGCCAGCTGCCACAAACCCCCCCAGCTCTGCTCCCTCCAGAGACACTGGCTGCATCCCCACAATTCTGTCAGGTCCCACCCTACACTGATCATTCCTGGAAGTCCTCGCCATATCGTACGAAATTTGTGCCAGACTTTTTTTACAGTTTGTAGAAAAACCCTTAGTGGGACTGCAGCAATTTGAGGCTATAAATACAATTGGAGTAAAAGCTCAGCAGAGAAGCAAACATCAACATAGCTTTATGGCCAATACAACGACAACTTTTCCTGTGGAGCAACCATTAAGCACAGGAAGAGTTAAACAGGGCTAAGCTTTCTTGCTGCCCCCAAACCTGTAAAATAAACAAACAGCAGACATTTCTAGGCTGAGGCATGGTCCTGTTATCAGCCTGGAGGGAATTTATACCCACAAGTGAAGCTGTGAGACAACGTGGTCATGCAACACCTTATACAGCACTGAAGGGCTCCAGGCGCTGCTTTAATGCCTTATAAACTTCCAGGCTATGGAGCACTTCATATTTACGTACTCACCCTTCATTACCTTCAAGATTTACTGAGATTTTAGCATAGCACTAAACGCATGCTATTTTACTACACATTTTATTTTTAAAAAAATTCAAATGTAATTTCATGCCATGTTGGCATGTGGCTTCATTGCTTTATCAAAATTAAAAAGAAATAAAGCATCACGTCCTTGTTCACCACCTTTGTCACATATATGAAGTTTATTTTGTTAAACAATATTAAGAGCTGAAAACAACAGCAATCCAGCACCTGCTGCTGGGCCAGCCATGCAGCCACGTGACATCCCCTCACAATGATGTTTTGTCATTTCATTTATTCAGGCAAGCAGAAAGCACACAGCAAAGCTGGTACAGCACCTCTCAGGCAAACTGCTGCAGGCTGCTGGTACACCACCACTCACTGCCAGAGCATCTGGGACATTAAAGCCCCTTCCAGTACCTAAAGGGGGCCTACATGAAAGCTGGGGAGGGACTTTTGATCAGGGACTGTAGTGACAGGATGAAGGGTAACAGTTTTAAACTGAAGAAGGGTAGATTTAGATTAGATAGCAGAAAAATAATTTTCATTCCGAGGGTGGTGAGACCGTGGCCCAGGTTGCCCAGAGAAGCTGTGGCTGCCCCATCCCTGGAGGGGTTCAAGGCCAGGCTGGACGGGGCTTGGAGCAACGTGGTCTGGTGGGAGATGTCCCTACCCAGGGCAGGGGGTGGCACTGGGTGATCTTTAAGGTCCTTTCTAAGCCAAACCATTCTGTGATTCTATGACCTGACCAAGACATCCCACAAAGTCTTTTTAGTGTTCACGATGGACAGAATTTGGAAATGTGCTTTCAAATTAATTCACAGCACATTAAATGTACCCTAGTAAAAGTGACTTACATGATTAGGGCAGTTGCAGCTCCTTAACCACCAGAGAACCTCAGTTTTAACATGAGTGGCATCAACCTTTAGGGTGTTTGGTCTCTGCAACTGTTCAGTCTTCCACCCGGTTTTCTCTCTACAACCCACATCTCATGCTATATAGAGATATGTTACAAAAATAACGCAGACCTGCAGCCCTTGTCTTGACCAGCAGGTGTCAAGGGATGGGCAAGGGGTAACTGCTCTGCCTCATGCAACTTCCCCGCACTTCACAGAATGGTAGAGTTGGAAGGGACCTCTGGAGGTCATCCACTCCAACCCCCTGCCAGAGCAGGGTCACCCACAGCAGGTGGCACAGGAACGCGTCCAGGCGAGTTTGGAATGTCTCCAGAGACAGAGACTCCCCCACCTCTCTGGGCAGCTTCTCCCAGGGCTCTGCCACCCTCACACCAAAGAAGTTCCTCCTGTTTAGGTGGAACTTCCTATGGTCAAGTTTGTGCCCATTACCCCTTGTCCTGTCCCTGGGCACCACTGAGAAGAGCCTGGCCCCATCCTCCTGACACCCCCCCTTTCAGTATTTATAAACGTTGATAAGATCCCCCCTCAGCCGTCTTTTTTCCAGACTGAAGAGACCCAAATCCCTCAGCCTTTCTTCACAAGAGAGGGGTTCCAGTCCCCTCAGCATCTTGGTAGCCCTTTGCTGTCCCCTCTCCAGCAGCTCCCTGTCCTTCTGGAACCGGGGAGCCCAGCACTGGACCCAGCGCTCCAGATGCGGCCTCCCCAGGGCAGAGCAGAGGGGGAGGATGACCTCCCTCCACCTGCTGGCCACACTCTNTACTATATAGATATAAAACCATACCAAGTTCCCAGGAAGATGTCACGGGCAGGCACTGGGGAAGTTCTGGAGGGGACTGGATTTTGGATCTCACTGGTTGGGATCAAAGGCAGATGAGCAGACAGGGTCTCCCCCCGACGCCACCCGCTGAGGACAGGGAGCCCCTGAAGAAGCCCAGCCGCAGCACAGAAGGGCCGAGGCTTCGCTCCCTCAGCTTTACGCAGCGCGTGGCAGCTGGGACGGAACACCCCATTGGTCGGCTTGGGTCACCTGACCGGCCCGCGCCCCCCACAGGCGCGACCCCTCCCCAGGGCAACCGCCGGCCGCTGCCCCCGGCTGCCAGGCCCCCCCCGCGCAGGGAGCCGGCCCTGCCCCGCCGCCACCGGCGCACAGCAGGAGCGCGCCATCTCCTGGCAGTGCAAGTGGCGGCTGCTACGGGTGAAGCGTCCTCCCACAGCCAGGAGAACCACACTGCACCTCTCCTTGCTTTCTTTCATTTACAGACACAGATACTCTTGAAATGTGAAGGCGCAGATGTTCCTAGAAGCGTGTGATTTTTCATGCAGGTGATGTCCCTCAAAATGACAAAGAAACCTTCTCCCGAACACACCTGAAATGAAAGCGGAGACGAACGTAAATTATATTGTAAATACATTTTCTTTTAGATACACGATGGCTAAAGGCCCCCCAGAAGAGACCTGCATTTCATCTACTCTGTCAGCCAACACTTTACGTGCAAGAACGTAACCCCGTATCTGGGACCAAACCATTTCCATTCTCGCTTTGATAATTTCCTTCTGCCTTTAGCCAGGATGAAAATTAAGCATAGCAGTAATTACAGCCACACATGATTATTCTCGTAATTACTGACACATAGACAGAGGAAGCAACCCCTGGTTTACTAACACCAAAGCAAAAAACGTCTGTGTTCATTTCAGTGGACTTGGAACTAGCTCAGGTACTGTATTTGGGCAGCACATCTCAAAGTTACGTGACAAAAAAAACCTGCTACTTATTTCCTGTGAGTTCCCAAATCATCCCGAACATTAGCCTATGGACAGCAAATCAAAATGGATACTATGAAAGTTTCCATTTTAAGTGCTTTAACAGAAGAGGCTGGAATCTTACGTGCAGCAGAGATGGAACAGTCGGTGGTGCTCAGGGGTGGATGGAAACATGCCATCAGCTGCTCCAAAACCTAGAAAGGCTTAGCACAGGGATCCTACAAATCCTAGGGAGGGTCTAGAGGTTTGTAAGCAATTTGTCCAACTTGCTATCACATGCCGAGAATACAAAGGAAAAAAAAAAATGAAATAGAAACATTGCCTCTTTGGAGTCAGAATATATCTACCCACCTCTGTGATTTTGTGATATAGGTGAATAAGCACAGCTAATAAGAGCATATAAGCGAGGAAGCTTCATAGAATTCTTTGGGTTGGAAGGGACCTTTAAAGGACATCTAGTCGAATCCCCTGCCATGAGCAGGGACATATTAACTAGATCAGGTTGCTCAGAGCCCCGTCAGACCTGGCCTGGAATGTTTCCAGGGATGGGGCATCTTCCCACCTCTCTGAGCAACCTGGGGCAGTGTCTCACTACCTTCAGTGTAAAAAATTTCTTCTTTCTATATAGTCTGAATCTGCCCTCTTGTAGTTCAAAGCCATTACTCCTTGTCCTATCACGACAGGCCCTGCTAAAAAGTCTGTCCCCATCTTTCTTATAAGCCCCCTATAAGTACTGAAAGGCCACAATAAGGTCTTTGTGGAGCCAAAGCCTTCTCTCCTCCAGGCTGAACCCCCCCAGCTCTCTCAGCCTGTCCTCCCAGCAGAGGGGCTCCAGCCCTCGGAGCATCTCCGTGGCCTCCTCTGGCCCCACTCCAACAGCTCCATGTCTCTCCTGTGCTGAGGCCCCAGAGCTGGAGGCAGCACTGCCAGGGGGTCTCCCCCAAGTGGGGCAGAGGAGCAGAATCCCCCCCCTCGCCCAGCTTGACTGTCCAAGAGCCAGGTTCAGCGGCGCCTATGTGGCAGCAGCAAGCCCAGACCAACTCGGTGTTTACAAACCTATGTCAGTCATTTGGGGAAGGATCTCCAAGGGTTAAATGTTGTGATGAAAAATTATTTGGTATTCATCCAATACCAAAACAAATCAGTCTCACTCAAACCAGGACACCTCACCCTTGAATTCCCTCCAGGCAAGATCAGCAGCAGATGACATGATAACATAGTGTCACACTTTATAAACGTCACATAACAGGGCCAAAACTGCTTCTGCCTTCAGCGACTATACAGGACGAGGTGCTGCTGTGCTCATCTGCTTTGGCCTCCCATGTTACCCAAGCCAAGGAGCTCACCAGGAGTCACTCTAGATTGAAATTGTCAAGAAGCATCCCTTTGCTACTCTGAAAAGCACATTTTTCCAAGCTGCTTTCCTTTGGAAAAGGTTGTTCTATTCATACTGATTATGCATTCTTTTTTGCATCCCTCTGGAGAGTTTCAAAAAGCAGCATTTAAAACTGACTTTCAAAAAGCTGATGGGAGAGAGGAGAAAGAGTCAGGATTTTTTTAATCATGTCCTGAATAGGGAGCCCAAAAATGAGCTACTAGAGCACCTGAGGCTTTAAGATACACCTCTGCAGTTGGAGGTTAGAGGATTTTAATTGGAATTCTGAATCTGAAGAAGGAAACCTGCAGCCTGTCTGGGTGAGCAGGAACATACCAGATACAAGCCAGGTGGACCTTCCTTAACCCATCATATGACCAGACACTTAATTTTCAGCCACTGGAGAAGAACCCAGCAAAATAACCCCAGGATTTCTCTCACAGCCTCAGGGATTTATTATACCAGCACTGCCGAAGCCACCCATTTATTTTTTTTTTTTCTTCCCTGATGTCTTCCCCATAAGATGGGTTTATAGGTGTATTTCTATTAGGCCTCTAAATAATTTCAGGAGGTACACAGGGTTTAGCTGTTACAGTTTTAAGTACAGGTGAAAACAAGAAGTACGGTGTATGATGTTGCCCTACTTAAGTATAAGCAGAGTCAACTCATACAGACTATCAGGTTCAGCCATATATATATATACATACGCACACACACGCCTCTCTACCTCTAATACACTAAAAGGCCCACAAAAAAAGTTAATGTAGAGTTTTATACCAAGACAATCAACAGAGGCTCAGAGTTGCATGTGCAGAAATTTAATGCCAGTGCTATTTATTTATTATGTTAAAAAAGTGGTGTGTGTTTTTAAATGGAAACCACAGGGAAATTGTGAAGTGGCCGTTTTCTTTTTTTTAGGGTCAGAAACCAATCATATTGACATCCTTTATATTTATAAATGCACATGACTCATTCAGGCATCTTTGTTGAAGTAGTGGATTTCTTTCCAGTAATTTAGTAGCTGAATGAGTTTATCATGAAAAAACAAACCCCCATCATTGATATTCACACTGAGAAACTGGAAAGATTTTACAAAATCTACTTGCATTTGACATTTCTCCCAGCTCCAAACAGCGAGTACGCCTTCCACGGGACTGTTTGTTCCTGGAAAATGCAGCCCCAGCTCAACTTCATATATCAGTTTGTCTAGAACAAACATCTTGTACTTACAAGCAACGTCCTAATTGACTAAATGAAAAAAGCAGAACATTTCCTCCACATAACAAAGAAGTATGTATTTTCTACGGCTCCTGCCATATTTCCAAGCATATACATTAGAATAAGAATAAATACCTGAACACAGCCACAAATCCTTCATGCCAAAACTCTGCAAAGTAGTTACAGGTTTTATGTCTGGATTTCTACCCAGGTATGGATGAAACCTGACGTTTTTTTCTGGCGTGAAGAAAAGCGTGCGTGTCTAGACAGACGCATGCTGTGAATCAGAGCGCTGTCACTTGCCTCGTGGGACTCTCCAAACCGAGTTATGATCTATTGCTTATCTTTGACTTCTTGTATACTCCTTAACCCTTTAATGTCTTTCCGTGCAAACCACAGCATGAAGCACATTACTGTATTAATACTCCAAATATCTTTAATACCCTAGGCAAGTCTCTTAAAGATTTTTCTCTAATTCAAAATTTTCACAGACTGTGGATAATTTTCCAATGATGAGGGCAAAATGATTGCTTTTCTCACCACCAGAAACTATAAGTAGCTCGTATTTACTCACATATCCCACGAGAATTCATGGATGTTTGAATTAATTTTTGTTAGGGATAAACAGAAGATACAAAGCATCAATATTAAGCAGTAAAACTAATTAAATTTTAACAGCCTGGAAAATCATTTTAGATTTCCAGTAAAAAATGTTAATTCCCAAAGATGCCATTCTCAGTCCTGATTTGGTTCCTTTACACTGAAACAACAGAGGGTGAGAGCATTTACATTATGCACTTTTAAAGGGAAATTGGTGCTGAAGTCCCCAGAAATCAAGCGCATGAACCGAACGCTCCCATTCAAAACAGCGTACAACAGGAGACGCCTCATTCTGCAGGATATCACGTACTTGAGCCTCAAAGGTAGTAATGATCCATGTTAACAGAGAGACCTCACAATTTTAGTTTAAAAAATATTCAAGGCAAGAAGAGTCTTTACACACCCCAAGTTACATAATTATTTTGTTCTCAAACAAGAAACTTCATTAAAACCGGGTTTTTTTGCACGCCCGTGTATTCTGACCCTTGCCTGGCATTTTCAGCAGATCCTGTGATGCTCAGTTGGACTGGGACTGGTCAAGAAGAGCTCTCCAGTGAAGCCATGAAAGCATTCTCCATCACCACCTGCCATTTGCCTTTCCCTGACCTACGCAGGACACCAGCCGAGACAGACAGTTATTCCCAGAGCTCTCAATGCCCAGGGCAGCACTGCCAGGAGGAGGCAAACTAGCACCACTGGTGGAAGTGTCCTTGGGGCCGTCTCTGCCGTCTAACAGAGCAACTGGAGACGGCTTAACAGAACCAGACCAGGGATAGGGTCTCATATGGAGCCTCCTTGCATCCTCCCTACACATTGCACCTTGTTTTCCTCTTTGAAACACCCCCCAATGCCCAGATAAATTATTCAAGACTGACACAGAACCCTCTCTTCCCTGACACTCTCAACTCACTTTTATTTTTTTATAGACATATACACGTATAATGCACACTCCAACCACTTTCCCACCCTCTCTGATAGGTCAAACTTCCATATAATTTATTAATCAGTTCAGAGCACGGCCTCTTAGAGCCTATTCCTGCGTTTATGTGGAAGCACCAAAGCTGCCAAATCCACAGAGGACTGCAGTGTCCAAACTAGCAGTTATTTTGGCAGCGTATAGAACTACATGTGACATATCCAGCACAATGGCAAAAGCTCTACCGGCTTTTTCTGATCTTTTTGGAATAGAACAGGAGGTATTTTTCTTAAGTGCAAAGTATTTAATATCGCAACAGCCGCTAAACTCATTAAACCAGCCCAGACAATGATCACATCATTATCATAATTCCATTTAAAGCACTTGCCTCTTTTAAGAGGACCAACACGATACAATCATTAGAACATTTTTCTGGCAGTTAGCATCCTAATTTGTCGCGAGGGCGAGAAGTGAATTGAAGCTCTCTCATTTTTCTTTGATTAAGTTCCCAATTCGAAAAATCAACAACTTGAGGTCACAACTTTATTTCAACGTTCCCATTTTTCCACTGAAGACCACAGAGATTTCACTGGACTTCAAAAGCTGAGCAAATTGAACTCCTTGCTTGTGAACCAGCACCAGCATGAACTTTATTATTCACCGCTGTCCTATTTTGAATAGGATTCATGTTTCTTATGGCTTGTGGTTATTTTGCAAATGCAGTAAGAGAAGACTAGTATGGTTTCTACGGAATGCAAACGCAGCATCTGAGAAGAGATAACCCCTCGCCACACCTCACAAACCTGCATGGCTGCAGGAAGGCCAAATACTCCCTAAAGAGCAGCATGCAAAGGAAACAGAGTAAAAAAATCCCATTACATAGCACTGAGCAGAAGTGCCAGGAAGCCACCTCCTGCTGCTGCTGCCCTCGCATCCCACCCAGCGCCTGGAGGGAAGAAGACGCTGTGTTGGCGATAAGAGAGAGAAATCTTTCCTGCAGCCTGACAGAAGGCTAAAGCCACCCAAATCTGAAAATTTGTCAGGGAGCAGGCTGGTGGTCAGATATCCAGTATCAACTGAACCTGCACTCATTTCTGTGCTAAAAAGATGCTAAGCAGCACTTCTTCCATTAAGGACTGTGTGCTCTCACATTTTAAAGCTGACAGGTGAAGGACAGAGATAGGATAACTTCATGTCAGTGGGATAAATGGTTGTCCACAAACCACTTCCTTGACCAACTATTCACCATTTCTTGAAATTCGTGAACTGGAGAACATGAAATGAAACCATGAGGCAGCAGGTTTTAAACAAAGACACAGAAATACTTTCTACCCACAATTGTGTAATTAAGCTGGGGAATGGTCTTCTCCAGCACAATGTGGCCAAACGCCAGCAAGGAGCCAACACCACCCCTGTCCACATCTCCCTCTTTCTGATGATCACTGTGTGCAGTGATTTTTTTCTCTCTTAATCTTGAAGATGCATACAAGGACATCATTATCAGCTTGATGCTATTTCCTTAAGATCCCACAGCAGTAAATCCAGGAGCAGCGGGAACTTCATTAATATGAGATCTCCCAGTTTTCATTCTTTGTTTGTTTCATGTTAGTGATTTTTTTTTTCCTCTCACACAAGAGTCAGGGCAAGAACTGAAGACTACAGCTAGAGATAACACAGCCCAAATCAGCTCACATAATGACAGACAGAGAAAAAGCTGCCAAGCTCTCCTGTGCATAGCTAAAACACACATCCTATGAGTTGTAGGAATGCATGCGGGCAAATATTTTTGAATATCATCAGGAGCTAGAGCAAGTCTTTAAACACTTGTACGTGCTTACACCTCTGATTTCAGACTACTGGAGCTTGGATTCAGGCTGACACAGAAGATTCAAGCAATAGCACAGGAAGAAATGCAATGACTGAGCTGGACAGGCACTGGGAACAGCATGAGTGAAGGGCTAAGGAAGAAACGCAGTCCTAAAATCAGGAGAAAAGACTAAGAAAAAAGAGAAGTATTGTTTGGAAAATAATCGATCTATACTATTAGATTAAACAAGTATTTCCAACATTGCCTAAAGTTATAAATCCTCATTTGCAATGGACCTGTGAGTCGTATCTGAGAGCGTTTATACAGAATTATGCTGCAGCTGCCGCAACAGGGTCCTTCTCACCACACACCAAAGCAGCCAAAGGGGAGCAAGTCCCTGCCTTGTGCCAGATCCTGCTATGTGCCTTCTGCTCCAAACTCCTACCAAAGTTTCTCCACAGCTGGCGGATTCATAACACCCCCATCCTTTGTAGATTCCTGCAAGCCTAGTAAAATCCTCGCACATTCTTCCCCTCCATGGGTCCTCTAATTGGGTTTTCCTCAACTGCTGTCTGTTTTTACAAACCCTGCACTTCTGAAATTTTTGTTCACTTTAGCTGAAATTGGCCAAGGCACTCAAAATTTACAGGAGGAACTGTCAGAAAGGCTGACACGCACAGAGCAGGTGATCATAAGGCGTTCATTTTCTTACGAAAAAAGGCTAAAGTCTGCCCTTTTTCCTGGCAGTTCTGAGGATGTGTCATTTCAAGGAGGAGAGGCACAATTAATGATCAGAACACCTCAATATTCTACATTCTGGTTCTCTTCCTTCTGGGCTGCAAATCTGAATAGCTTCAGAGAGAGAGAAAGTGGAAACTGTGATAAGAAGTAATCTGTCCTGGGTGTGCTGCCTCCTGCCTTTAGCCAGCAGCCTGGGAGCATCTGCTGCTAGAGGAATTTTATTTATTAATTTTTTTTTTTTTTAAGGAATCAGGATCCCCAAACTTCTTCCAGAATACACACATCTCTATTTCGCACCGCTCCTTATGGAAAAGTCTACCCCCTCCATACCAGCTGTAAATTTAAGGTTGTAGTTATAGCAGGACTGTCAGCAATAGTGAAACACAGGCTATGTTCAATCATCTTCAAAGAAAAAAAAAAAGAAAAAAAAAAAAAAAAAAAAAAAAAAAAAAAAAAAAAAAAAAGAGAGAAACTGATACCTCCCCATGCCCTCTAGTAAGATATTTTGTTACAAAAAAAAAAATAAAAAAAAAAAAAAATCACAGGAACAAAGATTATACTAAAAGCAGCTCAGGTGCCAGGGAAACATGGGAGTTTGTTGCCTGATTTCTTATGACTAGATGATGATTTATACAGCATCCGTGATATGCATGCGTCTGTAGCAACAGGGGGAGTTCAGGGGAAATCAGGAATTTCTGCAAAAAACTGGTGTCTTACTAGATGAGGAACGTGCAAAGGGATTGCAGGGCACTGGATGTGCTCGGGCACATGTTATTCCCAAGCTCCTGCTTGGTTTGTCCTACCCTAAACCAGGCTGAATTAGGCTTGTTTCTCTAATGAAGTTTCCTAGGGAAAAAGCATTGGCACCACAACAGCACACTGCACAGAATGGCATTCTGCACAGAAAAGGGATGGAGTGCTTTTCCTCCAGTTCCAGAGTGAATTTCAACGCAGGAGCGAAGCGCTGAGCTGGGTAACTCCTGCTGGCTTCCCTGCGAGATTCCTCCACAACAGAGTGATTTTTTTAAAATACGTTTTGTTCCCCAAACAGCAGTCCAAAACTAGCTGACGAGAGAAAAGCAGATTAAAAAAAAAAAAAATAAAACCACCTAAGGCATAGATCCTACTCCCCACAGGAAGGGAGGGATGAGGGAACGGGCAGCTCTGCACGCTGCTGTACATGAGGGCAAACACAGTATTTTCTAGAAAATTTTCTAGAAATTGCACAGTATTTTCAGCAAAGCTGGCCCAACGCAAACTCCACAGGCTCAAAGCACTCAGAAAAGCAGAGTTTCAGCAAAATACGTGCTTATTGGCTTTGGTAAAAAAAAAGACAAAAAAGACAAAAATAAGGCTACAATTTCTTACAATATTTTAACTTTCCATGAAGAGAGTTTTACTTTGAAATTTTGGTCTTAATATCATTACTACCTGCTAGCAGGTAGTAAAACAACATTGTCTAAACTAATTCCTCTGAAAAAATACTCTGAAAAATGGAAATCTGTGCTCCTGCAAAACACTTGGATTTTTCTGAGCAAGCATTTCCTGAAAGAAAACAGTTTGAGACAATTTTCAATTGGATTTTCAAGATCAAATTGTCACCAAGAAAGAAGAATGCAAAAGTGTCTAGAGAATTTATTTTTTTTTTTTTAAACATTTTGGCATTGATGCACACAGACAGGCAGTGGCATATAACAAACTTTCTTCCTTTATGGATCCTGTCACCATATTAAAAGCTGCTGTATGGTGAAAAGAATAATCCATGCAAGTCTGAAGTGTGAATTAAAAGTTAACTGAGTAAGATTTTCTCACAAGAACAAAACTGTTAAATCTTCCTCCTCCACTTATTAAAAAGATCAGATGTTGCAGTATAATTTCTCTCTTCATTCGCCCTCCTTAGCTAATCAGTAAAGAGAGAGTTTAACACATTTCCCAGGAATCTCTCTGCCTGGAATGGGAACACAAGAGGTCATTTTGATTCTTTCAGCTGTTAAAAAAAGAACACGTCCATCAAAAATGATCCATTAGGTCAGAGGGAGAACTGGACTTAAGAGATTATCAGCGTATTGGCATATTATGTTTGTTATGATTGTAGCATTCCCACTACAATAAGCAGTACTTTAAATAAGTTAATAGCAAGAATCCCATGTGTCATTTGAGTTATTCCTACAGTGAATTTCATGCTGAGGAAAGTTGCTTTATAGCACATCCCAGGGAAGGATTAGTGAGGGATCATAAACAACCACCATCTCCATAGGGGTGCCACTTTGCCCCAAGCCCACCTTATGTCCCCAGGAGAGCCAAAGACCTGGCCCAATCCAGCCCAAAGCCTGAAATTTAATTTTTAGCCTCATCTGCATTAGAAAAGCTTTCCTACTGCTGCTTTAAATATACAGCAGTGTCTGTTCCTGCAAAGGCAGCATATGGCAGTAGTGATGACTTATACCAGGCTGCCAAATAAAATCCGTCAGGCTCACAAAATTATTTTTGCCACTGCAGCCACAGGCAGAGGGAGGGTTTGCTAACCTTCAGCGGGTACCGAGACCTCCGCTCTTCCAACTCCTGACAGACATACTTACGCCAACAAACTTTTCTTCTAGTAAAGTTAGCACGTTCCTGGCATGACTTTTTTTTGTTTTTCACCTCCCCTTCAAGATTTCCTACCAGAGCAACCCCACCATCGGCATATCCATCTTGAACCCTTCCTGCCCTCAGTAAATACAGCCAGAGAGAATCCCATCTTCACAGGTTGCTATGGATGCACTGCTGGCAGTGACCTTTCCCTGGCAGTTCCTCTCATTGCTCCACAATGATAAAAAGAGGAGAAGGGATGATGATAAATTAAGTGATTCTTTATTGGTTTTCCCCAATTACTGTAATAACTGCTAAAGTGAAAAGATTAAAAAGAAGTATTCCTGTTCCATCACAATACATCCTCCTCCCCCCAAAAATTCCCCACTTTGATGATCATGTAACATTTCTCGACACTGATGTCTAAAAACTTAACACCTAACACCCATTTCCAAAGTATCTTTTTAAATTCCAAGCACAGCACACACACAGTTGCACACAGATGTCAAGGACAGAGAATTTAAAAAAAAAAAATAACAATTTTAAGCAAACTAAACACCACGACACTCTCAGATGCATCAGTGGCGGTAACCACACAGAATCATAGGATGTGTTGGGTCAGAAGGGACCTCTCAAGGCCATCTAGTCCAACCCCCTGCACTCAGCAGGGACATCTCCAACTAGATCAGGTCGCTCAGAGCCTCATCCAGCCTGGCCTTGAATGTCTCCAGGGTTGGGGCCNCACAGTATTTTCAGCAAAGCTGGCCCAACGCAAACTCCACAGGCTCAAAGCACTCAGAAAAGCAGAGTTTCAGCAAAATACGTGCTTATTGGCTTTGGTAAAAAAAAAAGACAAAAAAGACAAAAATAAGGCTACAATTTCTTACAATATTTTAACTTTCCATGAAGAGAGTTTTACTTTGAAATTTTGGTCTTAATATCATTACTACCTGCTAGCAGGTAGTAAAACAACATTGTCTAAACTAATTCCTCTGAAAAAATACTCTGAAAAATGGAAATCTGTGCTCCTGCAAAACACTTGGATTTTTCTGAGCAAGCATTTCCTGAAAGAAAACAGTTTGAGACAATTTTCAATTGGATTTTCAAGATCAAATTGTCACCAAGAAAGAAGAATGCAAAAGTGTCTAGAGAATTTATTTTTTTTTTTTTAAACATTTTGGCATTGATGCACACAGACAGGCAGTGGCATATAACAAACTTTCTTCCTTTATGGATCCTGTCACCATATTAAAAGCTGCTGTATGGTGAAAAGAATAATCCATGCAAGTCTGAAGTGTGAATTAAAAGTTAACTGAGTAAGATTTTCTCACAAGAACAAAACTGTTAAATCTTCCTCCTCCACTTATTAAAAAGATCAGATGTTGCAGTATAATTTCTCTCTTCATTCGCCCTCCTTAGCTAATCAGTAAAGAGAGAGTTTAACACATTTCCCAGGAATCTCTCTGCCTGGAATGGGAACACAAGAGGTCATTTTGATTCTTTCAGCTGTTAAAAAAAGAACACGTCCATCAAAAATGATCCATTAGGTCAGAGGGAGAACTGGACTTAAGAGATTATCAGCGTATTGGCATATTATGCTTGTTATGATTGTAGCATTCCCACTACAATAAGCAGTACTTTAAATAAGTTAATAGCAAGAATCCCATGTGTCATTTGAGTTATTCCTACAGTGAATTTCATGCTGAGGAAAGTTGCTTTATAGCACATCCCAGGGAAGGATTAGTGAGGGATCATAAACAACCACCATCTCCATAGGGGTGCCACTTTGCCCCAAGCCCACCTTATGTCCCCAGGAGAGCCAAAGACCTGGCCCAATCCAGCCCAAAGCCTGAAATTTAATTTTTAGCCTCATCTGCATTAGAAAAGCTTTCCTACTGCTGCTTTAAATATACAGCAGTGTCTGTTCCTGCAAAGGCAGCATATGGCAGTAGTGATGACTTATACCAGGCTGACAAATAAAATCCGTCAGGCTCACAAAATTATTTTTGCCACTGCAGCCACAGGCAGAGGGAGGGTTTGCTAACCTTCAGCGGGTACCGAGACCTCCGCTCTTCCAACTCCTGACAGACATACTTACGCCAACAAACTTTTCTCCTAGTAAAGTTAGCACGTTCCTGGCATGACTTTTTTTTGTTTTTCACCTCCCCTTCAAGATTTCCTACCAGAGCAACCCCACCATCGGCATATCCATCTTGAACCCTTCCTGCCCTCAGTAAATACAGCCAGAGAGAATCCCATCTTCACAGGTTGCTATGGATGCACTGCTGGCAGTGACCTTTCCCTGGCAGTTCCTCTCATTGCTCCACAATGATAAAAAGAGGAGAAGGGATGATGATAAATTAAGTGATTCTTTATTGGTTTTCCCCAATTACTGTAATAACTGCTAAAGTGAAAAGATTAAAAAGAAGTATTCCTGTTCCATCACAATACATCCTCCTCCCCCCAAAAATTCCCCACTTTGATGATCATGTAACATTTCTCGACACTGATGTCTAAAAACTTAACACCTAACACCCATTTCCAAAGTATCTTTTTAAATTCCAAGCACAGCACACACACAGTTGCACACAGATGTCAAGGACAGAGAATTTAAAAAAAAAAAATAACAATTTTAAGCAAACTAAACACCACGACACTCTCAGATGCATCAGTGGCGGTAACCACACAGAATCATAGGATGTGTTGGGTCAGAAGGGACCTCTCAAGGCCATCTAGTCCCACCCCCTGCAGTCAGCAGGGACATCTCCAACTAGAGCAGGTTGCTCAGAGCCTCATCCAGCCTGGCCTGGAATGTCGCCAGGGATGGGGCCTCCCCCACCTCTCTGGGCAACCTGGGCCAGTGTCTCACCACCCTCAGGGTGAAGAACTTCTTCCTAAGGTCTCATCTAAACCTGCCCTGCTCTAGTTTGAACCATTGCCCCTCGTCCTGTCGCTACATGCCCTTGCAAACAGCCCCTCCCAGCTTTCCTGGAGCCCCTTCGGGGACTGGAAGGGGCTCTAAGGTCTCCCCGGAGCCATAGGGTACCAGCTCATCTATTTATGTGCTCCACTGTGCAGCAATAGCGCAGAGCTCTCTGCCGACCTTTAAAATAATTTACGTCGGCTTTTATCCATGAACATGTGCATCACGTTTCTTTAAAAAAAAAAAATCACAAGGAGCTATAACCAAAAATGGATCACATTTCTCAGCAACTGGCAGCCTCTTTTGCTGACAGGGAAAAACATAATCAGTGCTAACATTTTGTTTCTGAAACATGGCTTCTATTGTCATCACAGTTTGACTCACCACACGTAGGATCAGCCTGTAGTTGGCAGTTTTAATTTCCTGGTAGTGCAAACACGCAGCCTTGTTCCAAGCCCACAACTTGTCTACCGACATAACACGTGAAGTGTCATAAGCTTACATTTCAATTAAATAAACAGTCCAGATTCTCCGCTTTCAAGAGCCACAAACAATGTGATATCCCTGAGCTAAGTTGTTCGTTTTATCACGCCGAAAGGTAAGCTGAAATCCAAAATAGTGATTTTACAAATTCCATTTTATTGTTCTCTTTTTAAGATACATGACAGGCAGAGGAAACACGAATACAGAAGATTATTGGGATGCTTGCAAAGCGGCTGCATCAACATGTTTATTTCCATGCTGCTGCCACTCGTGCAGCAGTGTACTGTAGGTCCTGTATTTTAATGGCAACAGAAAAAAAAAATGCCCTAAATTCATCAGCCCAGTAGAACTAACTTGCAGCGACAGCAACTAATCCAGAATCGACACCCTTTCTCCATAAGAGAAGCTCACCAGGCTAAAGGTTAATTTTTGAAACAATTGGCTAAATTACTAGAAATTATATGCTAACATCACCAACCTAAAGGCCTGATAGCTCAAAGCCTGGGCTAATTAGCACAGACAGAGAGCGGAGAGAAGGTCAGGGTGGACAAGATCACCTCCTGATGAAAGGGAAGCAGGGACCAGGTTTCCACGTTAAGTGAGATGCTCAAGTTGCTTTTATACTTCAGATATTGCCTGCTGCGTTTCCCCTGGCAGTTGGGTGCCCTCTGCAAGGAGAGGGGGTCAGGACCAGCTTTCACTCACCAGTGGCTGCTGCACGGTGGGCTGCATCAGCTGGAATAGTCCTTCCTCTGCTGCCCTTTCTCCAGCATCACCAGCACAGCAGGACAGCATCTGGCTTGATATCTACCTTGAGTTCTGGGAGACTCCTCACGGGCTGAAATTAAAAATGGGTTGGCATGAAGCTTTTTTGCACAACGTAGAAGTCTGAAGTTTGTAACCAGCCCCTCAGGAAAGCTTTCTGCTGGGATAAGGTAGATGTTTCCCTCTTGGTGCTGCTAGGAGGCTTTTCTTGCTTTTAAATTGCTAGGCATGGGTTACGGGAGGGAATGCAACATCTGTGCAAAAAAGGCTCTTCAGTTCTAGCTTTGTACATCATGCAACACTTTGCAGTCCTTGTTTGCGACAAGGTCTCCAAATTGTATGGTGGCACGGGGACAACAGCTTAAAGACAGGCTGATATCTTTGTAACTACGCTTCAAGCTCTAGTCTGGTCTTTGGTGACACGGCCTTGGGAGAAAACCTCATGTTTTTTCTCTCTCAGTATGGTTTTCTGCAAAACAAGTAACGTTGCTGTGGAAGAGGAAATATATCGTGCTCATATATCTAAAAGCAGCTCATTGTGATGAAGGACTTTTCACACTGACTTGCAAGCCTCAACTCCTCTTTGCCACTTGGAAACATCACTCCAGCAACCCAGAAAGCACAAAAAAAAAAAACCTAAACCCCAACCCATCAGTTAATGTTCTTCCTAATGATCTATACAAATCTGCAAAGCTGACCTTTTCAATCAAGAATGCACACTGGAGAGACAAGAGATAGGATTACCCCTTCAAATACCAAGAAAATGAAGATTTTCTTCACCCTTTTTTCTTTGCCCCTGGAAGTCTCTCTAAGAGTTCAAGCAGTTAAAGAGGCAAACATTTTGGCCTCAAAGAAGGACGAAGTAATATTTAATCAGTAAAAGATTTTATCTTTACTGCCGATTGATTCTACCCATTGATTTTCAACAGTCAAAATCTATTTCACTGGAGATCTGTATGCAGTCTAATTAAACCCACTTTCTCTCTCATTTACTTAACAGAGAGCACAGAGACAGAATAACGCCGCTTTGAAAGGTCTGCAAGCTGCGGACTCGTACTTTTTTTGCTGGCATTGCAAAGCTGCCAGAGACCAGCCATTGGGTCTGAGGAGCGATAATATGGATGATGCTTTTTTACATGTATCGAATAACCCAGTTATTTCATAATCAGCTGCACTGTGTTGGTTTATTCACCTGTGCTGCTGTTTAAAAATACAAAGGACGCAGCACTTAAATGTCATTACGTGTGCTGCCACCAAATGAGCTCCAGAATCATTTCCCATCTTCTGAAAGATCCCACCACCTCCCTGCGCATCACGGTCACCCCGGGGTTTGACAGACAAATGGAGCAGATCTGCACTCGTACAGGAACACGCTCCTTGCTGGTCACTGAGCATCGCACCACGTAAATAAGTTATTTGTGTTTAGCAATAGATGTAAAGGGGAAAAAGCTAGGAGCAAAAGAGGAAGCAGGTACCCCTCTGTATCCACAGTAGTGCTGTAAGGAGCCAGGCACGTGAGGGGCCAAGAGACACCTGTAATTAGAGGAAGGATTTTGTGGTGATTCCAAGGAGGTGAAGGAATACACAGGGAGTGCTGGATGAAGCAGGCTGTATCCAGACCACCAAGAGAGAAGAGGTGTTTCCTTAACACTTATGGCTATCATTTCTTTTTACTTTGTAATTCTTCTTTCCCAATGATATTTTGGCTTTTACTGGGTTGTCTGTCTCTTGCTAATAGATCCCTGAAAGAAGGGGCCTTGTTGGAGAGAACTATGGGATTTAATAGCCTAATATAATACACGAGGGGAACTTTCAAAATGCTCTTCCATGAGAGGTAGGTTAAAGCACTGCTATCCCTGTAATAAAAACAGCCTGCTATCAGCTCCGACTGGATTTGGTCTTCAGCACAGACTTCAAGAGAGGTGAGACTTTGTACCGCCCTAACAACGCATCTCCCACTCTTGTCTTCAACACAAAACAAGAAAAAGTTATTTCAAAGTAATCTTTTTTTTCCTTCCAAAACAAAACTCTTTCTCAAAGCATTTTGAGTGTTGAAGGACATCACAACCCAAGAGGCTAGAGTCAGAGCACAGGCTTTTTAATGCTGATCTGCAGCCAGTGCTCTGCAAGCCTGCAGCGACGGAAAGATCGGTTCCTTTGACCTGAGGTCTAAAATTCTCCAATTCAGACCACCACAGAGCTGCATTATCTAATAGCAAACAACTACAAACCACAGCTTAGCCGTCTAGGGGCAGTTTGCCATACAACCTTATCAAGCTTTTACCTAGCTTCCATTGCATCAATTAAAAAAAAATTGAAGACACTCATGTTCTACAATTTAACCATCAATATTTCCAGGATCCAGAAGGTCACAGTAAGGCTCTAGTGCATGAAACTTTCTTACCTTAGCTAAAAAAATAATCTTATAGTTAATTAACTTTAGTTAAAATGAAGAAATTGACCATTTATCTATAATTGCTTTACTCCATAAAATCATAGTTGTACCACAGGAACACAGGTATATAACCGAAGCTACTAGTCGGTGGTTGACTTTTTTTAATGCCCAGACATTTTTCCATCAGAAAGATGTGGGTTTAGTAAAATAAATATTTTTATATGGAAAATACCATTTAAAAGGATACTTTTAAAGCTATATTTTTAATAAATTAAACTTCACGGAAAACAGAACAATTTTCTGGTTTTAACCTGAGAACATAAGCACCCCCTTGGGGGAAAGGGAAGAAACTTAAAAGGTGAAAGGAAACAAAATCCAGAGAAGGAAAATGGAAAACTCAATACTTGCATCGCCAAAGTGGCACTGGGATTTTACAGCAAGCGCACTTTTGTTTAGGGACTGCTCTGGGAAGCGCAGAAGGTGGAAGCATTTGGTCCAAATCTACAGAGTAAATCAGAGGATCAAAACTCAGGAAGGCTCCCCTCTGCTGGCAACACCCGCCAGAAGGAACCGGCTTCAGAACAGCAAAGGTTCGGAGCCAAAAGTGGTTTCTCTTACTCTGTATAGGACTGTTTCACATCAAAACTGTCGTAATAGTGGTATCACGCACATTCCCCCAGCTGTTAACACTCATTCACTTGTGCAAGTTGGGAGAGTAATTTCAAGATGGTTTTAAAGCCCAAAATGAAAGGCGAGGGGGCAAAGGGCACCAATACCAGCCTTTAGTCCACATAGACACCTTAACGCTCAGAGGGAGCAATACAGAAAATATCCAGACCTGGGCTGCAGTTTTACATATTTCTTTGAGGGTTCCTTTATGCTGGATATCATTATTGAGCTTGGTTAATGAAGAGTCAAGCCTTTGGCTCCACACTAGACTGCATCTCTAAGATTGTTCATGGGAACGGTCTGCTTCAAAGTAGGGAGGTACTTTGAAAAGCACTAGAATGCAAGACATCTCCATGGGCTGCCTTTGTCACCTCTCACAGGCCCCAGAGCCTACTGGCTAAGTCAACAAGAGACAGCATCACACACAACAGCCTTTGTCTCTCAGCTCTAACATCTTTGTGGCATCTGTAACCCAAGATCAGTCCTCCCTTGTTCCTAGAATAAGGCCGGAAGAGAGACAAGACATATATCTTCTTAAATTCACCTTAACTAATATTAAAATTCAACCTTGTGAGGTCAGAGATACTCCCAATGAGAATAAATCAGCCAGATTTCCTTCATTTGCAAGCCAGGCAATTAGAAGACTGTTCTTGTTTGTGCGCAGCGAAACAGTAGAAGCAGTTGAGCACAACTGTTGAATTATGATCACTCTTTCCAAGGCAAAACCACACCGATTTCTACATCATGATGATTCTTCCATTCATGAGAGCTCATTCATCCCACACGGCAGTGGTGAGAATAGCTGTAAATCTTGATACTTCTCCCAGAAATGACTACACTTACAGAAGAGCACGCTGAAGTGAAAGGATAGTGTGTTTTTCCTCTTCTTAGGATTCCTTTCTGGCTCATCCCTTCCAGGACCAAGTTTCAACAAATCCAAGAATTTCTGACATTGCAATAGCTCATTTTCTATCCCTGCCCTCAGGTTCCAGATGAGGGTTTCGTTACAGGCTCTGTCCTCCTGGTCTTATTTCTCAAGTTTCAAGAATTTGAATGGAGGTGTTTAAATGCACAACTTTGTAAGGGGGTGGAGGGGAAGAAAACAAAATAAAAAAAAATAATTATCTGCTCTACCATTCCTTTTCATTCAGAGACATCTTGCAAGAGATAATGAATTTGGAATAGCAGTAAAATTGCATAATCCAGCCACCCACTATCAGGCTGCTTAGCACAAATTTGGCTATATTTTTCCCCTCGCCAAACTGTTCCTGCATCAGGCCCCTGACTTGGCAGAAACGCGGCCGCTATTCTGGCTGTAGAACACATTTAAGGGGAACACTTTGTTCCACTGTGTCGAATTTATTCTCGGCAAACTCTTCCCTCCTGCTCATGGTGCTCCCTACTCTGGATAAAGCCACTGACACCGGAGCAGCCCCAGCTCATTCCATCACCCAACTCCACAGCTCCACCGCCCACCTTTTGTGGGGAGTCTCGAACAAGCGGTAGAGTCCTGTTGATGGAACAACCTCTCCTGAAATAACTCCTCTCAACGGGCAGCATGAAAAGTGCTCAGCACAGGTCTCATTTCAGATGGAGTGACAGGAGCTGCGCTTAGAGGTGGACCACCCGGCCAATCTTGGGTTTCTTTACAACTGTGACAAAGTCTTGTGTCCTTCTTCTGCCTCAGTTCCCTCAATACAAACTGCACATAAAAAATCCCTATGAAAGAAACTGCTGGAATTAATGCAGAGTTTCTTCTCTTTTTTTTATTTTTTCCCTTGCCTCAACTCATCAGGACCTGGAGACTGCTTTAACAACCTGCTCCTCTCTTGTCCAAGTTATCCTCATCTCCATTGAGACACAGCAACTAAAAAGGCAGTGGGAGGCATTTTGAACCCAGATCTCCACAAGGGATTTGTTTGTTTGTTTTTAAACTTGTCAGAAGTGCCCATTAATTCCACCTAGGAATCAGTGAAGTTGCTCATTATTCCTCAAACAAAGCTAGAGAACAAAAGTTTAAATACCTACGTGCTAGTACCAGGCTGCAGGCCTTTAAAATGTCCAGCAGAACGGTACAGTCAAATACGCCGCTCCCAAACTCAGAGCTCTTTTATGAGACAAAATTTTAATTGAAATGAAAGAAACAGATGCGCGTTGCCACAGAAAACGGAATAACACAACTTGTAATGTTATCAGTGTTAATATCTAACGTTGCCTTAAAATCATTAACGTTTTTGTAGCTTGCTTTGTGGCTGAGCACTTTCTATTCCACATAATGTTCTTCTGACACTCTCAAGGGAAGAGCACTCTCAAGGGAATTTAGCCTAACGAGAGAAGTCTGTGATTACACTTAAAATAATCCATTTATCTTTTGAAAAGAAACAGCATAAGTACACTCCCCATACTCACAAATTTTCTTCAAGCTTGTTCCCTAGGATAAATTTAATCCCAGGCCAGCTCCATTAGCTTTGACTTTGGTGGCTTTATATCGTGCTTGGTTGTTCTCTGGGAATCGGTTTGAGATGCACCAGTGGCTTGCACCTGAGAGCCATGGGACAGTAATTAACTCAGGATTAACATCAGCTGGGTTCCCAAAGGAACAAGGGATGCAAAGGTTAAAGGCTCCACATCAATTCTGATGACATATCCGCACAGAGACTGCCTTAAAGTGATTTGCAGTGATTGATAGGTGTTACGAGCTGGCAGAACCCGATACAGGCACGCGCCAGAGTTATGCTTCAATAGGAGAGAGGAGACCTGATGGCTTGACACATATGAAAATAGAACTCTTTTTACTACATCTTCACTACATTTTCTGAGCCTGGCAGGATGCAAACAGCAGCCTCACATCTCTAAGCCAAAAATCCACCGAGGATATAGAATTATGTTTGGCTTCTACAGGCATCAACTCCTTTAACACCCCCATCATTTTTACATTGGTATTACTTAGGTGAACATTACACTTGTTGCTGCTCCTGAATCTACCCAGCCAGACTGGGTTTTGTTCAGGCCTACCTAAATTGAAATTTTAGTAAAAAGGGGTTTTTTCTTGATAATATACAGCAATAAATCTTGCTGTTTGGAATAGCAAATTTGTATTTCTCTGTTGAGAAATAACATGATCGGGAGAGAAAATAACAGAAAACTCAATATCTAGCCTTCATATTGCTAGTTATTAGGAAAAAAAAAAAAGAGAGATGCAGTAACTTTAAAGGAAGCACAGAGCCATTCTGACAAACAAATGTCTTGGCTTGAAAAATTACTACCACTCTCTTACCTTGTTGATGAAGTCTCAAGTGAGCCTCAGACCTAAATTGTCCTATAAATGCAGCACAGCTCGAGCTCAGACCAGCACCTGAGGAAAACACTTTGCGAAGTGCTTGAACTTAGTTTCATTACTTACCAGTGAAGATGATTTAGGTTGATTGGTTTCTGAATGAAAGCAAATGAGCTGAAGTCATCCATTTAAGGTATCACCAGCCTCAGAAATTAAAGGTGAAGTCCCTGAAAAATCAGTGAGGATAAACAAAGTAAGCAGAAGAGCAGAAAGTAAAACGCTCACTATCCTGATGCTGGAACCCCTACACGGTGCAACTAGTAACCAGGGAAGTTACAGGCACTTTAAAAAGGTGATAGTTTTACAAAGCATGAATGTACATGTTCCTAATAAGTTTCAAGATGGTTCTCAGTTGTATGGAGTTTGGGGACGTTTCTAATGAGAGCAAATGCATCAGGACTTAGTAACTACTGAAACTATGTGAAAGAAGTATTGAAGAAATGTCCATATACACAACAGAGGCTGCAGGAAAACCCTTAATTCTGTCACTGCCTAACTTTTGACTTGGGAACTCATAGAATTCGTGTAAAACAGATTTTTGCAACATTATTTCTTAACGTTAAAAAGAAAGAAAAGAAAAAATGGAGGGGGAAATACTTTGGCAATCCACCCCAGGGACTCCCTGTCTGCAGGTCCCAGCCCCTGCCATCCCAAGCCAGGGAAGTACTGGTTGGAGCCCAGGGAGCCCAGGGTGAACTGCATCCCTGACAGCAGTCATCAGCTGTCATCCTTGCCCACATCGTCCAGCCGAGGGGAACGGGGAGGCTCCTCTCCAGAGGGTTTTGCAGCTGTTTATGGACAAGTGCCAAAGGCAGGGATTCGGGAGTCCTGATTAGGAGCCAGACACTGGGGGTGAACATGCCTCAGGAGCCGCAGACCCTTTTTGGGAGCTGTCGGGGTAGGCACTAATGCTACTCCAGACCTCGTTACCCCATTCCGAACTGCACAGCATGCCAGTTCTTAATTACCTCCCTCATCCCTCCTGCTCTGCCTCCTTGTGCCCTGGTCCCCGGCACCTCAGGAGGCTTCGCCCTCCTTTCTGTTGGGGATGCCAGAGGAGCGCCAAGAGCCTGACGCCACGGATGCTCCTGGGGGGTGAAGTGGGGTGATTTGGGGAAATCCCTGGTCAGGTGTCTCAGCCCTAATCCTGCCCAGCCTGGATGCAGGCAGAACCTTCCTGGTGTGTATGAGAGAGGTGGCCACTGCAGTGGAGCCCAGCCCAAGTGGGCGCAGAAACAGGGATTCACCTCCCGCACTGCAGTGTGTCCTGGCCAAACCCTGCCCAGACCAAACTCTAATTAGTCCATTTCTTCATGGAGGAAATGGCTTCCAAGGCAAAACACAATCAAAAGCAAACACCTAGCCTGGCAAAAACCTGGAAAAGGTCCCCACAAGCCAAACCCCAGATCTGGTGGGAAGTACGGGGCCATCTCAACCATCTCACCTCCACCTGTAGCTACGCTCCTCTCTCCTTATTCACTTCCACAACTCCACCATGCCGCTGCCCTCTGCCACCCCAGGTGTCCTCAGGCAGGGGAGGACACGCATGCTGTCCCCAGTGAGCACAGCCGCTGCTGTGAGGGTGACCAGGGACACCTTCACTTCAGTGTCCCTCTCAGCTGCGCCCTCCAAGCCTTTCCGTTTGCTCATTATCCGTTCACCGTTGGCAGCAGCCAGCATGTTCAGCTAATTTAGCTTGGGTTTTTCCCCCCCAGGCCCACAACAGAACTCTAAACTTGCAGCAGAAACTTATACCAGAGTCAAAGTGCACGAAAGCCGCCTTCTCGCTCTGGCAGCAGAAACTTCGAATGTTTCTTAAATCAGACGCATCAAATGCTCTCAGCTCCATGTGGACTTTGATTTTCTTACGCAGAATTTCTGAAGCCTGCAGATAAAGCGATGTACGATATCCTGCCAGAGCCATAAAGCTTCAAACTGCTTCAAACTATACAAAGAAAGACGACTGTTTTTCAGCAGCCTATCTGGATTGCCTGGCTGGATTAAGCATGAGTAAACCCCTCTACCTTGCAGGGTAAAACTTAATGAATTCGCACATTTTCTGATGGTTGAAACACGAACCAGCCCAGTGTGAACAGCTGGAAGCATTAATGCGCAATAATGTAAAAGGCAGTCAAATACATTATAATGACTGTCACTCAGTCAGCAGTAGCTGTGTAATGTGAATAAGAAACGCATTAAATCTGTTCTAAATAATTAGCACTATGTGTTTATATAGGACTAGAGTTGCATATTAAGACACACCTGATTTATTCTTCATAAGCAATGAGTATTTACTACATCTGTGATGGCTGTATAGATTCAAACCTCATTTTTTAAAATGATTAATTGGTATTTAATTAGCATGCATTACCATACCAGTTATAGACATCCTAGTTGTGAATGCAAATATAATTCTAATAATTACATAACAAGTTATGCTTTCAAGAGCCTAATACATAATGCAGTGCAGACAGCTTCCCTTGCCAGAGAAAAATCGCACGTAACACATACAGAGTAGCATTTAAAAAGTGCTTCGATTCTCTTTTCAAAATGGGCTTGGGTCTAGCCCAAGAATTTTTAGGCTTTCTTCTGCTCGAGTGCAAAATTTATGTGCCACTGCCCTTCTCAAACCCAGCTACACAGCCCCACAAGCATTTTTGTTCCTGCTGGTTGGCACATGCAAGGCCACACAAGACCACACCAGACTGCTAAGGGCTTGGTCGGTGCCGTACCTCAAGCTGATCCCGGGAGGATCCAAGGTGGGGTTCCTCATCCAAGCGCTCCGGTTGGCGGTGTCCAGGCGAGTACCTGCAGCCCGGGGCAGGTCGGACCATCCATCCCACCTGGCTCAAACACTTCCTTAGGGGGGTTGCCATTATGCTCCCTCCCCTCTGGGGCCTCATAACAGCAATGGGAAACTAAGACATGGGATCCCAGCAGCAGATGTGGCTTTGACAACCAATAACAAGGGGTTTCACAGCCTGAGCAGAGGGAACTATGACAGGTCAGGACTTGTTGCTGACAAGATGACTACGATAATGTTCAACCTCTTTCCTGCCCTGTCATCTGCAGCTCCTTTTTCAGCCACTTTCTGCAATACATACATAAACCTCCACCCATGTGGAGGTTGTCTAATGAGCCTGAGCACTGAACAAGGAGCTGGGAGCTGCGCAGGGACACTGGAGTGTTGCACTCAGCATCTGTTTTACAGCTTGGACCCCCAAAATTGCTTCAGTACCTAATTCCCAATGATTTTCAATCAAATGTATGATCTTAAATGCCTAAATCCTTAAAAAAAAAAAAATAGCCTTTTAAAAGCACATTAGGCAGCTTGGAAAGACCTTTATATTGGCACACGTTCTAGGAGTAATGAAATTGCCTGTCTGAGGATCATCACAGCGGCTGGAAAAGGCTCTTCCTTTCACTAAGATATGCCTTTGTTATACTACTTGTAAGGCAGCTGCTTCTTTCAAATGCCCAGTTGATGTGTGAGGTTCTGGAGACGCGTGTTTGAATCTCAGCCGAGTAGCAGTGCTGTGACACCTCAAGGGCTCGGCAGAGGCGGCCCCTTCAAACGATGTGCCAGGACAACTGCCAAACATGAGCCAACGTCTCAGCACTTCTCCGGGAGACAAATGCTCATACAGTCTCCTTCCCTTTGGTGGTGTGTTAATTCAAAGCGGCAGCGCTGAGAACAACCCTGGGGCCACTGGCAGTACAAAGACTAGGTGTATCAAGTAATAACACTCAGTGCTTGCGTTCATCGTTTTACCAATATCTAAGAAAAGTCTCTAATACCCACCCCGAATCCCAGTGGTTCTGTCAGATACTCTCCCAATGTCTTTCAACTCCATGCTACCAACAGGGAGATGTTTCTGAATGGGCTAGGAAGGGGTAGGGGGGAACAGAGCTCTTTGGGAAGTGAACACCACCATGTCTTCTTCTATTTCCTCCCACTTAGGGAAGATGCTCCAGCCCACAGCTCACCAGCGTGGACCCTGAAAGAGAAAGTTGACTGTTTCCCCTGGCAGAGAATACTTATCTTCTACCTATCCTTCATCCAAGTTATAAGGGGTACAATGTAAGACTCTTTTTCGGCAGCCAAATCTCCCGTGGTGCTGATAGGTAAAACTGCACGTCCTCCCTCTGAGCTCTGAGGAAGGCAGAGAAATCCCAGCCGCCTTTCTGCACTTTAGCAAAAAAATCCACCCCCTAATTGGTGGCTGTGAAGAAAAACCGTCAGGTCCAATTCTTTACTCCAACGCCACCTCCCATCCGTTCTTTCCAAAGTCCCACACCTCACACGCACATGTTTCTGGCCCCATTTTTGCCAACTTAGAGATATTTCTACTTCTGCCTGTAGCTCAGGGTACAGGAACTCTCCTGCAACGCTGTACAGGATTAAACAACAATCCTGCTTCCAAGTCCAGGTACAACCTCGCAAGAAGATGAATACGCTCTCTGTGTCTCTAATCAGAAGCCTAGAAAAACAGATTTCTGTATCTTAGGCCACAGACATACAACCTCCTTTCAACCTCCCCGCTGTTAGGTGGGAGCTTGCAGCTCGGTGGGAGGAAGAGGGGACGGGAGCCACGGGCCTCAGTGCACCCCAGAGCATCCTACAGCTGCAGCTAACGGGGGCGAAAAGCCTGCATTTGTCAGTCTGACAAAAACGACCCCGAGATGCGGCATTTTCTCCGAGTTCAGTGACTCCCCACGCAGAGCTTCCTCTCCCCGAGCAATGCTCCCGCAGCCCTTTATCCGGATCTCTCCGCTTCCCACCGACAGAAACAAAAAGCCCGAAGCTACTCAGCTGCGCTGACCAGGCTTTCCCTCCCCGGGCTCTGCCTGTGAGATGTTTATCTTTCATTTCTCCTGTTGAGCCCAGTGCAGGAAAAGCCTGCTGAAGACAAATCCCCTCTTTTTTAAACGTTAAATTTTAATAGAAGTAGTTTTTACTTGAAGATTTGCTGATCGCTCCTAGAGAATCATAAAGCCTTTGGTTTATAAACAATTGCACTTGGATCGTCTGGTCTCTCTTTTTGTCATGCCTCACTCTTTATCATCTAGAGGT
Organism: Rynchops niger; assembly: GCA_013400035.1. Classification (NCBI taxonomy): domain Eukaryota; kingdom Metazoa; phylum Chordata; class Aves; order Charadriiformes; family Laridae; genus Rynchops; species Rynchops niger. Next base: position 92,367 of record VXBH01006425.1, read on the forward strand.
TACTGAAGTGGCTTCCGTCAGTTATTGCTCAAAAGAACCGTTTGATTGTGCTTGTTTCAATGCAGACACACATCTCTGCATCGTCGCTGCCAGAGTCATCCTGACAGTCATTACCAAATAAATGCCTGACCATCATAAGCAGTAGCAAATTTACCGCAGGAAGGATGATGGAAGGTAGGAGAGCTCTTTATGGGTCCCGCATTCGTGCCGTACCACTCACCCAAATGGGGAAAAAGAGGTTTCACCCAATTTTGGCATGGCTGCAGGAATGCACTGACCCTGCAAATACCGACTCAGCCTTGGAGATATGTTCTTCACATCAAACCCACCGCCCGGGGAAGCGTGCATCAATAAAATGTCTCTTCTGGAGACGCCTAGACAATCATAGTGCCCAGGACCAGCAACCCCCCCTTTACCCATCCTAGGTACATTTCATATTTAACGGAAGCATTAACATTGTATGTTTTGAGAGCAAATGCCTATGAATTATTGCAGACAGTTAAAGCAAAGGCATGAATTTCCATCAGGAAGGAAGAAATAGTTTTATGGCTGTGAACCTTTGTGAAGCCAGGAACATGCCCACTGCAATGTGAGCTGATCGTACGGCACAGCAGATTTTGATGTTCTCTTTGCCATATGTCACGTACTTCAGAGCTTTTGTGCAAACTGCCAGGAGACAAGAAAAACATACTATTACTGGGGGAAAATTAAATATTCCATTTTCTAGACAAACTGTAGGGGCCTGAGCTCTGGGCTGTCTTCAGTAATAAAAGTATTAGTGTTTTTACATAAATACGCTGGTCCGGTTCCAGGCTGATTAGTAAAGAATTGTAAATGTACCTGGCTGTCCGCAGCCTGCAGGAAAAAAGCTGTGCTCCTAGTGCTTGTTCTTAAGTCTTTGAGTTTCTGAACACTGATTTTCTGATTGTCTACAAGTTGCCATGAAATTAAAAAAAATGGGTCCAAACCCCTCTTTTTGTAAACAAACAAACAGATCCCCCTGGTTCCTTTATCACTGTTCCTCTCCAGTGCTTCTGCTTATCCTCAGCATCCTCCAGCCAGCAAAGTGACATGCAGGAGACAGTCCCTGGGGACCAAACCTCTCCGGCTTGGTGTGACCGAGGGGCTGGCAGCAGCTGGTGGCACATGGCCATGGCATCCTGCAGCTTCTCAGGCACGGTCCCTCTGCCCGGGGAGCCCAGCCGGCTCCCAGCCCCACGGGAGCTCAGGCAGCGCAGCACTGCACAGCCCCGGGTGGGAAAACGACTGGGGCGATGCAGTTTTGCAGATAATTTCAGGACGGGAAGTAGAGCACACAGAGTAAATCCTCTGCTCTGTTTGGTCAAGGCTTTTAAAAATCGAGTTTAACGCAGACCTAAGGAGAGACAAAGTCTGATCCAAAGGCAATGGAAAAATTGGAGCAAAGCGGACTTCATTGCTCTCACTAAAGCCTATATAAGTACCCACCCAGCTGGAGTTTTCACTGGCTGATATCCCCTTTCAGCAGCAACATCTGACAGTGATAGACTCTGACACGTACCCTCAAATAATTAAGCCAGAGAAACATTAGAATAAAAAAAATAATAATAAATAGTTCTCAGCTTCCCCAGAAGCACTAAGATCTGGAGGCAAAACTCAGCTTACAGATAAAACTGGCAGCAATAAGAGTCCCCGGCTGGTGCTGCCAGGCTGCTTGTGGTCTCCTTTCCTGCATAACACCCCCCTGCACGGAGCACCCCTCCGAGGAGCTTGGGAGGAAGAAATCTATAGGAGGAGGCAGATAACAAGGAGAGAAATGAGTAAGCAGAGGCGAGTGGGTTTGAGTCACTCACGCAGCTATAACCCTCACCCCGAGACCTGTGCCAGGAGTCAAAGAGAGCTCTGGGTGCTGCCGTGCGATGCTCCGAGTGCGGTTACTGCTGGAAGAGGTTTAAATAATCCGTCCTGAAAAGCATGCTGCGCTGCCAGCCTCCAAGGCAGACTCACCGCTCAGTTCAAACATCCCCAAAGCTGGACCCAGCTCTGGTCTGAACCTCTGTTCAGAGGAGGGGACAGAAGTTCTTGTTTGGTGTTTAATCGCCAGCTGTCTCCAAAACCCACTGAAATCCAGGGAAAAGCTCCCGCTGACTCAAGTGAGCTCTGACACAGACACTAAGCAGGAGGCTTGACTGGGAATTGTTTCTCTGTTGAAAGGAGATTCCTTGGGCTTCCACCCTTTTCTCACATCTGTCAAGAGTTTTTATGTAATTCTTATAAAACCAAGATGAAAAAACATCTGTTTTCCTATTAACTGTTCCTCCAAAAGCGAGCAGGAGTTTCCTTCTCAGCCGTGCAGGGTCGCCGTCCCCGCAGCAGCTGCCTGCCCCCATCAGCTCCTCCTGCGGCCGCTCTCCTGAAACACAGACCGTTCACCTGGAGGTAACTTCTCTGTGTGGACAGGGCAAAAATGCAGAAGCCAGGAAATAAAAGAGAGCTTCCAGTATCTGAAGCCCTTTATTCACAAGAGGCTGAGTTGTGGTGATGAAAGCAAGCTGAAGGTTTTGCATACTCCGAGTGGAGTTTAGAGACTGTAGAAAGAGCTGATCCTTCTTTGCATTTTTTTATAGAAAATATCTCTTCTTGTAGAAAGAGATGATCCTTCATTGCATCCTGGGCTGCATCAAAAGAAGCGTGGCCAGCAGATCCAGAGAGGGGATTCTCCCCCCGTACTCTGCTCTGGTGAGACCCCACCTGGGGTGCTGTGTCCAGCTCTGGAGTCTGCAGCACAAGGAGGACACGGACCTGTTGGAGTGGGGCCAGACGAGGCCATGGAGATGCTGCAAGGGCTGGAGCCCCTCTGCTGTGAGGACAGGCTGAGAGAGTTGGGGTTGTTCAGCCTGGAGAAGGCTCTGGGGAGACCTTAGANGGGGAGAAATTCGCAGATACAAATGCTGTAATTTTTCCCTCAGTAGAATGGGGTACTTGATGTGACTAAAAGCCTTCCAACCTTGAACGAAAACAAACCAAGCACCAAAAGCAGCACTGCATGGAGCATGCGACTTCCAGACCTTCTTCAGCAACACAAAAAGTAACTCAGGTTGCCAAATCAAACTTGCTGCTGGCCCTGGCCATGCCCCGTGCTCTTTGGGTCACATCTCTGCCAGCTGTTTGCACCGTCACTGCAGTGCAGATCCTGTGTTGTATAACAACAACAAAAAAAACCCCACCAGGAGCCAGTCCTGTCTCCTTTGTACTCGCATGCATGGTGAAGAAGGATGATTTTTATTAATTTTTTTTTTCAGTGTGCAATTCTGTCTTTAAGGTGGGGGAGAAAGAGTTCAAATCTAAGGGTAATGGTGGTTTGAGTTTCCACAGGAAATGACTTGGGGTTATTAACGTGTATTTTTTCTGTTGTAAAATGATCTCTTCTCAAATGCTCTAACACAAGGAGATCCTAAAAATCCTGCCAGAGCCCTTACTGCTCAAAGTCCCTATAATAGCACGCAATTTACACTCTTCCTCTCCTGCAAAAAGCAAGGACAAAGCCTTTGGTCTCCCGCCTTTTCCCGTGGTCCACTGTAGTCTCTGCCAGGTATAATCTTCAGCACTGACGATCTCGGGCTTATTGCGCCATTCTGCAGAAGCTTTGATGGCTTTGGATGCACGAGAGGTGAGGAGCAGATTTTCTGGACTCAAATTTATTAGGTGGTTGCTTGCAATTATATGAACTTGGACTCGGCAAGCCTGGCTGTGCCTTGCTGTAGGAAGCCTGCAGCGCGTCTCCTCCGGTAGCCAGCCCCACTGGCCAGATTCTCCGTGGGGGCAAATCCATGCGGCATCTCAGACCGTCCACTGCCGGTGACTCGACTCTTCACAGGGGGCAGCAGGGAAGAGAGCGTGACACACTTGCTCAGCAGCGCTGTGGCTGAGAGGTACAAGAGCAAGTCCCTCCTATGTCCCTTATATCTGGGAGGGCTTTTAAAAAGCCCCCTCAATGACATCGCTGAAATAATGCTGCCTGAAACCTGTGACATAGCCTTCTTCAGAGATCTTGGAGAGGGTGCAGGTTCTCTCCAGTGACTCCTCCTGCGCTAGAACACTGGCCTCTTAAACATCTGAGTGGGGAGAGAGAACTCTATAAATTAAATTATACCTGTAAATTTAAATTTAAGGGCATGTTCAACTGTATAAGACAGACGTAAACCTAAGTGTTAATGACAAGCTGTCAGAAGTGGGGGATGAAGTTGGCTTTTGCTTATAGTTTTGCAGATCGGGAGTGACTCCTCTGAGCTTAGTGGGTGATGCTGTGCATGGCCCATGGTTTTAAATAATCCTTTGCACCTGAGTGACAGATCTGGTTCAGAAACAATATCAAAGACAGGTGAAGACCTGTGTATATTATTGCAGAGCGTAAACATTGTTCCAATGAGATTCAATTGCCAAGCTGCAGAGATTATGTATTAGCGTGTTGGTAATTTGAGAAAAGTTTCTGCGTGGCGAACACTATTGAGTTAAGCGATGCAGCCAAATCCATCTCTGGGCATCCCATGGGATATTATGCTGCAGTTGCTTTCGATACCTCTTTGTCATCCACTTCCACTACAACATTACATTCCATTTACAGGCTCTAAACTAACAGATGATAACTTTGAGCCTCTAAATTCAGGATTAAGAAATGAATGTATGGATCTCATCTGACAGCACGTGTTTGGGATCTAACAAACCTCACCCTTGGGCTTCTCCAGAGCCGGCTCAATCTCTGCCTTTCTCACGTGGATGCTGTATCAAGACCTCTCTGAACTTGGCCAAAGCTAAATACTTTCCTGATGCTTTGCCAAGTGATCGGTTAAGCCTTTTTACTTCCTGCTGAGCAGGAATCCGACGGGAAGGGCAGTGGCCATGTGGTGACAGGGCACAAGAACATCAGAAGAAACAGGGGTGCTCGCCTGGCCAGAATTAGCCCAACTAAAAGCAATCCCATCCAAAGGCTGGATCTGTGCACCACAGCATCGGTGCACTCAGAGCTGACGGATGCCGAGAAGGTGGCAAAGGCAGCATTTCACATGTTCCCTACCCTGAACTGCAAAATTCACTCTCAGCTATAAAATTACACCTAGAAGGCGCTTCAGGAGGACAAGAGCTTACGGTGACGGTCCCTAACAGGAACAGGGAGCCTCTGCTTCCTAACGCTGCCTCCCTCTTGCCCGGCCGGCACTTAGTTTTGAAGCCTGTCACAGCTGAATGGAGCAACGAGAGATGCCTTTCAATTCACCAAGACTACAGCTTTCAGCTGCCCACGTCTACACTCTGACCTTCATAACCACAGGAACACCGGCTATTCACCAAGTAAACCAAGGGGTTTATAAAAAAAGACATTGGACATGGCTACTCAAGCAGCCCTCATCATCTAGACTGCTATTATCTACTTCTTAATGAGCAGACAATTTTGTTAGGAAATTCAAAAATTAGGCACCGAGCACCTGAAAAAAATTCCTATTCACAGCAGACAATAAAATGCAAAATGGAGCTATATTTTAAGATGGCTGGGTGTGGTTTTGTGCATTAGCACAAGTACCTCCAGAGGGGAAATTTTGCACACGAAGTACATTATTAATCGTTTTCATATCAGCACTTTTTAGATATTCCAAGGAAAACCACATGGGGATTAACAGATTTTGAGGTTCATAAAAGACAATTTGCTCCTTGATGACTTGGCTTTGTGTGCAGTGTGTCCCTGAGGACTTATTCTGACAGTAAGTCTGCACCAAGCTCCATATTTCTATTTGATTAAAATACATCTTCCAGAAAGGCACTTGCAGTCTTTACTTAGGCATCTGGAGAAATGGAAAATCCACCGCTTCTTCTGGTAACTTGTCACCCACACTGCTGAAAAATGTGTGTCTTCTGTACACAGACAAACAGAAAACATCAGTATTCCAAGACTCCTGCGTGGTCCCCTTTCTAATTCTGATCGATCACGGTTGTTGTACACTCCAGACCCAATTCCACCAGGCATCGGGTGCTACGTCGGTTCTCGCGGGCGGGCAGCAGGGCCTCGGTGCACTGCAAGGGCAGAGCACAGGAAGGGAGAAGCGCCGCTTGCTCAGAGAACAGGCTTCGCTCTGCTGCAGAACAACTTCAGGCAGCAAACTATTTTTTAAGAGTTTAATAGGAGCAATGGCTTCGTGTGAGTATCCTACATGTTTAAGAAAACAAGTGTCTCGCGGACCCACTAATGCTTCGTGCTGCTCAATTCAATATCCTTCTACTGGAAGGATAAAAAGGAGGTTGAAATTAAGTTCTTTGTTTAGAAGAACGCACCGCTCTGCTTATCTCTACCATCTCGTGTGATCACCCAAAACAAATCAGGTAACATGGCAAGACAACAAGATATCTATTCTATTCCCTTTTGGCCCTCCGTCCTGGCCAAAAAACAAAACACCGCAGAGAAAAGCTTCAAAACAAAGAGGAGACGGGACTCTCTCTGCAAAAGTTGCGTGCAACCTAATTCTCAGAGATGATCTATTTATGCCAAGCCCGGATCTTACTCGGAGTCTGTGGCAGTCAATCCCCCTGACTGCCATGCAGGCAGGATTTGGCCCCGGTAAAGCATCCGCCCGCATTCCCAGCTGCCGGGCCCAGCTGCCGCAGAGGAATGCAGGGCTGCCGAGGGCGCTGGCATGGGACGCAGCCCCAACTTCCAGTCAAAAAAAAAAAAAAANGCCTGGATCTAAACTTTGCGGGGTGATACCTGAATCCGATAAAGCAAACCCCTGCCTGACAATAATTCAATTTAGATTGTCCTCCCTCACCAGCATTCAAATCATGTTTGAACCAGCTACTTTATTGAATATAGCTTTAAGCATTTGCAGAGTTTTGTAAAGAGACACGTAAATTCATGAGCGGTATGAATAGGAAAGCAGAGTTACGCTTACTTTGCAGCTAATTACAACTGAGTATTCAATACAATGTTTTTATAGGGCTGAATCCTGCTCCTACGAGTCAACAAGAGCTTCACCACTTTGCAGCATGCCACAGGGACTGAGATGACAGTTTGCACAAAAGCACTTTGAGGAGGGATTAAAACAAGCAAATGAACACATAGCAGTCATTTCAGCACTCTGGTATAAGCAGAAATGTTTGAAGGCATAAAAGCCAGTTAATTCCTATTGGAAATCAATGGGAGCTGAGGAAACACAGCACTTGTACCCCTGGAAAGCTGTCCTTTCACTATGGATTGCCCTAATCTCTGCTTTCTCTAAAGTAAAATCGAAATGTAGGACTCTCATTGATTTTGCAACTGTCCCCAGATTTCTTATCTGTTTGGAAAAGTTGCCTCTGTAAACCTCATTCATCACATGCTGTACTTCACCCTCTTCAGGTGCATCAGCTGTCACTAAAGCTCAAATTTAGATCTGACCACAGCGTTGCCATGCTATTCCGAGCAAAATTCAAAATACAAGCTATTTCCAGGAAGAAAAGAGGCTATTTCAGTGCCGGGTTAGTATCCAGCTCCACCTAAGCCTGTCTCCGGGTGTATCTGAAACACTACTGCTGTCTACCTGAGACACCCGGGCTATCTCCAGTTCTCCCAGTTGCCCACCGAGATTTCTTTGACTGATGACTTGAAGCAAAGCACCAAGCTCCCATCGCCGAAGGGAAAAGCCAAAGAACAGCAGAGCGGCCGGGAAAACTTTTTAGGAAGCTCCCAGCGCCTACATCTGTCTGCCGGCTTCTGTTTCCCGGGGTGGGGGGTGGTATTGGGCACGGAGAGCTTCAAGTTTGCCCCCAGCTCGGGGACCGCGTCCCCCCCGATCCGTTTGCCTCCAGCTCGGGAAGCCCGTCCCCGCCGGGCTCCCAGCGGGGTGTCCTCCTCTCCCCCGCCAGGGTGTCCCCCCTCCCCGCTCCGGACCCCTCCGCCCCGTCTCCGGAGCTGCCGCGGGGGCCCCGCACGGAGCCGCCTCCTGCGGGACGGCACCTGCCCGCCCCGCTCCGCCGGCCCCGCACCGGCTCGNCGGGACGGTGCTGTCGGTGATGTACGTGGCCGGGGTGGCGGGCAACGTCTACACGCTGGTGGTGATGTGCCACTCGGCGCGCTGCGCCGCCCCCATGTACAGCTCCATCGTCAGCCTGGCCCTGGCCGACCTCCTCTACCTCTCCACCATCCCCTTCATCGTCTGCACCTACCTGGCCCAGGACTGGTACTTCGGGGACCTGGGGTGCCGCATCCTGCTCAGCCTGGACCTGCTCACCATGCACGCCAGCATCTTCACCCTCACCCTCATGTGCACCGAGCGCTACCTGGCCGTCACCCGGCCCCTGGACACCCTGAAGCGGTCGCACGGCTACCGGAAGGTCACGGCGGGGGCCGTTTGGTCGGTCTCGCTGCTCCTTACTCTGCCCATGATGCTGATGGTCACCTTGACTGAGGGGGGCAAGGCAGAGGGCAAGGTGAAGAGGATGTGTGCGCCCACCTGGAGCGTGGACGCTTACCGGACCTACCTGACGGTGCTCTTCAGCACCAGCATCATGGCCCCGGGAATCATCATTGGCTTCCTCTACACGCGCCTGGCCAGGACCTACCTGGAGTCCCAGAGGAACCCCCCCCACAAGGAAAAGAGCAAGAGATCCCCCCGGCAGAAGGTCCTCATCATGATTTTCAGCATTGTGCTTGTCTTCTGGGCCTGCTTCCTGCCATTTTGGATCTGGCAGCTGGTGCGGCTCTACAGCAGCTCCCTGCAGCTCACCACCCAAACCCAAAAGTGCATTAACTACCTGGTGACCTGCCTGACCTACAGCAACAGCTGCATCAACCCCTTCCTCTACACCCTGCTCACCAAAAACTACCGGGAATACCTGCGCAACAGGCACCGCAACTTCTACAGGTTCACATCCTCCTTTCGCAAGAGGGGCTCCAACCTGCAGTGCTCCTGGGGACGGTCCATGTCCTCCAGCAACCATTACGACTACAGCTCGGAGGCCCTGGGCATGGCCACGCTGAAGGACAAGTGAGGGAGAGGAGGCGCTCCGGAGGCACCGGGACCAGCAGAGCGTCTGGCCAAGGTAGGGCTTTGGGCCTCCTTAGCCCTGCAGGGTCCTCAAAACTCATTTCTGGTGTTCACTATGTAGTTAGGGGCAAGAAGTTGCGTAAACCCAAGTCCTGTGAGATGCAGTTGAATTTCTGTCTGGCTTCAGGCTGTCAGGGGGGTTCTGCTGGGAGCCAGCAGCCAGCCAGGACAAATCCTTCTGTGTTTTGGGTGCAGAAGATGAGGTGGACGCTTTCTTCAGTTCCGCCGCAAATTCTTTTCACAGTTTGCTGAGTTTTGCCCAGCTCCAGCTCTGCACCGTTTCTCCGGTGTGGTTTCTCAGTGCTGTCCTCAGGCTACAGCTGGGTCAGATCCACAAAAGTCTGAAAGTGTCCTGGTATTGCTTAATTTAGCTGCAAGCCTTGGGTTTCCCCTTTATATTGTCTGTTTCTAGAGTGTGTAAAGAGACCTTTAAGCCCCTTTTCCTATTTCCTGTTACATTATCGTGCACTACAGTTCCATCAAGCTTAAAGTCTCTATTTTAAAATTCATTGCAGCAGCACTTCCAACTCCAAGCATTCAAAAACCATAAGGTAAACTGTCAGAAACCACAGGGTTACCTAAAAAAAACCCTTGTAATTTTTTAAGGTTTCCACCTCAGGTGATTTGAATTTGCCACTGATTTTTTTTTTTTTAAGTTGGTCCCTTTCTCAACAGGGCTTGAAAAACTGAAAATTTACCTGGGAAAGAAAGAAAAATGTCTTATAATCCTATCACTCAAACACCTGAGGCTCTAGGAAAAATGACTGAGTCCTGTATCATGAGACTTACCATAAAAGGGACAAATTTATTCATGACATTTCATCAAAAGCTTTTTGCTTCAATGTATTTGTTCATTTTCTTCCCACTTAGCGTCTCATAGCAAACCTTCACCACAGATGCTAGGGATGCCTGTAAGCATCTAAACCATTGTAAGACCTCAATTTATAAAATAAATGCCCATTAAAAAGTGGACTGTCACCAGGTTTCCCCTGGCATGGTCTCTTCACCCAGCTCGGGGGGGTGTATTTGCCGGGGTATTTACAGCTGCCATACCCAGCTGTTCTCTGGAGAGCTCATGTATGTGGGGATGGAGCTGGGTTCCATATTCCTCTTTCCTGCTCTGGGACAGACTCCAGGGATAAGTAAAGCACGGTACGAGGTGCATAAACTATTGGCAGCAGCTCGCGATGCCCAGGGACTTTGAAACAGCAGGCAGTTGCTGAAGGGACAGTTATTTCCACTTTCTTATGGCATACCCTGACCCAATCCGCTCAAGAGGCGTCCTGCTCCGGCCTCGCAGTGTCACTGGGGTCCTGTGTCCTCGGGTGATCCTCTCCTGTCACGCGCCAAACTTTAGGGTACGTTTGTGCTACAGCAGAGACACGCAGCGCGGACACCGCAGCCAAGGGTTGGGAGCAGAGCACAGGGCACAGCAGCAGGAAAATAAACTCCTCAGGGCACCTGTTGGATGGAGACCAGGGAAGCACGTTCCTGTGCTGGCACTCAGGCGTTCTTATAGATGCAGCTGTTGGGGTGCTGTTCAGGGAGGGGAAAGTAAGTGACTCACCTTAGAATCACTTGTATTGCTTTTAACCACAGGACTGCCTTGGAAACACTGGTGAGCACTTCGTCATGTTCCAGTATTGCGTATTCTACCGAGCTGGGCAGCATAACTAGACCTATAAATGGTATAAATAGACCTAAGGGTGCCCATTTCCTTAGGAAATAGGGGGACTAACCCACAGTGCACATTGGGAATTGGCAGGGAGAGCGGGCTTCGACAGTTTTTAGGAACAATTTTCAGGAACTAATTCACTTTTTAATTATTCATTCTGAAGTCATTATTACTTTCCCTATGCTTCCCATTTCCGAGGCTGGAAGTCACTCCCCTGTAAGAATAACAAAGATAAGCCTGAACTCAAAAGGCGGTCTGGGAAGGCAGGAGTACGTGCGTCGTCTGTGAGGGTTGCTCCACCATCCTGCTCTCGGGGAGCGTCACCCTGCGGCCGGACAGACACGCTGGCAGAGCCCAGCATGGCTGCGTCCCTTACAGGTGATGCACGTGCCGTTTGCCCACCTCTGAGAAAAAAAAAATATTATTTCCTTATGGCTATAGAAAGAAAAACCCGCCTTGATTTGGATCCTGACCTGACACCGTACTGATGTGTCTTGATTTCCATTGCCTGGCCTGAGGAGAAGGTCCTTGGAAAGCCACTTACCCACCACGGCGCTACAAGGCTGCTATAGGCTGGGTGATTACGTATACCTATTGACAGGTGTGAAAGGAGAAGCAGATAATGAAAGAGCTGTAGAGGTATCGAAAAGAGTTATAGGGAATACTCTTTCTGCTTTAAAAAACCCCACATTAAAACATCGAAGGCCGAACAGTCTAAAAACATAGTTATTAATAAGAAAGGGAAGCTGACGAGGAGTCGTGCCTAGAAAAAAAGGGATGAAAATGCAGAGCAGATGAGATCTACGCTCTAACCTAATGCGGGAATAAGCAAACAGACGGGTTTGATTTGGGGTACACTTCCCAAGACGTCCCATCAGTCCCCAGAGGGGATTCTGCTGCTCTGCTCAGCGTCACAAGCGGTGCGTAGGGGAAGTGCTTTCTGTGCCACATCGTCAGAGCATTAAACATCAAAGGGTTGATGGAGGAGCATCCAGATGAAAGGCAAAATATTGGATATGTGTCACTCAACAGGTTTTTCAACCAGTATTTGCTTCAGCCCGGTGCCATCCCAGTGCTGCTCCTCTCTGCCATCAGGCTCTGAGAAACCCATGCAAGGTTACTCTAACGAGGGAACCAGTGAATTTGATGACACCCACGAAGCATGTCCTTGGGGCAGAGGAGTGCCCATTTAACACGCAAAACTGGCCAGCAATCGGAAGATGCTGCTGTGTGTGATATGTGGCGGCTCCTCAGCACGACATGCTGCACAAGGTTCGCAAATGGCTCCTCAGGAGCCACTTGTACTCCTGGAGACCAGAGCTCAATTTAAAAGAGTAATTACATAAACAACATCCCTCTTATTGTCCCATCAGACCAGTTAAACTGCCAAAAGCCAGTAGTTTCGACCCACTTAATAAACATCCTGCAAGAGCAGATGTTTTAACTGAGCTCCTTGTGTCTGCAATTGGGCAAGCCTTGGCTCTTCTGTGTGTCCTCATGGCCTGGAAATGAGGAGACAGTCTTCATGGATCTTCCTTTAACAACAAAACCAAATTAATCTGGTAATTGGCTTTGGAAGGGGATTGCTGCTGCCTGTCCATAGCACAGAGTCCTGTCCAGGGCGGACACAACCTTTAAGTTACCTGTAAACTTTGCCTGTGGCAGACCCAGCGTATTCCAGGGAGGGCGCTGGGTTGGCTTTGGTAGGATCTCAGCATTCGTAACCACATCTCCCTGCGTACAGGCCACGCAAAACTGCGGTAGAGCAGCTTGGGCTATTTTCTACGCGAGGGAGAGGTATTACCTGTCCTCGACACTGGAAGGGATGAGTCAGGACTACCCAAAATAATGAGATTCAAACCACACCTTTCCGCCACAACCAGAGGCTGCCAAAAGCGTCTGAAAATTCAGATAGACGCAAAACCAGAATCCAGATGATGGGACTTTGCAAACTCTACGTATCTTGTCACTATGGTAAATCTGAAGCATCTCAGGCCAGGGCTGAAATAACAACAGGAAAGTCAGTCGGGCTGTAACTGAGCAAAATGTGGTGATTTCCATGAAAAGAATTTAACTTTTGCTATTCTGCATTCCAAGAAAGCAATCAGTGTCTACTCTGGGATCATTTATCATACCCAAATCATTGTAATCCCAGGGGGTTTAATGTGCTATTTTTTTTTTTAATTATAAAAGATATTTTGCTGCTTTAGTGACACAGCTAGTCCTTCAGCAAAATGGGAAATGGTAATTTTAGGGAAGGCAACAGCGTTTTGTTATTGGGGCAGCGGTTGTCACTGCAAAACTCCAGACGTGCTTTACCAGAAAAAAAATAGTTTAATCACTAGAAAATCTTCCAACACCCCTTAGGGTTTAGGTTTTATGACCAAAAAAACCCCAAAACCACAAACAACCCACACTGTGAAAGAAACGCAGTTTCATCCTGAGTGCTCTTCCCTTTCTTTAATCTAAGGTAGCGGCTGCTGCAGCAATGGCAATTTTTCTGCATTCACTTGAAAGGAGAAAACACTGGGTTTTTTGCGGGACAAGTGAGAATGGTGGTTTTCCCCAGACACAGAAGAATCCATTTGAACCTTACTGAATTTTTGAAGCCTTTACATTCAATCACACATTTTTGATGATCTTTCTCCTCACTTTGTAAAACCCAATTTGCAATAAATGCTCAAAAGCCCCACGTTACAATTTAATCATGAGCGTGGGCAAATCATTAACATTTTAGCTCCTATTTTAGCAGCCGTGTTTGGTGCTCAGCGTGTGATTGAATACCAGAGAAGCCAGTGAAATAAGGTGATTTTATGAGCACTTTGTACCTTGGGCGGCACAAACCGCACGGCTTGCGTTAAGCCAGGAGAACAGGCGGGATGCCTGAGTTCGCGACCTGTTCCCCATCAGCACGATGAGAGGAGAAAGCGCGTAAACCTCACGCCTGAGCGCAGCCCTCAGGCCACGGGAGCAGATAACCCAGCGCCTGAGAAAATCCTCCAGGCAGCCCCAAAAAGTCTTCGCCGGGAAGTTTGGCCGCTCCAGGGATGCTCGGCTCTTCCCGTCGCATTTCTGAGTCCCTCTGGTGGCAGCAGCAATCTTCCATCTGAGGAGGAAAATTTGCTTTTTAGTTTAAGCTTTTAAACAGAGCGGTTGGACGCAATCGGGGCACAACCGAACTATGTAACAGCGTTTAATGTCTTTAAAGTATAATGTTGCTCCAACATAAGAAGGGGAAAAGTCTGTTGTGAAGAGAAATCCTACTTCCAAGTGCTAACTTTCCTCTCCCTCTCTCTGTGACGAACCCAGAGTAACTTTGTTCCCATCATTTTGCACAGCATCCTCACTGCCAGCACCCACGGAAACACCCGGAGCCGGTGACTAAGGACAGTTTAGCCCCGCTGGGGTTTTTTGCCTTATAATATTGGTTGTTACTGTTAGTTTCAAGTTTTTCTGGGCAATTGGAGAGTCAATTGCTGTGGCTTGTAAGAAATACATTGCTTTGTCTTCAAAATTGCAGCAGCAGCTTCACGGGATATATGTACCCTTTAAAGTAATTGCTATTATTGTTATACGAGATTTTTGCCCTTGTTTGGGAATGTATTTAAAACACAGCAGAGAGAAAGGATGCGTCTGTTGGTAGCAAGGTGTCGGGGTGGCAAAGTGTCAGCAAAATTGCTGCAACATTTTCCTTTTTTTCCACACCCAAGAAAGGGACAATTAAAAGAGGAAAGGGAGAAATGAATAATGAAGAATTCTTCTGGCATTTAGGCTCTACTTTTCTTGTTCCCTCCATTTATAATTTTAATTTAAATGAAACAGTTTTGTGAACACTAGGAATGTTCCTACAGTGGGAAAAAAGGTGCAGAGTTAAGAAGCATTCGTTGAATTTATGAGAGGAGGCTGAACTTCAGTATTGCGGAAGATCCCACCCAAACCCCTCCATCAAGATACCTGTAGGGAAAGTAGTAAATAAGCTTGTGCAAAATCAAACCACCCAGCACTAGCAGCCATGTTTGGCAGAGGGTACAGTTCGAAAACCAACGCAGTGCTAATGCTGGAGAAGTAAAATCTAAGTTTGTTTCAGCTTGTTTAGGCCAGTGTCTGTCTGAGATGTCGTTACCCTTTCCTAGTGCATTCCTGTCAGGATCTTGAATTCAGCTCCTGAATTCTTAACTAAAACCAAACATGATTTCATCCAAACAAAGCAAGGGAGATTCCTGAAGCTAAATGTGGTGTGTCCATAAACACAGCCTTTTGGAGACAGTTACCACTTCATACACGCGCTCCCGCAAACCTCACCGTTTGATGGGACATCCATCAAATGCACAACGCTTTCACGCCTTTTATGTTTTTGAAATATCAGCTTGACATTTGAGAAGCACAAGGCTGGCTCTTGCAGGAAGCCTCCCAGGAAGTGGTGTTACATAGCAATTACTTCTCAGGCTACGTTGAACTTCTCTTTCAAAAATCTGGAAGGATGGAGAAGGTAAATTAAGTGCAATGGAGTAATACTGAAAGGAGAGAGACAGCAGCACTCTTGAAGACGCATGTAGAGGGAGGACACCTAAACCTTCAGGGACACGCAGGTCCCACCAGAGAAGCTGAGCTCCCGCAGCATCCTCCCTCTGGGGAGCAGGGGCTGGCAGCCAGCTCCCAGCACCGCACGACTAAAAATCCCAGTAATCCCTCTGATTTAAGTTGAGTTTCTGCTTTTTTTTTATACCAGATTTTATTTTTTCTTTCATTTTACACTGTAGAAGGGAATGTCTCACAGAAATGGCATTATTATAAAATCAGATAGAGCCTTGATTACCTCTAGCCACCGCATTTTGAAAGCAGGTGTCAGCCCCTGGGCGGTGTTCAGATCAAGGAGCGGTAGCAGGATGAGACACGGACGAGACGGGGAGGCTGCAGCACCCGCCTGCCCCGCGCCTGGCAGCGGCAGCCGTTTTCTGATCCCACCCAAGTGTGTCTATTTATCTTCCTTCACATCACCTGCTGGTGGGGACTCACTGCCATTCATCCCAAAAGCACTAGTGGTGCTGATAAGTAACCCAGGCAGGCTTAGAGCAAGATAGCTAATAAAATCCAGAAGAGATTTACAAGGGTTTCGGTGTTGGAGATGCCTGTCGAGGCAGCACTCGCCATTGGAGACGCAGAAAGAGATGATCTGAAATGGGGGGAGCTCAGAAGTCCTGGCTTCTCATACAAAATCACTGCTGACTTGCACTGTGACCTCGGGGGAGTTGCTTATTCTTGTGCTGCTGGTCATTAACCGCCTGAAAAACAGCGACACTATTTCCATCGTCTGCACAAGTGTTTTAAGACATCGCTGATGTGCATGAAATATTTTGAGATGAGAGGTGCTACCTACAGAAGGGAGAAGCTCTCCTTGTAGGGATAACTTGCGGTTCGGGTTAGCTGTTAATGGTCGAACAGAGATGTTTATGTGCCAGAAGAACTTCTCTGGTTTTGATTAATGGCAGTGGGTTGGAAAATATGATCACGTAGCCCACAGCTGTGCTGGGCTGCCTTCACTGGGAACGTGGCTGAAATGAGTCTCCTGATAAAAGCATCATCATTTCAGTGCATCAATACCCGCTCTAAAGCCCCTCCGCGGGGGGGAAATGATAGCAGGAGATATGGTAGAGAAGCAAAATCTTTCTTCTTTGCTTCCTGGGAGCCTCTTGTTCCCCACGTTTCGGGCTGGGGTCAGTAGGGGTGAAGGCAGAGCATCCCTCCCCGGCAGAGCCTGTGCCGCAGCCTGCTCCAATGGCAGGATCTTGGTGCAGAAGAGGAGGCTGAATAGAAGGAATTATCCCAACGCTCGTCACCGATTGCTAAACACAGCACAGCTTCCCTGTCATTTTGTCGTTGGCATCTTTTTAGAATGATTAAATCTGTCGAGAAACCTCCGCCTGCCCGAGGCACAGCACAAGTAATTCCCAACAACAGAAGCAGAGGAAATAGCAGCCCGGTAACTTTGCTTGGCTGTTTTCATTTGTTTGTTTGTTTTAATAGGAAGGCGAGTTTATTATGGCAAACATCTCGCAAACTTCAAAGGGCCGCCTCTATCTTTGCAGCAGCTTCTCTTAGGCAGGATGAGCAAGTGAAGGTCCGCAGCCGATGGTGCCCAGTGTTTGGGGAGAAGCGGCTTTCAGAGCTGGTTCAAATGGGGGGGACCAGAGTGGAGGGATGGGGTCAGAGTTGGAGCATCGCTTGGTCTTTTACCTCCATGCATATCTGTGAATATTTTCTCTGCCAGGTGCTGTGTGCCTTGGGTATTCAGTATCTATCTCTGTTATTCAGAAGAAAGAAGCTGTAAGAAGTCTTGGGTTTACTCAAGTAAAAGACAAGAAAAAACTGTATAACTTCATGGCCTCAGGAAACTGTTTGTGTCCCCCCCGACTCGAGTCCTCGTATTCCCAGCCCCAGAGGGACAAGAATGGCCTTGGGCGTGGGGACAAGAAACTATGCTCCCTGCAAAATGCAAAAGGGAAATAGGGACCGTGTCACACTGATTTACTCGTTAATCTTAACGTGAGCACAGAGAAATGGCTTTAGGCTGAGAGGGGGCTTAGGAAGGCAATACTACATCAGCTCCACGCTACTTCTCATAATAAGCTTTTGCACCTGGTGTGAGAAGGGGACGAGGAAGAGTCGGGCACCCCAAGGGGCTCCAGAGGAGAGCACGTGCCCCGCCACTGGCGGTTCCTCGAAATCTCGCCTCCCGTCAGGGTCTCGGTGCAGGACCAGCATTTGGTCCGACAGCCGCAACCCTCCAGTCGAGACGCAGCCAAGTCCCAGCTTGACTTCCCCGCGAACCCTCCTCTCCTCTCACCCCGGTATGGTGCTCGCAGGCGAAGGCGGAACGGGGGGCTGCCGGCCCCACTCACAGCACGGGGTGAGGGCTACGGACCAGTGCAGGCAACAGGACGGGACAGCTCTGCCCGTCGGGAGTGTCAGGGCCGAGAAGCTCACTGGCGCAAGCACGTTAGCTTAGATCTCAAAAAAAGCATCAAAGCAGCATCTTAATAAGCATTTTTGTCTTCTGTCACATTCTTGGGTAAATATTTATCTTGTGGAGCTCCAAGGCATGTGTTTCAGGCTCAGTCTGTGGAGGGTCTGTCTGTAATTACAGACTTCATCCCGGGACCTGCCATAACGACTGCGCCTGCCCGTCGTTCTCCATAGACGGCATCTCCTGCCCATGTCGAAGAGAGCTTTAACAGAAACATCATGGATCAAACGTGACTGTTTAGGTTATTTGTTCAGTAGAAATATGTGCTTGTTTTTAGCATGTTGCTGTCTTTGGCATTCTTACTTTAATGTTACGATTTTATTTTTCTTCTGTCTCTGCATGTTCTGTCCTTTCTTTGGGTTACGTTTCCGTCTCAGCAACAAGCTGCAGCCTCTCCCGGGGTCTCTGCTTCCACCTCGCTTTGCTCCAAAGCTGAAACCACCACCCGTCAGACTCTGAAATAGCCCAGAGAGAGAGTTTCAAGGCTTTGGGGAAATTTTACACCTCTTGAATTGCAAATCTGCTGTGTCAGGTTGCCTGCAGAGAAGGCAGAAGTCTCTATTGATTTGCACGACCTAATCAGAGAGCGGGCATGTTCCCGCAAGTGTGTTTGCTATAAGCAAATCCTTCAACTACGTTAGAGAAGTTCTGTTTATATAGCTAGGAGTATCATTTGACAAGCTTTTCCTTTACTGTTGCTCCAGCTTCAGCCTTCTCTCTCCCCTCATTTAGACTGGTACACCTGGTTTTGCAGCCTTATGGTTTTAAAGGATTAAGCCGTTGTACTTTATAGGGTTGGTTGGTGGTTTTTTTTCCAATCCAGCCAAAAATAATTATTTCTTGTCCTGATCTGATTCACTGTCCACCCCCAGGCAGCTAAACCAATACAGCTGATGGGCCGTGAAAAGAAGTGCCTGTGAACCAACATCTTCAAATCTTTTTTAAAAATCAGGACGTGGGTGAAAAGCTTCGATGCGCTTGAGCTTGTTCTTGCTTAAAATATTGCTCAGACCAGTAAATGGATTCACAATCCAACGACGTTTATGCCGCCGCAACTAGAAATACCGTTAAGGCTTGTGCTCTCAGAGGATTTGGGCTTTACCTTCAGTTTTCTCCTTCCTGGTCAGCGCATGCTTCCCTCTCTCGAGATGCACATTCACCCGGGGGAAGGTTTTGTAAAGCCTTGTGAGGCAGAATAACCATCAGGAACCTTTACATCTTTGCCAGAGCACC
The DNA here is from genome assembly GCA_013400035.1 of Rynchops niger. Taxonomy (NCBI): domain Eukaryota; kingdom Metazoa; phylum Chordata; class Aves; order Charadriiformes; family Laridae; genus Rynchops; species Rynchops niger. The sequence goes on from VXBH01006425.1 coordinate 111,346, forward strand.
CATGAAAACACATTCCTGCAGCTTCGATCCGCACCAGTAACTTCTGATGATGGATCTTCAGCCTGGAAGGGACTACACCCTTACGGACTCAGCATGGGGAGCAGTTTTCCATACATTGCCTCTGAACCTGTGGGGTTTTTTTACCCTGTTCAGTTTTCAATTATTTGATTCACGCTTCATGGACTGCATTTCCCGGCACAGTAACAGCTGGTGGTTTCGCAGGCTGCAGTTGGCGAGGGCAGTGCCTGGGATGGATAGTAATTACTTGCTGAGCGCGTTACAATTGTTCAGTTATTGAATAATTTGGAAAGGCAAGCAGGGGGAGTGTTTGGTTAATTAAGAGCTCATTTAATGACTGCTAAATTTAGCCTTCCAAAACAGTGCTCACCTTCCCTGGATTTGGAAACCTTTGCGTACCCACATTACTTACCTTCCTGGGGAAGCAGGAACGCTTTCTCTCCGGTCTTCTGCTTCAGTCACCGTGGTGCCACTGGCTCCTCACCTGGAGGTGGCACGGCTTTGGTCCTTGTTCCCTGCTAGCTCCGACATGCGGCTTCATGGGCATTAAGATCTCTCTGAAGCTGCCACCAGACTCCAGTGAGATGTTTAATTAGACACAGCTCACCTGTAAGTCCTCAGGCACAAATTCTCACCCGATGGAAACAAATGACATTACAGACCGGCCAGCAAAGTATGAGCATTTAACAGAGCCCAGCAGGTGCGAGCTGAACAGCTTTCCAGCCCTTGTCATTTTCTGTTGCTGCTGATTTAACACAATTGCTGGGGACAGGTTTCTTCTGTTTGAGGTTTTTGATAATTTAGGGCTTAGTTTATCACCCAGAGGATGCTTTCTGGAGCCTGGACTGACTTCCAGGGGCTCTGGGGAGCCTGCAAGGCCATTCTCAGGACAAAAAAAAAGCACATACAGCTTATTGTCATGTCTTTACTGTTACACCAAGTATCTGCATGAGAATTCAGGCAGGCTTGTAACTGAAAGGATTTTATTTGAGGACTTTTGAGGCGAGTTGTGAGGGAAGGACTTTAAATGGGAAGTAGCATTTGACTCAAGGTGAGTACAACTTAATTTTAAACAATTAGTGAACAGATTTTAAATAATTATTTTGCTTTGGGCTTTTATCCTTGATCTAGATTAATGTAATGCATGATACTCGTCTCGCACAGCATCAGCCGGGTGTAACTACCACCGCAGATACGCCCGTGGGATGTGGCTGTCAGCTGGCACGTGCTGGTGAGACGGGTCCCCTCCTCCCAGCGTGGAAATCAACCCCTGATGTCCAGAAAGGAGAAAAAAGAAAAAAGCAAAGCTTTGAAACCCTCGCTGACCACAGGCAGATTTATCCCCTTTGCACTTCCAAAGTGAAAAATGTTTAGAGCCTCCAAGAGCTAGCGGCTCCTCCAGTCCTGCCCGCAGTACGCACAAAAACAAAGAGGAGGAAGAGTCTGTACTGACCCTCCTCCTTCACACTATGCTTCAGGACAAAGTAAACTTACATTTTCTGCTAGGGAGAAGGCAGTACAATAAGCCAGATCTTGTACGTCTGGAGACATACCAGTCTTTTACAAAGGCATCCATGCACTTCTTGTACGTTGCTTTTAGTTTAAATGCTGAAGAAAAAAAAAAAAAAAAGGAAATAACTTTTAAATAGGCTTTTCAGAGCGAACTCTGCAAGGTAAATCCTGCAAAACAGAAGAGCTGTCAAAGCGGGTTGATTTTAAAACCTGACAACCTTGACAGCCCCCTTGCAGCAGCACGAAGCCACGTCCTTTCTGCAGTTACCCGGGGTTACAAAATTGCTGAATGAAATGGAATGCAAACCTGCTGGGGGTTGTAACTCTCCAACAGGCAGAACAAGTGATCTGGAATGATAACTAGTCGAGTGCTCCACTGGATCCTTAACTGAGTATTTAGCCAAACTGCTCCAAATGAATGGAGCTCGTCCATTCTGCGTCTGGGCTGCTGAGGAGATGAGGAAGCTCCTGGTGGGATCTAGTAGATTTTAAATATTCTTTTCATTTTTTTCCTTTAACAAGAGGGCAAGGCGTAAGGCAGCTCTTCAAGAGATCTGTGATTGTGAGTAGAGAAGTGTTACGGGATACTCTCTCCCTGCTCCGAGGAAAAAGACTCAAGTTAACTTATGGGATAGAATTAGTTTTTTTCTCTTCAGTTCGTAATTTCTTCTAAATTAATAAGGCCAAGACATCTACTTTAGGAAAATGATTAAACAGTACATGAATAAAATAGCTACCTAAAACCAGGCAAAGTGGTTCCTTAATTAAAGTTTTTCTAACCATTCTTCTTGAAACGTCCTGCTTTAAAGTAAGGCTTTACACAAAACATTTCTGCAAATTAGCTTATCAGGTTTGAGGGGAGCTTTAAATTAAAGAAAAAATATTTGTTTTAACTATTCACTCTTGCCTTTGAGCTTTCTGGCCCTTCCTGCTGGGCATCCCTGAGGTTTCTGTGGATTTGTGTCACTGAGGCAGCCACACGCCGATTCCGTTCCCCTAAGCCTTCTGCTGGATTTTGGCGGTACTGTGCTGGGAAGAGGGCGACAGCAATGCTGTCAGGAGCTTTTCTTCCTGCTAAGCATCCCTGCCAAAGCATCTTTCTGCAGCACACCAGGGCAGCATGAATTTTCTGCCCCTCCTGTCAGCCTCCTTTCCTTAACGGTACCCAAGAAGCTACAAAAAGTCAAAACTACAGAGTTCTATCAGCAAAGGACAGCTGGAGAAGTGCTGCAAAACGATCTCAACTCTTGATACTAAGTGAAATCTCTCTAAAAAACTATTTCAGTCTCTTCTTGTGAAAGGTTCCCACACTCCGCTGAAGTCCCTGGGCCATCAGTCAGTTTTACCTTTCCCCATCATCTGTAACCACATAATACCAGTCCCCATCAAGTGCCATTTGGGATGTTGGACCTTGCTTGTCAGCACTCGCTGTTACCCAGATTTAGCATCTGCTCCTTCCCAGCACCTCTTCAGCAGCAGGTCTCATCCTTCCCATCACCTGCAGTGTCTTGCTGGGTCCCACAAAGAGCCCAAATATTATGTCCCATTCCCCCGCAGAGTCTTTTCTGCTGCCACCACCTCCTTAGAGCCTCCAGAGCTGGCACGTGTGCCCTCCCTGTCCCAGCTGCTGACTGCATTTTGGACTTGACAGCCAAAGCACACCATCCAGCCCTCACCATACCCTGAACCTCCTCCTGGGGTGGTCTCTGCCGCCCGCCTTCTGAGGGGCCGAGGCACACAAGGGCTTTCTTGGCTTTCTACGTGGGAGCGTGTGCAGTTTTACTGCTTCTTTCCAACATAAACCGGACAAATTGATGGAGTCCTGGCCCCCGAGGATAAACACCATCTCCACTGTTTAGAGTAACTGTCTCCTGGAAGGGGGAAGGTGGAGCGGAGCTGACACCCTCGCTGCTGGGGAGCTGCCCTGGGGTAGCGGGAGGTGCCTGCGGGCTGGTGGCTCTGCCCCAGCAGAAACCTGCCCCTGCTATCAGGCATGAACAGGAGCAGTCCCTGAGGAGGATTAAGACTAGAAAATGTCCGCAGTTAACTCAGGTACCATAATAACAACCTTAAACTTCTTTTGCAGAAACACAGAGGACTAGCAATCTTCACCCGAGTCACTCGTAAACATTCCTGCCAAGGGCTGGTTTAAGCCTGTGCCCAAATACAGAGGTCCCAGCCCAGGGCAGGGGGTTGGAACTAGATGATCTTTAAGGTCCCTTCCAACCTAAACTATTCTGTGATTCTATGGTTTTAGTTGCAATATGCTCGGTTTTATGGAGTTTTCATATTTCAGATTAGTTTCAGCATTTTAAATGGTAAATCCTCATGTGCTTAGGAAGTATTCTTGGCTATTATCTCTGAAAAGAACTTTAATATTTGTGGTCGGGCTAGTGCTTTTGAAGGAGTCTAAGATTAGATAAGCTCATTAAGTCGAGCATTCTTTCCACACCTGCATTCTTCCCAACAAAATAACATTTCTCGATTGCAAGGCAGCTAATAGAGACCAGTTTTACTTGTCGCACTGATACGACCCTGAACCACTGGCATGCTCCATGAGCAAAGCTGGCTCGGATGCACACATGCTGTCCTCACCTTTCAGGGCCTTGGGCACAACTGGAAAACCCTTGTCTCCTAAGTGATGGAGCCTGGTGTGGCTGTACTACTTGGAATGTGTTCAGCGAGCACGCCATCGCTCTTAGAGAACTACATTCTTACCCATTTAAGACAATTTTGCAATATCCTAGTCCTGGTCCCACCTCTGTCTTTCCATACCCCGGGGAAGCCACCCAGCGCTCCGGCAGCGGCTCTGGGTGTCCAGAGCAAGTGGAGGCTGCAGCCTTAGGAGGCAGGTTAACAACCAACCGAGTCTTCTCCCCTGCTGCAGGTCCATCCCCCACGCGTCCATCCACAACTAGGAGGAAAGAAAACTAAGGTTCAATAACCCCTGATGGGCAGGGGAGAAGCAGACAATGACATTTACTTTTTAAGTTAATTGATCCACGTGCTCATTCACTCCATTTCACTTGTTAAAAACAAGGCTTTAAGGCTTTCTGTTGGGTTTTGGTTTGTTTTTTTTTTTTTTTTTTCAATTCTGTCAAATGGTCTAATAAGAGGCTATTGCTGTTCCTTATGCCCCTTGCCATGTTTGTAACTTTAATGTGTAAGCCATTCTAAGTGCACACACAGTTACAGCGCTATTACAGCTCCCGCCCCAGGGAGGCAGGTGGACAGCAGAGCTGCTCTCAAACACCTTCGCCGAGTCACAAAGCTGCCCTGACCAGAGGACAGAATAATTAATTTAGACCTGAACATCACAAGAGCGTCTCCCTGTACAATTCAGCTATGGAAAGGCTTTTGATTACTGCCCGCCTGTGCATGCTTTATGGCTGAAGTATTTAATTTAAGGAGAATTATTTGGAAGAGGGCGAGTTTTAATGGCCGGCGGCAAAGCCTAAATAAAAGTCTGAGGTACAGAGTCGGAACATGCTTAACTTGTATTGAAAATGATAATTTTTGCAGCATGCTGGAATTCACTGACTCACAAATCATCTAGAGATGCTAAAAGCATTTAGAAAACAAAGTCAAGAGGTCTCCAGTTGTTGATGTACCAGTTGTTGAGGTGAAAACAAGGCTCAAAGGCAGCTGTGGAGATGGAAGACTCCGAGGCTCTTGGCACCGATAAGTACGACATGAGCGAGTGCCTCGCCTCCCGAGCTGGGTGCTCTCAGCTGCGCACTCTTGGAGAGATCAGCCTTCCTGAGAAATCCATGCGCATTTATTCTGTGCCTCTGCTGAGGTGGAGAGATGAGATTCTTCCAGCCTGCACGTGGTCCGAATGGACGAAGATCTCCAAAGTGTGTGTATAACTAGAAAGGGAAAGTGAGCAGGGAGGGACTAGATTTTGAGATATGGTGCAAGCATGGAACAGCAGAGTAGAAGCTCAGTGGAGAGTACTGAGGAGCAGGTGCACATCCCCTACACCTCAACTAAAGGATTACAAAATGAGTAAAACTTTGACCTTTCTTATGGTTCAAAAAACCCCACAGTTTTCAAACCTTTTTTTTTTCACCAAGGGGAAAATTTCTGCATACGTCTCTATATTTATGAATTCAGTCTTAATTTCTTCTTGGATTGTTTCTTATTTACAAGTCTAAATTCTGTCTAGTGCCAGAAAAGGTACAATAGATAGACGCTACACATGGAGGACACCATCATCTAAAAAAGGCTGAGCTAATACACAAGGTACTCACTGAAGAAAGCTTAGATTGCTATTTTTTAAATAGATGGATGCAGCATGACTTAACTTTTTGAGCATACTCAACCTTCACTATTAGTTCAGACAGAATATGGGCAGGATAAATAGCTTAAGTAAATGGTATCGAGGAAGAAAGTTGAAAGTTTTGTGAAGGGTTTTAATAGCAAGAGCGTTGCTGCCTGGGAGCTCCCAGTTCCCAGTTCTTTGTCTGATCTTCTAATGAAAGAATAAAGCAGGTAAGGGAGGGGGGAAACATCACTTTAACATTGATACGGATGTTTCAGTGTGGGAGAAATCTCCTGTAGCTGCTCTCTGCCTAACACCATCTTAAATGTAACTTACCCCTTTTGTTGTATTTCTTTTTTCATACTAGTAAACGACAGTTTATTTTGATCATACTCCTCCCTGTGGAAAGAAATACCTGCCTAAGTAATTTCCGTCTCCCTTTAAAATAAAGAGACAAATGAGAAAAAACACATTTACGGCCACGCAGTTGTCATAGTAAAGTAGAAATAGTCCAAGTGCAAGATCGCTTTTCTTGCTTTTGTGTTGAGAAGCACGAGGGCTAAATGGGCTTAGAGTTTGTCTGGTTTCACAGCAGTGGCAGCGTTTTAGGTTTTGAATCACCTGGTGAAATGTGACCTTCTTTTTACGGGGTTATTCAGTGAATCACATTTAAAGCCTTAATATGCAGAGAGGACACCCAGAACATGTCTCCTCTTCAGTAACATAAATCAGAAATAAAAACATTTGCCTGCGAGAGGGAATGGAAGAAACTACCACCCAGATCCAAGACATGCAGAACTGCTCCGTTAGGACCTGCCATTGTTTATTCCCCCCAGATTTAACGGTCTGGCCGGCAAGTTAATATGGTGAGGAGGTCATCTCCAAGGTGTGAAGCCACCCAGAGACATTAGCCTGGCAGCGAAGAGCAGTCTCAAAAGAAAACATCAAGATTTCTTTCTGTGGAATCAGCAGTGAAGCGTCCAGGCTTCTACATAAACAACTTCACATAATTGCATAAAATGAGGAATGAGGAGGAGACAAACTCTTAAGATATCTGTCCAGAAAATTCATGCCTCAGTAACCTAGTTGGCTTTTTTTTGGTTGTTAACATAAGAATAGCAAGGGTATCCATTTCTAAAATTAGCTTTTTGAACACTGGAGGCCTCTTACAAGAAATTTCCAGAAACAAGTAACAGGAACGCTCCATAAATCTCAGCTTCTCTCTATAAATAAAATATTTCCTTCAAAAAAGGCGCCATGGTTTCAGGCACATGCTCCTTCTGTAATTTTACACCACTGAGTCTTCAGCGTGAAGTCTCGTGTGAAGGTCTTAGTGAAATTCTTTATTAATAAAATATCATTGCTCATTGATTCAACCAGTCCAGAGTCCTTAGACAGCCTCAGGATTATCCAGCAGTAAACCTAGGTACTTTGAGGTTTTTTGCTTTGGATGCATCTAAAGGTTACAAAAATAAAGGAGATAATACTTCCAGGCTGCTTTATTGATTTCGCAAGGAGAACTATCCAAGCGAGGCGTTTCTTGTGATCCTGCGGTCTGGTCTGCATGCGTAGCATCCCCTGCAGTCAATGAGAGTTCACAAAGGAGCAGCTCTACCAGCAGTTCCGTTTCTCTAGTATCTGTTTCAAAATTCAGTACTCGCTGTCCACAGGTTATCATGAATGATAAGAATTCTCAACAGCAGACAACGCTGATCCCTATATCTTGTCATTATTTCAGCTATACAGGAAAACAAGCAAGATGGAAATAACTATCTCTGAAATAAAGGGTGTTGTTTCAAGTACGAACAACGCCTGTAATGGAAGAAATATAAGGGAGTATTTGGAAAAAATGAACACTGAAAAATCTCAAAAATTGAGCAATGCTTGACATTTCTACCACTGTTAGAAATTCTTCTTTAATACACCGCGTGGTGTATTAAAGGGTCATAAAAGGGTCATAGGAAAAAGCTAGCTCCTTTTCAGTTCTAGCGAGCCGGTCTGTGAATAAATAACAGACTGAGCTTATGTACCCTATTCAATATATGCTACAGGTAAAAGCATAAGTAGGCTGGGACAGAACTGAGAGAAGAAATAAGTGATGTGAGGGGAGATGGTGGATGCAATCAAAGAAAGATGTGCAGTTTGGAAACAGGACAGTTATTTTCTTTGGACAGACTTACCTGAGAAGCTTTAGTACAAGTCACCAAGACTCACATGGAAGATAAAACAAGTCTAACTCGGACACTTTAGGGATAAATTGATGATCATCGGAAGAGTTGACTGGCAGGTCTCAGCAAACATGACATAAAATTAGCTTTCAGCTTCCTAAGAAGGTTTACAAGGACAGAATAAGGCAAAGCGTGCTGTTGTTCTTCATGGTGTTTTACAAGGAGCAATAGACGCTCACCGGAGAATCACCCACCACTTTACGATGGCCCTCTTAGCCGCTTTTCCCGAGAAGACTGCCTTTCTGAATGAGGCTGAGGCCGTCAACACACGCCAGAGCCATCTGTGGTTCAGAAGGGAAATAACTCTTCTGCTGCTCTTGGAATGCTTGGTTGGATTCCGCACAGGAGACTCAAAAAGGAGAGACAGGAGTTGAGATTTTTTTTTCCCTTGGGCGAGGGAAGAGGAGGAGGCTGGTCGGTTGTATTTTTGATTTTTCCCCTCAAAGAGCCCTCCAGCAGCATTTCCTGGTTTTATTCCTAGAATTCAGACAAGATGAAACTATCGCACAAAGGTACACGTGAGCCTGTTGGAGAGATCCATTTCACGTGTAAACACTGTGTAAGGACAGCTGGATGTAGAAGGACTGTGAGGAACTCCATATTAAAAACAGTCATCTTTATTTGCTGGGGAAAGGAAAGCTATAAAGGGGGAAATTCAAATGTACTAAGAATTGCAGTGGAAAAAGAAACAAACCCAGATTTTCTTAACAGCATAGTCATTACCAATGCTATTTCAGCTATGCTTCTACTGTAATGTGCACATCATTATGTACTATAGCCTTGAAGAGTACCCTGCTGAGATGCTGACCTTATAAATAAAAATAAATAAGACATGAAGCTAAGTTTCTGCTATAAATCCAAATTAAACTCTTTTTGTAAATAGAGTGTCCTTATAAACATTTCTGGACTTGAAATTCATTAGGTGGAGCTCAGAATATTTCAGGTGGACAATACATATTCAGGAAAATCTCAGCATAAAATGTACCTTTCCAAAACCTTCGGCTGATTTATGGGGAATTAAAAACCACAGTGATTCCACAACTGCTTAGACAATGAAAATTTTATACATGAGAAATGCCAGGAAGTCCACTCAGTGTTCCTAGAATCATGTCATAGGGGATAAAAAATTAAAATAAAATGCATGGTACAGGACTGAAAGCTAGGTTTACACTACAAACCTAATCTGATCACATACCTGTTAGCTTTACAAAAGTTCCTGATATTCCCCAAAACCCTTGAATGGAAAGATAGCTTAAAAAGTAGTACAAGTTCACAGAGGTCCTCAGGAAGCTTCAGTCAGTCTCTTAGTAGGGATTCAAACTCTGGCTTGCTCTCCTGCCGTATTTTCTATTTCACCCTGGGCCTGTTCACACAAGGAGGCTTTACCTTGCCTTACAAATATTTTTTGCTTTCAAAATACAAATCAACGTTCCCAGATACTCGTAACAAGTATGCTTTCAGGTACAAGGCTGTAAATTTAACTTCAGGACTTGGCCCCAGTTCACGCTGAACACGTACTGACCTTTCTTGACGTTGTTTGACCCGCGAGGGCTCTTTACAAAGGTTCTCACGCAACTGGGAAACATCAAGGCAAATTCAGCCATCACCGTGTGTTCAATTAAAAGCACTTGTCTGCAGCAGCTTGTTGTCAGATTTATGCTAGTTTAACAGAACAAATCCTGTCCTCAGCGTAATTGGAGTTCTAGGAAACAGCCCTGCATTTCCCAGTAGCAACAGACAGGCTGAACCTGAAAGAGGACAGACAGAAATTGAAGTATTTCAAATTCAGAATTATCTGTCCAGAACTGGGAAGAGATACCATTAATAAAAAATTATTCAGGGTATTTAAGTGGACTAAAATAAATTAAGCCAAGTTTATTTCTAATCATCAGTGAATTCTGCAAATTCCACTCTGCCCCAGGAACATCAGCCCTTCTGCAATTACTGTTTTCCTGCTGGAGGCTACACTCAGAATTTTAGATTGCACTGTACTTCCTCATTTGCTGTTTAATTTCTTTAGAGATCTAGATACTGCTTTTAGTAGTCCGGATATTGAAGCTTCAAATAGAGAAATACGGTTGGTACTGAAACATAGAGTATAGCAAATTATTGTCCTTTCAAAAGATGAATTCTCTTACCAGGTACGGCGCGCGTGTTTTTCCACAAATTATATTTGACAGGTTTGGTGATCATGCTGAACGCATTACTGAAGCTTAAACACTCCAAAAGACAAATACCAACTTGATTTTATTTTTGAATGACAGTCAGTTCATATCATGACAGAGGCACCGTGTTCAGGAGATATTGCAATACACAAGGTCTTCACAAGATGAAAATCTGAGGGGAGATGAGCTGAGATTCCCCCCATGGTCTAGCACCATCTTGTTGAGCAGTATTTTATAGAGGGCAGCTCTGAAAGTGCCAGTTTCATTTAGTGCAGCTCAAAGCCTGCGTGACAGAAGTGACTAACAAACACTTTTAAAGGTGGCAAAGCAATTTATGTGCCAGTGCTGCAGAGTGGCGACGGGACTTGCAGTGAAGTTAAGAATTTTGGAGCCTAGGACCTCAAGCTGGAGAATCCCAACCCAAACCCACACCGGTCCATTCGTATTTAGATTTCACTGCTACCAGGTATTTTTTTTGTGGAAAAGGCCCTACATTTAAATCTCAAGGTAGTGGGAACAAGTTTGAAGGCAGTAAAGCAGTCGCTGACGGTTTTGGTCTGTGTTCTCACAGACTTACAACTCAGGTGTAACGCACATTTCTTGGAATGAACAGGCTTTGAGGCAAATATTTAGATATGGAACCCAACTGACTTTATTATTTCCTAGCATCCAGCCATTTTAACAATTCTTCCTTGTTAGCACAGACAAGGAAGCCTTTTTCAGGTTTGAGAACAAAGAAATGAAGTTACAGAAGACTAATCTTGCTGATGTGCCAAAGGAGAACACTCACAACTGAATGAGTTCAAGTGTCCTGTCATCATTCCTCTTTATATTGAACTTCAGTGTAATCCCCTCAATACTTATTATTTCCATAAAAGGATAGATTAAAAAAAGCACATTTCCAGATTTTCCAAAGTGTTTCACAGAAATTATATAGACTAGCAATAAAACAAATCAACATGTTTGCTTCAGAATTTGATTGAGGGAAAAAAATCAGGTTTCCTACCATTTACTTATCAATGTGCTGACTCACAAAAGTCTTTGCTTGTGATAAGAAAGCAAGGTGGTTGGCAAGATTAAACATTTGTTTGTTATTTTCTGTACTGCAGTGCAATCATCCCCTCTTCTCTGAAGTCCTTGCAATTTATTATTCAAGGAACACCACAGACTAATGGTCCTAGTTAATAGAAAAACCATCTTCATACTAAACTGAAAGACCTAAGTCCAAAAAGAGCTATTGAGAGACTTTCTGAAACAGATAAAAACATTGCTTTGGGCAAGATAAGACACAGTATTTCACAACAGAAGATTTGTAGTTGTGTCAACAATAACAAGAAAAACCAAGCTTCCTTCAACTTGGTCTTAAGATTACATTTAGGCCCGGTAAATAGATGTTTTCAAGTGTTTTACAATCAAGCTCCAGCTTCAGACCATATCAATTTAAAGCATAGGTGGACACCAGCTTTCCTCAGACCCCACAAGCCACAGTCCACTGGTCCGTGTGGTTTTGTCACCCAGCCTTCCACGCAGCCAGCCAGGGCTTACAGGATTGAGACTAAGGAGGCCAGATATAGAAAAAACACAACAAAAGTAGCTTTTTCCTCAGCTGTGCTCCTCCCAAACCCCCCTGCCCTTCCTGGCAATTTGGTATCGATGAACCCAGAGCAAGGACCGATTACCTCTGCCCAGCTCTTTTTTTTTTTTTAATATTTATTTAACATACAGGGTTACATGATCAAGCCATCGCCATAAAAAGCTCTTAATAACCCAAACACCAGGCTTCCAACCAAGAGACTGATCATATTCGTTAAGACCCAAAGAAAACGAGGTGAGTTGGGAATGCTGCATTTTGATCAAAGGGATCTAATGCAGTGCCATTCCCTAGCACAGAGCACCTGTAACCCAAAAGCAACAGGCTTTTTGGCCAACCAGAGAATTGTATTTCTGACTTTGTATTAACTACTCCCCCATTGTAGCAGAAAATATCTGTAGTAATTCAATAAAAGAAGAAAAAAAAAAATTCAAGTAAGTCCCAGGAGTCAAACCAGAGGTGTATTGCCCACGCTAAGGAGAACACATACCTCTCAACAGTAGGTATGTTCAAAAGAGTAACTCTCATCTTGTAACTGAAGAGATTAAGTAAACGGGAAGCAGCAGCGTGGGGAGTCACATCAAGACTTTGTCCAAAATATTGTTTGTATCTTCTAAACTGAAGAATTTTTAAAAATAATTAAAAAAAGAGCCCGCTCTGGAACTTTCTTTGTAGCCTATCCCTTTAGGGCATGAAGGCAAACCATTTCCAGAATACACCAAATTCAAGATGGTCTTTAAGGCACCGTTTGCAACATTTATGGGAAAGGGCATGTGACAACGAAGTGTGTTATAATATATTAATACAGCTGGGAAATTGTAATTGAATGTGAGGTTACAAGAGATGTTCTCTCCCTTTTTCCTCTCCTCTTACAGGGCTTCTCTCATTCAATTTGACCTCGTATTCCATCCCTGGAGGAATTACATCAAGACTGGATCCCCAATGCCATGGTCTGGGTTGCAAGTGAAGGAGATGGTGATGGCATAGCGAGTGCCCCAGCGAACCTTTTCCACCCGATGAAGGTTCTCCGATCCAGAGGTGAAAAAGGAAACCCGGCCTGTAAAGACAAGAGTATTTAATCAGTGACGTGGAGTTTGGCACTCTGCTCTCAGCTCTCTCCACAGTTTTGCTGTTGTCTCAGTTCAACTGTTCCCCAGCTACCTGAGAGCCCATAGGTCATCGCAAAGACAAACTGTTACGAGCTTATGCTGCACTCTGACAGCTTTATGTACTGTTTAAAACATACATTAATCCTTTGTGCTACAAAACTGCTCCACCATATCTCATAGTTTATAAAAGGCAGGAAGAAGCGGAGAACATCTGAGGCCAGTTCTTAGTTGCCTCAATTGAAAAAAAAGAAACTCTAGTGGCTGTCAGCAAAGCGTATTGATTTCCTCCCTGCTCCCCTTCTAGTCTGGGCTCTAATTTTAGACCAAAGGAGGAGGACGTACTACCAAGGTGGCAAAAAGTCTTCAGTGAAAGAAATGCGCAGCAGGTTTACAAGCAGCTGAGGCAGCTTATCACCATCGTACTAAGTACTTGCTAAAGCTTTTTGTGCAGTCTGATCACTCACTGTTCAGCCCGGTTAGAAAGGTACATATCAGACATATATAAATTAATTTTCCTTAAAAAGAGCCACTCCATGAATGCATTGGCTTGGAAATTGTTTTATAGATGCAAGTGCTCGCTTCTGTGCTTCATCTCCTCCAAGCGTTGACCACCACCACCCCGCCTGGTTCTCCAGGCCTGAAGTGGCATCAAGGTGAAATGCAGTTACTTTGATGACAGCGGAGGTACATTAGCATCCCACTTGATGAAACAGCAGAATGGAGCCCTCTACACTTTGACATTTTCTGAGAATGTCAAAGTTTGACGTTTAGCAAGTAACTCAGAACTGACGCAACTCTGTAGGACTGCTCAAGTTCTCCTGGGAAAGCCCATAATACTCATGTGCACAACTGGTTTAGCCCAATAGCTTATGGTTTTCCTACTCACGCTTCCCCCGCCCCGTTCAAATTAGATTAAAGTTTGTTAAAAAGCTTATGATAGGAAACTCCTACTGACAATCTGACTCTGCCTGGGACTCATTCACAATCAGGCAAAATGAAACACTTAGGTGCCTACTTAAAATTTGCACAACAATAAAATAAACTATTCCAGGTATTACACGATCTCCACTGCAGAAAGAGGCACCAGACATGTAGCTGGTTTTCTCTTCTAAAAGTGATCCAGAAGATCCAGAAGTTCTTTTGCTTGCATATTCCTAATCAGCACACGGGAGACTGGAACAAAACTGGACTGGCCTCGTGGAGCTGAGTTTAGCCCCTGATCTCTGAGGTCCATCTGAGCAGCCTCTGTGTCCCTTGCACCTTCAGTTGCAGTTCACATTTAATCTCTCATAGTTGACATAGTCTCTCATAACTGCCGAGCAAAAGTCATATCATACCCTTCTCTGCCTGTGGCTGCACATCAGTAATTGGTAGTGCTATATATATATCTCTATATATATAAAAATAGATTCATTCATATGCATAGTTCACTTACACCTTGGTGTCCTGCTTTCCTGGATGAAAGACTAAACGAAGGCAGTGTCCTGTCCTGCGAGTGTTGCAATGAACAGCGCTGCCCTCAAGGATTTCGTACAGAGTCCCATTGTCATGAGTGTTTGTTGGGGTTTTTGTTGTGTGGGGTTCCCCCCCCGCCCTTTTAAATCTTATTTCAACATCATTCAAGTACTTTATTATTGGTCCCTTATTTACTCACCCAAAGCTTTGCCTTAAACTGATTTTTAGGCATTTTTGTTTGATCTCTTATTAGAAGTAGTAGTAATTCAGAGTTAAGAAAAGTTTCAGTGTATTGTTTAAGCCAGTTAAACTGGATTTTTTTGGCTATGCAGAATATCTTTTAATTTCTTTCTTTAATAAATATGTCTTCACATATATTGTATCTTATAGCTCCTTGTGCATCTGGTCCCATATGTGTCAACTGGGGTCTCCGAGTCACTGAGCAAGCCTGCCATCAGTTTTCAAAGATACTTCTTCCTCACTTGGAAGAAATTTCTTTTAAACTAACTTCCACTGCAAAATTTTGAAGGAAAAGCACACTCTCCCCATGGTATGCTATTTTTAATAGTATAAATGTCCAAAAAAGAGGGTAAAGAATGTTCATTCCCATCCCATCTGACAAAACCTTCAAGGAGTATTTGGCCATATCACCATCTGGAGACTCCTGGGGAAAGACACCAGTTAAAATCCAGCTGTACCATTACCAGATAGGATGACTTGTAGGACTTTCAAGCACACCAAGACTGGACCCTTCATAATCTTGCTTCAATACACAGTATATGGAAACCACTTCAAAAGTTAAATCAATACAAGAAAGGAAGCAGGTCAGGACTAAGCAAGTTCCTTAAGAAATTGTGGACCTGGACCTACGCCTAGGTTATAACCTGTCCTTGTTCTAACTGGTTGTTTTGATCAATTTTGGGTTAAGATTTTAAACCTCAAAATTCAAAGCTATGAACCACATTAGCAAGTTAGTAGGGTCATATGCAATATAGGTCTGGTTTTAGCTGTGAGATCACATTCAGATTTTTTAAAGCAAACTTTTTTTTTTAAGAGTTACTTAAAATCTCCTGATGAAACATTTTTGAGTGACAAAGGCTCAGGAGAAAGTGTGTAAAATTCTAATCCCATTTCCTTTGTCCTTTTCTTTCATTATTTAACAATGGCCTCAAATCAGTCTTTTCCATTTTCTTCTCTCCTCCTCTGACCTGCCTGCGCAGGTTTCTTTCCAACATGCTTTTCTGCTCCACTAAAGAAACCTTGACTACTACCCTCCTGGCACATAATTTCAGTTTGATTTATGAACACTCACTGTTAAAAGTGTAAGCTTTTTTGAGATCACAAGCTACTACCCAATATATTTTTATAGTATATTATCTAACCAAAGAAAAAGTGCATGTTTAATCCCTGGTCCTCAAGGGATGAATTTTCAGAGAGGAAGAAACAGCAAAGGCATCATCTCCTGATTTGAGGATGATGCTTCGAAGCTTTCAGAAAGAGGCCAGTCTGAGCTATGTTGTGAAGGATGAAAATGGGAATGGAGGTGTCCTGGGGCTAGAAGTGATGCCAAGGGTAAACCACAAAGGATTTGAGTTTTGCCACTGAGATAAATCTGATGCTAAAACCCCCCACTGCCCTTTAGTTCCACGATGCTTTGACCAGTACCTCTGCCTCAAGGCAGAGTCTCAGATCCATAAGTGACAAGGAACAATAGCCTGCCCTCTCACATCTACTGTTTATCATCTCCTCCTCACCTCCACCTTCCATTCCACAAGAAGTCCATCAGGCAGAGCATACCACAGCAATTACTGCAGCACACCAAGTGCTTTTAACACTTGGACATACAGCCCCCACGTTAGATAAAAATACATTTTGTGAGTACTTTTATCCATGCTCTTTCCTCTTTTCTGCCCACAAACACTCAACATTTCTTTATAGCTGTTCCCAAGTGGCTTCAAGATTTCCATCACGCTGCCTAGTAATCGAGAAGTGAGCTGTACTCCAGCCTAATTCCCACGGAAGAGTGCCACAATGGACTGGAGGAAGTTCCTCCCACACAAATGCACTTGTTCTAACCTTTCTTCTTAGAAGAGCAAAACACCACAGAATCGGAAAGATTTGCGGTGACCTCAGAGCTGCAGGAGCCTGTTTCTAAACAATTAGCTTGCCTGCATATCTCTACAGGAACAGAAGTGATCAATCCTTGCCTTTCATCTCTGTTTGACAACAATACCTGAATTGACAGCTTGCTTTCTCTGCTTTCCAGCATTAAGTGCTAGGAAGTGCATTTCAAGATGGAGTTTGGTCCAATAAAAGCTGAGCTGATGAGCTGCTGTTCCTTGCAGATTGCAGGAAGGGTTACTGTGATGCGGTCGGTCCCCTTCCCAGTTCACAGATACGCCTCCAGCTCTGCTTCTGTATGAAGCTAGTCAGGAGTTTCAGCCACAGGTGGAGCTGCTTCTCAGTCCCTTCTTTCTGCAGCCCTTAAGCATCCACACAAGTTTTTAAAACTTAAGAGTAAGCAGAAGATAATTATATTGGGGATGAAAGAAGTAACAACATGAAATCAGGTGCAAACTCATTTAAATACACCGCTCTCTCACACTCATTCAGGACAAGGAACTGCTAACAAGCTCAGCACCACAGCATCCATCCAGACTGCACCTGGTCTTCCGTGGCGCTGACACAAGTCAAGCTCTTGAACGCTGTCAGGCTGAGAAAGGCTTGTGATGTGAAAAACAGGAGAGGTCTCACTCCTCTCACAGAGAGCAAGGCCTTAACCGTATTAGAGGTAACCACTTATTGTCCTGATTTTTTGAGAGTCAATCTTTGCTCTGATCCATAGGAATCATTATTTCTGAAGACATGCAATTGCCACTCACAAGCTCCACTGCTATGAATTTCATATGATCCTAATTTAGATGAAGCAACACCATTATTTTCAGGAATAATACTTAACAAGCAGCAAAAGCAATGGATATTTCAATATGCAGCAATTGTGTCCCATTTAATTACTCAAACAAAACCCCTGTATTAGCCATGAGCTTTTGCTTTTCCCTGCTTTTGCTTTCCTAGGTTTTAATCCCATCCATAATTGCCCCTTTAGCAATGAATTCTTTTTAGGTGTACTCACAAAATTGAGCACTGGAAGAAGCAGCATATAGGTGAGAGAATTATGCATTCAGCTGTGCACCGCAGTAAACAGTCAGTATTTCCATAAGGTTTCCTCCCAGGAGATTTTATCCATGTTGAATTTTAACATCCAGTTGCACTTCCATAAACAAGCTGCCTACAATTTGCTACCTAACCCCAGTATACACTGGAGGAATATACAACGGGAACAACTTTGAATAACAACTATGCCCTTGACACATAACTGTGACTTCAACAACACCACTCTCCCGTTTGTTTCCTTGTCTCCAAAATGAAGCTAGTACTGACCTATTCTAACAAGGTTACTGCAAAAATTAATTTGTAAACACCATTGCAATACTTTGTAGTTAACACACGTTGTGTTTTACAAGTATTGTAAAAAAATATCCTCTGTTGTCCTTATTCTGGCAAGAGAAAAAGTAGCAAGGCATGCCAGATTAAATTATAACACAATGGAGGGAATATATGAAAGGATTTTGAGATCCATACAAAGTATTAACGTACCACAATGCTCATAAGAAAAAATCCTACAAGATTATTACGCCTCTAATATTATAAATCCATTGCGTAACTTCGGGAATTGGACCTGATGACATCCCAAGGTCTCTTTCAACCGTTCTCAAATCAAGGCCAACTTTTAAACTATATCCAACTTCTGAGTTCTATCAGGTTGCTCAGGGTCCTATCGTTAGCACGTACGAGTGCAGCATTCAGATACTGATGTTTCCCAGGTCTGTCTCAGGCACACATATTTTGCTACCCCCATGTCTCCTGTGCTTGATTTCTGGGCAGGGGGGATGGAGTAGATGACCTCCAGAGGTCCCTTCCAACCTCAGTTGTTCTGATTACTCATGGGACAGGCCATTCACATTAATATCATCTTTGGCAATGACTTTGTGTTTGCAGCACGCCTGTTTTGCCACTGGATTACAA
Source organism: Rynchops niger (assembly GCA_013400035.1). Classification (NCBI taxonomy): domain Eukaryota; kingdom Metazoa; phylum Chordata; class Aves; order Charadriiformes; family Laridae; genus Rynchops; species Rynchops niger. The sequence goes on from VXBH01006425.1 coordinate 129,774, forward strand.
GCCCCTTCACACTCCCATCCTTCATGTGAGAATACCCCTTCTGCTTTCTTGGCAGCATCCTTCCGGCCCTTCCAGTTTAATTCACTCCCAAGTTTCCTTGTAAACATCTTGCGTCATGAAAACATCAAGGAGAAACCGCAAATTATGTGTTAATTGCCTCAACCAACACTCAATCATGCAAGGGAATGACAACTGTCCCCTTACTGCCTTTCCTGGTCTGCTTAAACTGCGCCTGGAGACCAGGGAAGGGCAGGGGCTGCCCCCGCTTGGTGCCAGGACAGGGAAGGGACACAAAGCAGGGCTGGGGGACCATAAGAGGTCTCACCTCCATCACCATCCCCCGCAGCTGGATGGGGGCACTGGGAAGACTGAGCTGCTGCTCAGAAGGAAATGAAGCAACTCATCTGCCTGATTTAAAAGGGAAGCAGGAATGGTTTATTTGGCACTACAGATCTATTCAGCATCTTTCATCTTATGCACTGACAGCTTTGACTGTCTGCTTAACATTTATCAGTTATAAATGTTGCTCGGTAAAGAAGGAAAAACTGCATCTCATCTGCTGAGTGACACCAAGACAGAAGTACTGCTGGGGAAACTGCACAAATACATTTCTGTTCTCATCCTTGTCATCTGTTGAGACTGAATTAGCAATTAATCCTAATGTAAAGTGTTCAAGAAAAAAACACCATATCATTAGGCAAATAACTGGATAATACTATTTTCTGTAATTGCACAATAAAACTTATTTAACATATATACTTATTCAATTACTTATAAATAAATGTTGAATGGGGAGAGTGTTAAGCAAGTCCTTACTTAAACCCCACAAAAGTAACCTGGAATGGCAGCATCCACAAGGGCCCTCATCTGGGGTGAAGAGAGGGCACAAGCTTCGATGAAGAATTTTGCTACATGTATGCCAAGCACAGAAGCGTAAAGACGACTATGGCCTAGAAAAACCCCAAGTCTGCAATGGGGATCTAATGAAGCCTAGTTACAAGTTTGTCCCAAATTTATTTACTAGACATAGAAATTACTTGCTGTTATAAACAGCAATCACTGATGGACATAGCGAATTCTCCCCCAGCCAGCTTGTCAGTTGTAGAAGCGTTATCAATCCTTTTAAAAGTACTTGCTGCTATTTTTAAATTCAGAAGCACCTGGACTGAAAAGTTCCAAATTACAGTTTTTAAAGAAAAGTAGTGAACGTAATTATTTCCTACTAAAAAGTACATGAGCGTTTTTAGACTTCAACAGAATCCCTGCCTGCTTCTCTCCCATCAGCACAGCTGGTTGCTCAAAGTAACAGGAGTTTCTGCTCTGTACATTATGTTCAAAGGTGCGACAACCTAGTGAAGTATTTAGAAGCCTCTCCCCAAATCACAGTTACTGAGTCTCACCAAGGCCTTTTGGCTCCATTTCTTCTCCCTGCAGCCAAGAGAGGGCAGGGACATCACCTCTGCTCTGCCTTCCAGGTCTCCCCTCCGGTCTCAGCCTCCCCCAGCTGATACTGTCCACTCTGCTCCGCTCTCCCACACCAGAGCACTCTGGGCACCTGCAGAAGGTTTCCAAATCTGACTCCTACCAGAAGTTCTCACCAAGAGAAGCCTTTAAGAACAAAGTGTTGCAATTCCAATCACATGAAACACCTCTGGATCATCTATTTTACTTTTCTTGGCCTTGCTAAATGTGACATATTTAATAGAGGCAAATCACAGAGATGCCAGAATCTAGGTTTTGGACTTTCAATAGAGAAGTAATTCATCCTTACATTTAGTAAGTCACTGAAGCATAAACACAAGGGTAACTTCTGCTGCTCATTGCTTATTCAAAAAGTAGCCTTTAAACAAAAAGATTTCATGATAGCACCTATGGTGTGTGACATTAACACTCACAAAGCTTAGGAACCAAGAACTGAAGCATCGTTACTGAAGTATACAGCGTAACACAGCTGAACCAGCAGTTAATTTGGTATTTTGTTTTACCTTATCTGTTACATCACCTGAATTTCATCGAGTAACTGGCTGAAACTGATTTTCCTCTGCTCCCTCTTTATGCCTTCAACTTTGCTGCGTATTTGTCTAGCAGTATCAAATCAAATTTGTGAAATATTGGCTTGCATAAGCTTTACATAAAACAAAGTCCTGTGCAGCAAGCAATGAAAAGCAGGTAAGGTGCATGCTACACGTGTTCATTTATAACTAAGTATTTTACACCAGGGAAAAAAGCCTTAGAGGCCAATTCTCCATATTGCCAGTGCTCTGTGGAACTGTAACACAAGACATCTCTTTAGCTCCCCCGACACTCCTCAGCCCTTTCAACGGTCCAGGCAGCATAAAATCACCCTTACTGCCCTCAGTAACAGATGCCCTCAACAAAACGGTGTATTTTCTATGAAGTTCACATAAGCAGCGTGTGACATGCAGGTCTGACCTGCACCTCCCAGGTACCTATTGCTTCATGGGCCCAGTTAAAAGATTATTTCATTTAACACCATCATAAACCTACCATCAAGCACCACCGGAATACAAAACCAGTTGACAGTTGTCTTTCCACAGAAGACAAAACAAAGCAAAAGAAAACCTTCAGAGTTCTACAAAGAAATGAGAAGCTATTGAGCTATTTTCTACGTGTTTGTCACAGTTGCAACAAGTCCTCCTTTTTCTACCACTTCTCTTTGCAATCATCTTCCCAGTCGCAGGTACAATTTGTGATTAGTATTGCAAATCAGTAAGAATTGCTCTCCTACAACCTGTGAACTTCACGTAGCTCGTTATGACTGCAGCTGCTAATGCCAGCTCCATTTGTTTTTCTCTAGGACTGAAAGCTCCTTCTGTGGATTTTTTTTAAAAATCATTCTCAACTTTCAGTTTGATTTAACATCACGATGTGCTGAAGTTTTACTGACCGGAGCAAAACTACAGCTAGGAATGCTCAAAGATTATCATGATCTAGACGACTCACATCAGCTGTAGAGAAAAATCAGACTACCTATACTCTAGGTGGGGAAAAAAAAATCCCCTGTGCCATGATACAAGATGGATTAGTAAATATATGCCTTTAAACACATTTCTCACACCTTGTGTTAATGGTGTTGTAGGACTTCTGAATCTGGACTATTACTTTTCATGTCATTGCACTTCGTGTCACTCCCCTGCACTCCCTCACCCTTTAGTATTCAGTTCCTCTAAACCTTTTTTTTTAAAAAAGACCACAATAAAATAAAGATATGACAAATTCCCACCACTTAGAGTACTGCAATTATTCTCATAATTACAGGATCTGACAGGCATGTGATGTCTAACCACAGCAGTAAAACTACACTTCTCTCCGTGAACGTACACACAGACACCCTGAAACCCAGTGCTGCACTACGAGAAAGCTATTTGTGCATTCTTAAATGTATGCTTTTCCTTACCTGAGCAGAAAAACTAATGGCTCAGGCTTTGAGCATAGACTTTTTTCCATTCTAAATGAAGGATAACCCAAGTTCCCAAATAGCTCATACCTTCACCTCAAATATTTTTACACTTTCAGAATCACACACTTCTGACAGCTATGAAAATACGCGGAGTTTGATATTCAAGGAAGTCACATTTCACTCTCCAATGCACAGAATTAATTTTGTACCATGGATTATTTTCTACCACAAGCAGACAGAAGTGATTGTGACCTTTGAATCTACCCTTATATAATAAACAACTTGTATGGAGAACAAACACCTTTGCGAGTTGAAAATAAGTGCAGGAAAGTCAACCTTAAAATGCACATGCAAATAAGGAACACAAAACTTGTACTGGGATTTCATTCCAGCTGCAGGGTTTCATCTACCCTGTATCAAAAAGTGAAGTCTGTGACCTAATATTGCCAGTCCCCAAATTCACACAAGACTTTCCAAAATTACAAAGTTTTAAATACAATTTATACTGACAAATTTAGTTGCGGCAGAAAGCATACCAATTTTATCACTAAAAAGGAATGCCTTGATGTCTGCCATTTATTCTTGACCCCCCTATATCTATCGAAGGTTACTAAACAAGGTCTCAGGCAGGTAAAGGTAAGTTTTATGCTGAAAGGGCCATGGGCTTCATTTTGAAGGACCTCATTCTAAATATTTTGCCACTTGAACAGAGCTACCTGTGGTGTATAGGACAGAAAAAAATGCTAATATAACAATTTTGGAAATAAAATTCACTTACACATTTAAAAGCAACAGATACAATTTCAGAACTGTTTCTTTGTCCAGAAAAAAAAAAAAGTGTTTTCTTTTCAAAGTAGTATTTTACTTGGCACTAAGGATTCTCTTACTCATGGTGCAGTGAGTGTCTTGCCGCAGACAGAGGTCCTGACTTAAGTCAAAAGACACATCGATACTTCTGAAGCCCATCAGGACACAAGAAAAATGTGTTCCTTAATGCCACATTTGGTTGAGGATGAGACAAAGGTCTGTACATGTGAGTTGGCACCACAGTGGTGACTTGTTCACGTCCACTAAAAAATTTGTCTTAGCCTTTAGGTTAATTCCTTCTTAAAGATAGACGCATTTGTTAATAATTGAACTAGACAATTTTATAGACCATGCTACAATTATATTGAAACTTTCACTCATATATGTAAGAATTGGGCCTTGCAGACTTTTTATACAATCCACCAGAGATACATTTTAGAGAAGCGATGTGTTTTAAAATTAGGCTCCACTTCTAACAAAATAGTTTTCCCTGTCCCCAGCTGTCTGGTTAAGACTGATCCTTAAGTGCTAAGTGCTATGAAAGCATTTGAAGCAGCAGCAAGACTTGCCTAGGCAGCACTCCCAAACCTAGGAAATCCCGATGTTTTATTTTTAATTGTTTTTCTTTTTTTTTTTTGTATTTCAAATTACTGCTTTTCTGCTCTGCTGCATCAGTAACAATGCCCTTCTGTTCTCTACTGTAAAGCCTGACATTTTAACAAGTTACTGCTCACAGAAAAAAGGAACGTGCTCATTTTAGCACACGGTACCAGGTTCCCAAAATGCTGACTAACTTTGAGACAACATGAAGCGCCAGGTTCTGGAATTGAAATGGCATTAGCAATACGGAGAAGGTAAGTTAGCTGTCATGCACTAAAACCGAACCAGCAATTACAACAGTCATCTCAAAAAAAGCCTGAATCTCCTAAATGAAAAGCAGAAAAGCTTATCAATGCATGGCTTTAAAAGTGGGTTGGAGTGACAAGTCAAGCACAAGGGTTCAGAGGAAGCATAAAACAACCCAAACCATAAAGAAGAAAAAAACGCTGCAAAGGAACATTCTGTACATGAAAAATGTATCAACTTGTACCAGCAACAGAAAACACCCTGGAGTCATTCCCTTGTTCACAAGCTGCATTTTATCAGCCAGAGGAAGACAGCCTTTATGTTGTGCTTCACCTCTAAGGCTTTTCTCCTTGTCTCCCAGGACATTAGCAGTTATTCAGATTGCACCACAGGCACCGACACAACCATGGGATCCCTGACAACTGTGTTTAGACAGAGGAGCGTGTTATGAAGGTGTAACTTGCATTAAACTCAGTTTTCTGTTGCGTACGTGTAGCACATTTGATCTTTCAAAACAGGCCATTCCCTACAAGCTTTGCATGGTTGGTTTAGGTGGTGTTGAACCAGCTCTGTGGCACTCGCTGTCACTGCAACCACCCGTGAAAGGGAAGGGCCAAAAGCAGGTGCTGGTAGAAGTTTCAGTACTTTATCTGCACCCCCTTCCTCCCCAAGAACAACAAAGAGCAAACACCTTGCAGCAGAGCCTGAAAATTAAACAGATGGGGCTGAACAGAAGCAATTTCACAGTTGCAGACTTTTCAAAATTAAGTCAGAGGCACGTTGCATACAGCAATTGGGCCGAGTGCCCCCGTAGCGTGCAAGGAGACAACTGTCCTCCCAGCCACCTAGAATTCAACTATGATTTCTACAGCTATAAAAACATATTAATCAGAATTGCACCTGGAAAGGAAACTGTTTAATGTGGTCCCTTTCAAAATACTGTTGGCAGCATTTTGCTCAAGATGATACTTTCAGTTTAGGGTTTATTTCCAACCACAAAAGCCAAAAATAATCAAGCACGCAATTCTTGATACCAAACCCAGAATGCAGATATCTCAGAGCTTATCAATGCTGGTGAGCGGATCGCTATGATCCGTAAGTCTGAAAACCTCACACTCATCCCCATTTGAAGGCAGCAATAGTCCAAAGTCAGTTCTGCTTGGGGTTACGCCTATCAGCAGGCAATTACTGTCTTTAAATTAGTACATTTCCATATTTCTCTCTTGGAAAAGAGATGGAACACAGTAGGAATACAGAGTTGTCCTTGATTATTTTTCTCCTGCGGAAGCATAACTGGTCTCGCATTACAAAAGGTTCCACTGCTGTAAGCTCAGTACTCACCTGCCAGCCAGATGAGTTGAAGCTGAGCTCTTTCTTCCTAAGCATATTGCCCCAAAGTAATTCCAGTTTAAAATGATCCACATTAGAAAAATCTTAAACCAGACGTAAGGAAAGGTTTTTGTTTTTGTTTTTTTTTTTTTTTTTTCCAGTATAACTGACAGCCATCAGAATGCTCATCCCTGTCAGATCCACTGAAAGCAGGTGTGGACATACAACCAAGTTACTGTGGTTCATCATGTTACTGCAGGTTGGCAGAGCGGTGGTAATCGATCATCTTCACACCCAGCCCACTACTGTTACAGGGTATTAAGCCCCAACTTGAACAGCAAAGGAATTTCAGGCTAGACAGTCTAAACTAATTTGCTTTATTTTGGATTTGCTGTAGTCACACAGTTACCTTTGCTCTTGACACATAGTGACCTGCGAAGCTGTCATAACTGGATTGCAGTTGTAAGCCCTACAGCTTTCAAGGAAGTCCCTTTGTGTGGCTTAACTTCAGATATTTCAAACTGTGGCCCCATTTTAACCTTTTTTAGTCTTTACTTTCTATGTAATCAGTCTAAAGACAATATGCTACATTATTCCACAGTTACTACTGACACAAAACAAAGTCCCAGTACATCCACCTGCACACCCAGTTAATGGCACAATTTGGCCGGCCTCAAAGCAGCCAAACCAAGACTCTTACCTGCACGAGGCTCTATCGTCTTGTTGGAACCTGTGTCCATAAACACAAACCGTCCACCACCAAAATCTTCAGTGTAGTCCGAGAGATAGAGCAGTGAAGTATAGTCAAAAGAGCCATATGTTACCTAGGAATAAGACAACATCACCAAAAATTACCAATTTCTCATCTCTGCAGAGCACAAATAATTAAGCAGATGGACCTGATGGGTTTTTCTAATGTTCCAGATCTCATATATTTAATAAAGGGGTCTCAAAGTTGACAACACTCTTTTCTAGAAAAGATATATGTTTATTAGTCTATTCACACACATGCTACATACAAGCCTAGCATGTTGTTTATTATTACAGTTTCCATAATTAAAGAAGTACTCCTGTTGATTTCTGTCATCCTGTGTCTACTAAACAGCTAGCGAAACCCAACAGAGTATCAGAAGTTACACTTCTGCATTATATCAGAAATATAGAAGGGCACAGATCTATTCATATTATTTCAAGATAAAATTTCACCATAAGGTTAACGACACCCAAGAACAGCTTTTGACTAATTATTTCTGCCCGTTATTTCATCCTGGTTATAGGTTTCTGGAAACCTCACCTTTTACTCTTCACCAGCTACCACACAGGAGCTTCACGGTACCGCTGAATCCGACCTTCCAAGTAAACACACGTTTGTTGGGGGAACTTCTTTCCATAAAGGTTTTGTTTAAAAACCTTCAAATGTGACTTTCAAAGTCTCTGCTGCTTCTCAGCCTACAGACCAAGCAGCCTGTTTTTAAGTATGACAAGGTGATTTTCCTTCCTTTTAAAGTACTCTTTTTGCCTGATACATATGTTGAAGATGGAGAAAAGATATACTATATATTACTGCTCAGAGTGAAGCTATCTAAATATTTAACACTGAGTTTAGCTGATTCTGAAAATATTTCCTTTTCATATCTACATGTCACCAATGACTAAAGATATACTTAAAATCAATAGCTGTATGGTCCAGTTTCTTTACAGTATATCACAACTCGATCAAGTGCTGCCTTACGCTGCCAAAGAGTGAAACGCGCAGCACAGTAGTACTGTACAAATATGTGTTTTGACTGACCTGGTGACTGTTAGAGGTAGGTGCTACTCCCAAACTTCAAAGTTTTCTAAATACTTTCAGTTTTGTTCTAAGTTACATTCGTTAGTGCCAGTTAAATTTTGGCTGAACACCAGTTGTACGTATTATTCTGTAAGGGCAATGACTAAGAGAACACAGCAGCAGATGGAATAGGAAGACATTTTTGGTCTTACTCATTTTATTATTTTGACCAAGAGGGCTTAAAGGAAAAAAGCCAAATCTAGTGATATACTGCACTACACAGCTCAAATCGCAAGAATGAAAGGAATGTTTTGGTGATCCCCTTCTCATGTTTACGCAACCTTAGTATCAATACAAGGCAATAAGTGGGAATTAATGAGCACGTGGTACTGCACCACCTCAAAACAGCCATTCTACAGCTCTCTGATCAGCTTGGCAAAGCTATTTCCACCTTCATTGATTTGGGAATAAAACTTCCAGCCAACTTTAAGGAAGTCTTTGGGGCAGCAAAGGCATCAGCATAGTGAAGAAGTTGGTTCAACTCATACTTGAAAGTCAAACGCATTAGACTTGTTTCTCTCAGTGCAGCAATCCTCACTCCGTCAGTGCGCTCTCCATCCTCTCCAAGGGGGCTTTTCCAACTCTGAACTGCCAGGATCTGACTACAAACCATTTTAGCCTAACCAAGCACACCTGATTTCTACAGACGATTAATTTGAGGAACCAAGTATGCAATGGAAAATGGCTTTTCTGTTCTCGTTCATTACCAACTCTCAGAAGGCAGCCAGGCCTGAGAAACACAACGCTATGGAAAGGAGGCACTAAGTTATACTCAGCTATTCATAATGCTAGAAGTCTCCTGTGTATATCAAATGTATTTATTACCCTGGTAATGATTTCCAGTACCAGCAAGACTAATAATTGAACCAGAAGTTCAGACCATGTGGAAAAAAAGCTGTCATTAAACCCAGGCAATAAGCCATGCAGGCACACTGCAGCAAATCAAGTTTCTAGAGCTCCTTATGAACAATTGAATCAAAAAATACAGGCATTTCTATTCAGCCTGATACTTCATACAGTTAGCATGCTCTTTTTGAGCACCCTTTACCCAAATAAGTCAAAACACGGCTAATATTTAATGGTAGATGCTTATAATGATATTTATATGCTGTTTTTTTAAAGGCTATTATTATGAATACAACTAATTGTCAGAATGGGCCAGTGACATTTTGCAGTATGGCACCCATGGGTTTGAGTGACACAGGTTTGTATGCAATTAAACAGCTGCAGAACATGCAATAAGCCTGCAGTTATTAAGAAAGATATGTAGGACTGCACCCTCTGCTTTCCATTGCAGAAGATATAAACATATATTCACTTTCCAATCAGCAAAGGTCTAACATGGTATCTTGCAGAAATAAGTCAAAACTGCTGTTTTCCTGTAAGCCTGTACCTATCTCTGTGCAGATAATCACAAAAATAGCCTTGATAGCAGCTTCCGATGTTCCATATATTGGTAGTATATATTTACCAGACAACGCAAGACATCAATCGCATGTCTCTCAATTACAAGGGGCTTTAGGTGAGCCAAGGCAACAGGTTTGAGCAGACAAGAACAAGCTTCCTCGTATTTCGAAGACAATGCTGTCCCTAAGGCAGAAGTAAGGCCTTTTGAGGTGTTTCATTACATGTCTAACACTACAAGGGGAAGAAAAAGTAGAGTGAGAAGTCAGCTTGAACAGAGAGCCGCTGGTATCGGCAATGGCCTCAGCAGGCAGTGGAGAGAGGCTGCCAGAAGGGTTAGGGAGATGGAGAACGTATCGCAGGGAAGGAGACTTGAAGGTTTGGCTTGTTCAGCTTAAAGAAAGAAAGGCTGAAAGGGTATTGCTACCCATAAATGCATGGGAATGGGAGGAGAGGGAAAAAAAAGTAGCTATAAACTGATCATTAAGTTTAGGCTAAAAAAAAATTTCAAGAAAATTTGCACTGAAGTCCTGGAACAGCTCTGATGGAAGAAATTCAAGGAAAACAAGCCAAAATTGATCTTATGGCAGAGCCTGACAATTCTGTGAAGGATGACAGGATCCTCGCCCAGGCAGGGCACTGCAGAAATCTTCAAGTCCTGCATCGCTTCTATTAGAGGACATTATAAGACTATACTGCTGTCAGAGTTGAGCGTGCAACAGCCGTTCCATTATAAATCAGACATTTGAAAGGCTCAGTTCCAAACAAATTCCATGCAAGATGAAACTCCATATCTTAAGCCAACACCCTCTTTGTTTGATTTAGATGCTTATAAATTCAACAAGATTAAATGAGTCATTTGGGCGATTTCAGGGTTTCCATTCCTATGTAATAAAAACCAAATATATTTTAGGGAAAAAAAAAACTAAACCTCAGGGAAACACAATAGATCTGTGCGACTATTATGCAGTTAAAATATTCCAAAGCAAGGATATCCAGATTGAAAAAATAACTGCAGTAGACTCTGCAATACAGGGGAAAAAGGCAAGAGTGATATTTGTGTGCTTCAAGAAGCTTTAACTTTGAACCAACAGTGTAAGACTTTGAAATAAAGAATGTGTCAGATTCATTTTTCAAAGGCTTGATTTTTATCTTTCTTTTGGAAAGAGTGAGGGGAGGGAAAATCTTAAAGTCTTCTAGGAATCTAAGTTCCTAGATTAAGGTAATAACTGTTTAGTTATTACACAGAAATACATGGTTTGTCCTGTCCCAAAGGGAAAGCATAAATAATGATACAACACAAAAGCATCCAACAAACTGGCAAGTTTTTTTAACATACTCAGTTTTACTGATTTTTCTTCAGCTCCCTAGTATTCACACTTATTTTGGAGACCACATACTTCTCTAATCTGAAAAGTATTTCCTACCTCAGATCAATAGCAATGCATTTTTTTCCTTGCTTTCAACTGGAAAGTCTGGAAGTGGTAAGTGAAACTTTGTTGGAGAAATTAAAATAGGAGGCAGGCTGACTGCCCTGACAACCTGTGAAGACGACAACTTCTCTATCCTATTTAGCCTTCTCCAAAATATTTTCTGACCTGCTGCCCTTCTACTTGAATTGTCTCCTGCACAGCCCGATTAGCTATAAATACTTTTTTACCTCCCTCTAAGCACATAGCAATATAGATACAGACATACACAACCGTAGGCTAAAATTAAATGTACATATATTCTACACATACTGTAACATTTTCTCTAAGCCATGATCTGGCAAACACATACGTGAATGCTGCACCCACAGATAGCTCCGTTCCAATTGCACTGAAGGGGAAAACGATAGCAGACTTTTTGACACACAAACACAAGTTCGAGAAGAGAGAGGAATTAGAGGCCTGCTGGTGCAGCAAGGAAAGGATTCAAATTAACCCCTCGATGCCAGTTCAAGTGAGCGATGTACCAGAAGTGAAGGCAGCCAGCGTCCAGTAGCAATGGTGCGTGATGATGTAATTTGGACTTTCATGATGGACATGAAGTGAACGGGATGAAGGATGTATCTCTACCAGACCCTATTTAAAGCATCATTAGCCTCATCCAAACTCTCAATTTTCCACCAGGCAACGCAAACAGCTAGCATTTAAACCCAAGATGTAACTGTATTATCTGGCAATAGCTGAAGTCCTTTATCCCAGATGAGGGATGAGCCACTGAGCTGGAGCAGTTTCCACACGAATGATCCCAGCTCATAGTGCCTTGTCCACCTCTCTCCAACACCCTCTGCGCTGGCAACAGCATTTGCTCCATGTGAAGACCAAAGAGTGAGAAATGGACCCCCAAACCACGAGCTCAAGAAGCACTAGGTCTGCTCTAGGTCTGGATTCCATTTTGAACACAAAGCCCCTTCTCTGTGGCTGGGGACCAAGGAAGTTCTGTTCCCTTGTGGTCCCCCCCAAAAAAATGAGAGGGAGTTGATCCACACAGGGCTCCCAGCTCAGCATGCAAAGTTGCTGTCACGACAGCACAGACAGTGGCCCAACTTTGGCACGCTCACATGCCATCCTTACTGCAAGACCATTCTTGAACAAGAATGCGAAGAACCACATTAAAATATATTCAAAACCTGAAATATAGATTTAAGGCACAGACAAAGAGCACTGCAATGGTCTGAATGCTTTCGCTTTACCTATACTGGCAACTCACTGCAGAAGTCAGCCACTATAGAAATGAAAAATGGTCAAACTACTTATATAGAATAAACAGGACAAGGTAGTTTTAACTCCCAGTGTGCTCTAAACAATACTTCTCAAAAAATACCTTGAAATTTAGCATGTCACATTTTCATATTTTACAGCAGGTATGCTATTTTGGGGGGCCAAGTTCTACACGATTACAAACAAGGTGTTTGGTAACTGCCCTGAGTGGAATAATTATCTCTTCACTGCTGTCATAAGTTAAACTACTCAATTATTCAGTATAGAAACTGTTAAGGTTTAGGTTACACATCGCAAGTTTAAGAGCCCACATTTTTTGTTTGTTTTGTTTTTTTGAAGGTGGGGGTGGGTTAGAAAAAGCCAAGGGCAATCAGTTGATGTATGTGCTCCCTGGGCAGACAGCCTGCGAGATAAACAAAATGAGGACAAAACAGATGGATAAAACCAGCAAAACATCTAGCCTGCTGTCCATCATGTACAGGCCATGTCAGGATGCCATAACAGAGAAGCAGCTTCTACAAAGGAAATAAATTATCTTCATGGAAACAGATTTGCTTCTGAATGACAAACTAACTTGTACATTAAAGGAGAAATTTAGGTAGAAACACTTAACCGTAAGGTTACCCAAGCGCCTTATTCATTTACCAATGCAAAATGGATGCATGAAATAGTAAAGGGAATATTGGCAAGCCTAATGCTTGTGCAGACACAAATCTCATTATAGGAATAAATCACAGTCTAACATTCAAAATAGGCTTTTTTGGCCTGAAATAAAAGAGTGGAGAAAATAGCCATCAGCTACTGAAATTTACTGCTTTCTTTTCTCTTGTGGCAGTCAAATTCAATTCTCTGACACTGTGGAAACACTATGAGGAACCTATGAATTTACTGCACTTTACCCAGACAGAATCCCTAGTTTATTTGGCATCTCTTGGAAAGGAGGGCAATGCGTGATGGAATTCTTATGAACCCCACCCAGCACAATTTGCTCCCTACAACCAGTTCCCACCAGCACTTAGTCAAAATAACTGCACCTCAAAACTACCTCTGATTCTAGGTCCACTCCTATTCAATGGTTACATCGCAGCTTTTTAAACAAGAAGCATCCAAAAGCCGGTCTCATCTTTAGGACTGCAGATTCCACCCTGCATTACTTTCTTCTTTCAAAGAGTGGCTGTATCAGTTATCACTGTCACCACTTTTCTAAATTTAAGCTGCTTCTGCCTACATGACAAGAAAGGGCACAGGACTTTACACTAATGTTACGAGCAACAGCAGACATTGTTCTTCTCTCAGACTGACTTTTTCCAAGAAATGTTTTCAAAGCAAGGAATATTTGTCCGATTTTTGATCTTAGATGATTCAGGTCATAGACTTCAAAAGTACACTGCCACATACAGACTCTAGCACGGAGGTGTAACTTAGATTTTGATGGGGTAAGTTTTGGTTCCATCTTGGTTGATCCATGACTCTAGAGTGACTCTGATTTTTAAACCCTGAAGACATGAGATGTGGGTATTCTGGTGAGGGCGTTCTTTTTGGTTGTTTGGGTGGTTTTGTTTAGGTTTTTTCCTATTTGATTCTGCAACACTGCATGGAACCTTTGAACTCCGTTAAATTCAGAAATAAACTCAATGCCAATCCCAAATCATTTAAGTCCATTGAGAAACGCTAATTAGTAAGCTACGAGCCTACAGGTAGAAGACTATGCAGTTAAAAGAAAGTTGCAATACTTCCATTCTAAAAACAAAAAAACATTGAATTATTGAAAGAGGGTTCCATATCCCCATTGAAGAACATGCAGTAAAAGTGCCTCAATTCACATATGAACAAAAAAGTGTTAAGCATTTATCAAGAGGCGCAAATCAACTAACAGACCACTTTGCAATAGCTCCTGCTAGACCTAGCTGAAAGTGACACCCTAACTGGAAACACAGGTTTGATGAAATGGAAACACTTTGTAGGTGCAGGTCAATTTAATTAATGTTTCTGACAAAAAAAATTTCCCCGACTAGTCATTCACACAATTTATTAATTGTAGTAGAACTAAAGTAGAGAAAATAAAATAAAAAGGAATGTAGTGGCCTATGTTTCTAAAACTCACTTACCCTTCCATTAGCTTTATCCTGCAAAGGATTTTTACAAGCACCAGTTTTCAAACACGTCTGACTGACTGTTTAATGTAAAATGACTCCAAACAATTTAATAACAACAGGAAACATTTGCATGCCATCTCAGCCTCCTACTTACCTTGTCAACGTGTGGGTGCCAGTATTCATCGTGTGTTGTCTTGGCTTCTGTGTTGTTTATTCTCGAGAAGAACGTTGGCTTAGTCAGGTACATGGAAGCAGAGCTGATACCAAACGCCTGAGCAATCCTCTGTTGAATTCTCTGTCTCACATCACTGCAAAGAACACAACACAACGTGCTACGTGACACCCTCTCCTGCTTCTTCTGTATTCCCCTTCATTCACCATTATCACTTCTTTAGAGCTAAGCTTCGTCCTCAGTTGATAAATCCTGGGGATCATAGACCCATACTCTCTCTCTTATTTTGCCTTAATACAGCAGATCTACTACATAAAAAAAAAAAAAAGAAGATGCCCCCCCACAGCGTTTTGGGTTGGTGTTTGTTGCTTTGCCTTTTAAGTCTCAGATTATCAAGAACAGTAAACTATGTCTCCTGTGGCCTAGATTTTAAGTTTTCTTTGTAATCAGTCTGTTTTCCTGAAAAACTCCATGCATATCTCACTGTTTATTAACTACTGAAAAAATTAAAAACTCTTTCACATATATATTTTTAATCCAAAGCCAGTAACTAGAAAGTTGTATTTTCAAAGAGGGTTGCCTGTGAAGAGCCTTCAACTATTTTTACACTAATTTTATACTAACCAACGAAGCCCCTGGCACCATGAAACTCCGGGTTCTCTGTCAGCATACATATTGGTATCATAACCAGGTTTTCCTTAAAAAGGAATGTAAGATGACTTTCCCAACTATTTTTAAAACATTTAACTAAACTATTCTTATCTGGGCTATTCCTGTGTTTCTTGGGATACAGGAAGAACAGGATTTTTATTTTTGTTTAAGATAATTAAAATAGAAGTCTAGTAATGACATGTGTTACTACACAAAACTGCTTATATAGCAGCATACATCTTTCAGGACAATTATTGCTGCATACAGGGCTAGACCAGGGCTATCGAGAACTGCCAGCCTTAGTTCAGTCAACAGCACTTTTGAAGAGAAAAGATTTGTGATTAATGAGGCATACGACTGGCAAATCCACCAGTAAACACATACAGCTAGTATTTAACTTTGAGGGAATTTAAAAGACAGCAAAGAATGCAATAACACAACGAGAGGAAATGAAAACATTGGTGGTTTTTTTAAATGTAGTCCTCTATGCTTCTTAAAATCTTTATACTGTTTTCTCTCAATTTTAACACATTCTCAGCTATCGCATTAGCTTTCCTTTTCTTTTGTGCCAGGTGCTTCAAAAGCAGCCCACAAATAAGATACTCCGAGTAAACACACTTCTGAAGTTGTGCATAGAATAACATTAGTAGTTTTGCATCTTTTCTGCGTCAGACATTTCTCCACTGGGTAGCACTGAACTTCAGCTTAATTTTCAAAAAAATGTTCTTCCCAAGTATTTCTCTAGGGAACTTAAACAGTGACTAAACAGAAGTGATAGAACTAAAGCCAAACCTACAGCGTTAGGTTGTGAAAATCACCTCTTAAAAAAACTATTTCCACAAGTACTAAAAAAAATCCTAAATAGTCATTCTGTTCACATCTTGTCCCCCTCAAACAAATATTAAAAAAAAAAACCACATACAGGTTTGATTTTTAACCTGCCTCACTTTGCGTTTCTAGGGAGCTTTAGGAGTCAATTCAAACTATTTTACATGTGAAGTATCAAAACCATTAAATGAAGTTAGAGGTGAGCTCTTCAGGTATTTACGTGGCTGCATGAACCGAGGTTTCAAGTTGAGAGCTACACAGTGGGAGAGTTTGTACAACTGAGCTCAGGAAAGGATCTACAGGGCCTTCCTCTTGCCAGTGGGAGCCTGATCTTTCTGTCTTTTTTTCTTTCCAAGAGACAGGATTTCAACAGAGGCTGCCTTATGTTTCCCAAAAAGCATTAAATGTAATTACTCATTTCACTTCATGATGAATTGAGGGCAGCTGGCACTTTGAACAACCCAACACAGGAACTGATAGCCTAACCCACAAGTACTAAGGCAGCGTATTCCCTGGCTCTGACACCGGGCGACCACTCACACCGGCCAGCTGGAACAGATCTACTCTGGAGTACTTGGGACACAGTCTTGACATAACTTTAAATCTCCAGTGGTTGTATTGCTCTCTAAGCAGCACTGCTTCCTCTTTCTGGCTGATTCCTTTTCCACTTTTAAAAGCTTTCTGTTAAGACTTGATTTCTGGTGTTTATAAGGCTCTGTTAAAGCTTCACTCCTCTTTGAGACTTACGTGCAACAGCTTTAGGCAAGACCCCATGTTTTGCAAACCAAGTAAGAAGCAAAGCTATTCAACTCTTCCCGAAAGACAACAGCAGCAGCCAGAAGTCTACTGGTTGGGACTGGCCAATGGGTTATCAGACGAAAAGGAAAATAAACTCAGTTTAAGTATGCGGCTAAAGAGAAAATAAGCACATCTTTCATAAGACAAGTTTGTTTTTTCCTGTTTATAAATCAAGTAGGCAGGGAAAGTAGCAAATGGAAGACAGAGTAATGAAGCAGTTGAGATCTAAAAGCATGACTTTAGGTGCTATCCCAGTCTCACGGAAGCAGCTGCCTTCAGCTGACCCAGGTAGCTGGTTTTTGGGTACGTACACATACCACTGGCCTCTTGCTTCCCTGTGCCCTATTGGCTTTACGCATAGCTTTTACTCACAGTAGCTTCAAGTGCATGAGGTGCCAACCTTGCGTTTTTTCAATTGACTTGCGTGCTCCTGCTTCCCTATGCGCTGTCATCCTCCATAATCTCAGCATCACTCAAAAACTTAAGACAATCATGGCATACGTAGCAGACTAACATGAATTTCATGCACATAATTTGCCATTCAAGAAAACAAATGGTAAGCTATCAAGAAGCCCCACTGATTGTAACTTCTTGGACTAGGCTTCAAAAACAGGTGTTTCTCCTTTGCACTTACTGCTGTGCTAACACATAATACAGACACACCATGACAGCACAGCAAGTTTATAGCAACAGCCTTTTCCTCTAAGAAAGGGATCAACAGGCAAAAGAATACTGACTATTCACACCAGAGCTCAATGAGCAAGAGAGGTTAACTTGCCTGTAATACAAAATTGAAAGTAACGAAGCAAGTTTTTTTCCTTTGATGTGCAAGGCTGCAAAGTCAGAAAAAAGTTAAGTCTCAGGGGAGAAGACACTTAATCTTCTAGCTTGCCTTCAGTGCTCTCAAACATATTTGTGAGAGCTGATGAACAACCAGATTATTTTTTAGGGCCTAATCCAGCACATGCTGAAGTCAGTAGGAAGTCATTTATTAATTTCAGTGAACTCCAAATCTAACATGGAAAAAACCAGCAAAGTAACCCAAACTCACATACTGGTTACTGGAAACAAGACCCCTTTCCCACAAGCTTTGTCCCTAAGAAAAGCCCTTCACAGGATGGCCTTTCTAAAGAGAAGTGGTAGGGACAGAATGGAAATATTCAATACTGGATTTTTTTTCTTTCCTATTGTACACACAACAAAAAATACATGTTATCTACATTGCTGTAAATTGGATATGCCCAAAGTTCGTGCTTGAATAAGAGGTAGAACAGAAACCTATGTAACATATGATGGAGCAAAGAGTGACAGGCCATCTCAGCCTCCCTATTTCTTCACTTTAAATTTTTCAGCATGAAATACTATCCTGACACAAAGTGCCATCTGATACACCTCCAACAAATGCCCAGGCAGTTTATAGTCAATACAAGCTATTAAACTGGAAAAACTGTGCCTACAAATATGCACAACATTTATTACACTGTAATGCAGTTCAATAAATAACCCAATTATAACTAAACTATAAAAGGCACATCAGTCAATGAATAAACTGCAGATTTCCACTAATGTTTGAATAACCCATATGGCAGAGATTTGCTGGAAACAAGCTCCAAAGAGCATTACCTTCAAGTGCCTAAACGCTTTTTCTTACTCAAGTATGTACCATACTGCTCAAAAGCGCCAGAAACTCCATGAAATTCCTAGTTGAGTCAGCACACACATTATTTCTACACATAGATGGTGTTTACCACCTACTTTCCAATAATGTGACATCAGTCAAGTCAAATACATAGGCACTATAACCTAGAGAAGAAAATGTAAAATATGCAAGGGAAGACTTGTTTCTCAATGCATGTTAATAACAACCGGGACTTCTCACTTTGTCATAGGTAAGCGGCTGCTGTTCAAAATGAGTTTGAGAAAGCCACATGAAATATAAAACAATTTAATGCTTTATAAGGGGTGGGGGAGAATTAAAGGTGCAGAATATTGATCTTATTAGAAAACATTGCATTGCACTACTTTGACTAACAACAAGGAGATCTTGGCTTGTACCCGATATAAGAATGTGTAAAAAACATCCATTTACAAGTTTGGTGCCAAAGGCAAAAGATAACTGTGTGCTGCGGAAAGTATGTTTTGCAGGGTTCTTCGCAGTGATCTTGGGTGCCCTTCGTTCTACACAGTCACATTTCTCTCTTGCAGGAGTCACCAACAGGTTGACGAACTTGTCAGTGCAAACACGAACTCTGCTTCGAGCTCCGTAAGATGTCTTGTGTCCCTCTTCACAACAGCGAATTAAACACTACACATAGGAATGACATGTTTACCTTGCAGTAGGAGCAGAGGCATAACTTTTTAGAGACCAACATGTTCCTTAGAATCCTACAAAGCACGTATCTGAACACATGCATCTGTGTACTCCAGCTCATTCTGTGCCCAGCGTGTGCCAAATACAGCACTTAGCTGTTTTCAGAACTAGCATAAAGTCACTTTTTAGCCTACAAAACAAACCCCAACCACTCTTCTGTACAGCCTGCTTTCCATTGACTTGGCCATTTCAACAGTCACCAATACCACAACTGCAAGTTTTTCTTTCACTTACCTGCTATTCCAGATGCAGCCTATCCAGTCTATTGGTAAAATATTTAAGGGCAAACATGTTGTACTTCACGTGTAAATCATGTGACAAGATAAGCCACATTTCAGCTTAGAAGGTGCTATCAAGGAAGGAATGAATGAGCCCAGGAACACTGGCTTCCTTGGATCTGGTACAGTAAAAGCCACAGTGTTCCCTCAGCCACTTCCGATACGCACCCAGCAGAATCAGGAGGCTCAGGCAGGAGCATCCCCTCCCTTCTTGATCCTGACCCACTCATTCTTCATTCTTTTTCCTCCATGTCCCCCATATATCAAAAACTGTCAGGAGAGCTCTAGCATACTGTAGCAAGCAAGGAAATACTTTTTCACACTGGAGAATATAAGCATTCATTTTCATAAACGCAGCAACTATTCCATCACTCATGCTGCGTAGGGCGTACCCTGGCTCTGATCAGATGCCCTAAGCAGAGCTCTGCTATGGCAATAAACATATGAGTACAGCACCCAAGTCAACAATATAAGTGACAAATGGATCCCTCCCAGAACTTGTCAGTAGCAGTCATTGTATATTTCATATTATCCAGTGTCTCAGATCAAAATGCACAGGCCAGACTCACGGAAAGGCAGAACAGAACTCCCTGAAAAGAGCATATCATCACCTATAAAAGCAGATACTGAAATCTGTTTTGGAGTCAGGATGATGAGGAAGAAAAATAAAAAAAAACAATGAAGTAGCTACTAGTCTAAGGAAGATACAACTTAAGAGAAAGGATGTTCGCTAACTTGTGAAGTTGCCAGCTTAATGGATCAGCAGCAGCATAAAGGACTGAGTAAGAGAACTAAAAGTGCCACAGAAAAGTTTCTGTAAGATACAAGCTCTGCCAAGCCAGCAAAAAAATGCACTGTTAGGAGTCACTCGCAAAGTGTGATTGAAGTATGGTGACAGGAACGCTCAAAGCTTTGCAAAAATCACACAATTTCTCCAGCCCCCTTGTCAGCATCTCCGCACTCTTCCAGAGAAAAGCACCAAAGGCGGCAGAAGCAGACAAAGCAACAATCTTCTGCAGCCAGGAAGTTTTAACAGAAGTCACACATGCAGAATAAATGCAGAGAGAAAGCAAACTATCAGCTCTTCCTCTGCTGTTTCTATGCCTCTGCCTTTATGAGTTGTAAAGCTCTTGGAATAAATCTTTCATGTTGCCATTTGCCACTGAAGTCACAACCCGTAAACCAAGCCTCCAGATTTAAAGGTCTTTCTTCTGGATAAAGACACTTCTATTACATGAAACAAGAGGAATTGCTGTAATATGCCTGGCAGATGGTGGTTAAAGCATCAGCCTAGAAACCGTAATTGATTCTGAAGCCACATAATTTTGACAGAGAGAGTTTAGAAGCCAGCCTCCTGGCTCAGAATGCCTACTCAGATTTGTTATTATTGCAATCAGTAATACTTAGACATGAATTACATTTAGTTATTTCTCTCCAGAGTGTATTTTTAAACTGACCCTGGTAGGTAAGTAAAAGTAATGAAGATAAATGCTCCCAAGAATAGCATAAAATCATTCATTAAGGACATACAGTCCATGTTAAAGCACTTAATATATTTTGTATGAGATTCATATCCAGCAGACTAAAACGTTCCCTATATTGGCTTGAAATACCAACGGAAGATTGATATTGCCTAGCAGCTGTCTCATCTTAGAGTGTAAGGATGAGAAATTCATAGAAATTAGTGAAAATCTGAATGTTTCTTTTCATGTGAAACAAATTCTTTAGCAATACACTCCCTCCACACACACACGCTTCTACAGATTCTTTAATCTTCTACAGAATGTAAGGCAAAACAAAGACTATTTTCAAAGTATTCTCCACTATTTTGGTGAGGCAGAAACCATGTATTTTCTTTATGTAGTCAAAGTTCAAAAATAATCAAGGAAGTCTCTCATTTTTTGTGATTTTGGGGACAGAAGTAAACACATTTTAAAAAAAGTTAATCTATAAAGACAACAGTATCTAAAAATAGTTATTAAATAGAAATAAGCTTCAAAGTGGTTGATATTTAAAGACAAATAAAATTACTACACTAATAAAACTAATAAACGTATTTGTCTACTTAATATTACTTCCACCACTAGAGGGAGGTCATATTCCTTCACAAAGGCAAGAAAAAGAGGCAAAAAGAGTTAAAATGCTCAAGGCAGGTACATTTTAAATTATGAGAAAGCAACCGAAATGTATAACTGAAGATTTATTGTGTCTAGTCAACAAAGAATGCTTGTTCCTAAACTTTGGCCACACACCTTCACAGACACATGGAACTCATTACATTTGTTGTCTTCGTTAAGTATATGAGCAGGTCTACAGGAAAGCTAAAAGCATCAGATGCCAAAGCTATTACATTATCGCACTATTTCATATTCTGGGTTCTTAGGGGGAAAGAATGCTCTGCTTCTCCAGCCAGAACATTAGTAATTTGAAGTCCTTCCACTTCCTGCTTTAGCATTTTTAATGCTTTGCTGCACTTCACCCAAAAAAACACCGAGTTCCTAATGCAATAACAGTATAGGATTGTCTTTATCGTCTAGCGCAACACCTCTTGGATAACATGTGTGCTGCTACCATCATTCTGGTTACATTTACACCATCAATACTGTCCTGACATTGGCAATGCAGCTAAATTCAAAGCGACAAATGTTATTTATCAGGTAGCCACCAAAAGATTCTTTTACTTATTTTCCTCAAGGCATCTTCATTCTCACAGAGATCACTATTTTGAGCTGCAAATTTAATTGTATGTGTGAATCCAAAGTATAATTCCCTCCCAACCTGCACTCCACAAAAAAAACCCCCATAAAGTTATGTTTTGTGGTTCAGTCAGCCGTTACTGAAAATCTTTACCGATATAATGCAAAATCCTCTTCTGTAAAGATGTCTTGAATTTTGTCCCCAAAGTACCTGAAAAATTAAACAACAGTCTAAAAGAGGAATTGCTGAATCAGACAGCCGTCTGTGCTGCACCCACAATCAATAAATGAAAACACAATACAAAAGAAATCCTACAAACGCTTTTGAGCATGATGTTTCCAAAGCATTGCTCGAAGATTAAATGTTAAAAAGATTAAAGGATCAAGATGCAGCAACTGATAATGGAATTCCCCAGGCATGAAAAGTCTCCTCCCACATCATGAAATAAGCACATGGATTCAAGTTTTTAAGAGTTCAGACTATTTGATTTCTTCCACTGCTGACAAACTACATTTTAACCATGAAAAAAATACTATTATTTACTGGTGCAAGAAGAACTCTGAAAATAAAGGTAATGGTAGCTGTCAGAGAGCCCAGTTCAACAAAAGATCAGTTTTCATGCCACAGAAGTTTTCTTTTTAACTGGCCATGGAAACTGGTGAATCAAACCAACTTCTCCAGTTTGTCATTACTAACTCCAGCCCACAGAGCTTGAGAAATCTGAAGAGGCAATGAGCACGGAAGTGTAGGATAACAAGAGAGGCAGCAAGCCACCCTCCCATTTTACCTGTACAGATTAACAAAATGCTTCCCCAGTGACAGAGCTCCGGAGTGCAAGTCCAAAATTGATGCCTGCAAAAAGAAACAAAAAAAGAAAGAAGGAAAGAGAGCATGAAAAGGTTTTATCGTTATTTAGCTATGACCTTGAATAACTGTCCCAAGTTGGCTCTCGCTTACCACAGCCTCCCAAGTAAAAATATTAGTTTCTAGCATTTGGGTTCACAATACTAACACTTACTTTCAACTACAGGCCTCCCCCAGTTTGCTGTATAGATGCACAAAAGATTAAGGTAATATGAAAAAAGCACAGGACTGCTATTCCCAAGATTCAAGTCTGACAGATTTGCCAGAGTCTTCCTCCATGGGCTGGGAGTAAGACACCGTGTACCTGGATCCCTTCTTGAAGGCATTTCCCTTCCACACAAAGATGACTAATTTTCCAATATTTGTGAAGCACTCAAATAGCAGCACTAATATTTATCTTGCCCAACATTTGTTATTAAAACTTCTCCTTCACCATGAGTTCCTGTGTACTTCTCATATTTAATACGGCCATAAAAGTCTGTTTAAAAGAACAATTCTAATTCTAAGGCTTACTAAAGCCAAACTTTCCTCTCCCCAATTTCTAAACCGCTGTAAAAGAAAACCAAAGAGTAAAGAGTTTTTACATATGAAAATTCAATCCACTTCATCCGATTCAGGCCAAACGCTTCTGCTGAGCTCCAGACCAAGCTGAAGAGATTAGTATTCAGATTTGCCAGGATAGAGTGCTACTCTAAATTATTTCTCCAAATTGAACAAAGTACACTTTTGTATCTCCCTCACTGTCCACAAAATACACGTTTGTTTTGCATCAGTTAAGCGGTATTTAAAAATATGACTGCTTAGTAATATTCTTTTTTTTTTATACTGAACTATCAAGTAGCAAACAGTTAATTAACCTGACCGGCATCAAAGTAATGACATCTTCGATACACAATATCCGGGCAAAAGCACTCATCTTGGAATTTGGCATTTCTTGAAGCACCACATACCATTCACATTATTCTAACAAAATCCAAACAACAGTAATACCACTAGGTGAGCTGCCTGGAAAGAACGATAACTTACATCTTACCAGCAAAAAGAGTTTCTGGGCATGGTTGGAACAGCACTGTTAGAAGCCGATTTCTATCGTTACCCAGAAGCAGACCAGCTGGGGAATGAGCCACAGAAGTCATCAGCACCTGGCCATGTCAGAGCTGCAGTGCCCGGCTGGGGCCATGGCTGCACCTCCACCCTGGTCCCAAAGCACCCTTCCTCCTCCTCTGGGTCAAGTTGGAGGAGGACGCCCATGACCATCTCTCAGCTAGAGAAAATTGCTGCAGGCTCAGTTGCTCTGAGCTTCAGAGCTAAATGAGGAAAACTCCACTAAAGTCTCATTTTAAAAGGAATAGCATCAGCCTTCTTTTAATAACATACACAAATCATTTTAATGAGCCTTGAACAACGCTTTAAAAATACATAAAGTAACAAGCTATTCAAGTGGACACAGCATGAGCTTTTCAGACCTCCCCTTCCCATTGACGTTCTCCAAAAGCTTCAGAGGACTGTTTGGGAAACAGGTAATCTCACACTTCATGCAAGAGAGCTCTCGTAATAAGCTTTACTCAAGCTTCAGAAGCAAAATATTTTCATTAATTGGTTTCTGGTTCTGTACAAGAATCTAAGCTACAGCTAGAAGTAAAACTGCTCCTGTGTAGCTTTAAAAATATGCTTGTGATCACACTGAAGTAGATAAGGAGAAATAGCAGGACATGTCTGAAAAGATGAATTTAATTTTTTTAAAAATTGCCTTTCAAATACATTCGACATGCTTTCCAAACATGCACATTTCTTACTCTTCAAGCACCCGATGATTACAGTTGGGAAGATCCAAAGTGACCAAATGAATCAATAAGAGACACCCCCAAGAACTGTAGATACTCATAGCTGAAAAGATAACAGCTACGATACAAAGCCTAGAAAGGCCAGATGAAGACAACTGAAAAGGGAATCTGACAAAGAAATAATATTTTTCAGGGTTGTTTCAGGCAGGGGGAAACAACTGAGTGCCAAACATCGACAGGGACTTGATGACGCCCGAGCACAGAGCTATTTCTTTAACAGCTACCTTGGAGAGAAAGTGAAACACATGTATTTTGGCCACTGCCACTTCAGAACATTAAGCATTTTCAGCATCATTTCCTCCACTGAGACAAATACCTTGGTGGAAGCCTGTGTCAACACCCTTACTTCAAGTTCAGCTATCTGATGAAGGGTCAGCCTGCAAGTCAGGCCAGCGTTCCCAGGCTGGAAGCTCTACAAGGTTTATCTACAGATGGCAGAACACTGCAAACACACATACCCACACACCTGTTTCTGAGAGAGTGTTTAACAGAACTACCACAATATCCCGGTTTACAGAACTATGGAAAGGAAGTTGAACTTCCTTTAAAAAAAAAAGTACATGTTCTTTCGGACCTTCAACCTTGCTCCTCCCACATTCACCACCCTCTCACTGCTAAAATGTTTTAAAAAGAACATGCAAATAACCACCGTTGCTCAGCCTGTGGTAAAAGGATGATTATCCCCATCTTACAAAGCAGAAGGCCCTGCCTTTGATCCTCACTAAAAAGGATTGCCAGCCATTAAATATGCATTTACTTCTACAGCAATTCCTCCACACCTTGAAAAGTTTTAAGTGATACTTTTAAAGGAAACAGCAGACACACTGCCCAAAAAAAAAAAATGCAAAAAACTTACTTCTACTTGTCTATAGAGGAGGTGGCAGCACTCAAAACCATCCCCATTCCTCCTGGGGGAACGCTCACGCGCTCGAGCTGAGAAGAGGGAAGAGCAACGGAGGTTCTACATGGCCACCAGCTCCCAGGCAGCATCAGACTGGCTGTCCCTGCAGGCAGTCTTACAGACCCTCAAAGCAATCCCACCTGGAAATACCCTTCCCTACCTGAATCTTGAGAGCAGACAGACAAGGGTTACGTTCCTAGGGTAATGCCTCTTAAAAGTTACGCTGATTAATTAAGACACACAAGGGTAGCCAATCTAATTTATGCATCATTCGGATTGCGGGAGGCAGAGATTATTACTGTGGAAATTAAATGCACTATTTGGCTCTGGAGTCCAGTACAAGTTCACACTAGATTCAGACTGGACACAGCCAGCTCCTGTGGAGTTAAGTCCAGTTACCCACACCAACACGCCGCGGCGGGCAAGCTGAAAGGCCACTGCCAAGCATGTCTTTCACTCACGTGTTTCCTAAGGGCTATCAGGAGGCTAATTAGGAAGGAAGAAAACCATACAGCCTGTAGCGGAGGTATAACCATAGGACAAGTAACAGGCAGAGGCTTTCTCTTGCCCCTGGAAAGGCAGAGCTGACAGCAGTTTGAGGACTGCAGAGTTGGGTTGGGAGGGCTGAAAGCAGAATAAGGAGGGATATGGTCTGCAGAACCACCGTTCTGTGTGCAGGTCAGCGGGCCCACAACAGAAACCCTTTGGTGGCATCACAGCTACACAGGTTGTTTGAGTCTCAGAGATTCAGAAATTTAATCTTCCCCTGCAAGAGGGAGCTCTGGGCAGCTACTCCTGGCAATTCTGCCACCACCCAGGAGACAGACTGCAGCTGGCTGGCTGCACCAAGGGATTGCTTTTCTGGGGCTTCTAAATAAACACCAATAGATCTGATAGTAATGAGTTGTTTAATTTACACCGAAGAGATGTTATGATGGCAGCCCCTACAAAGACGTGAATGAGTGAGTCATGACTAAAGTGGGAATGTCACCGTGCAAGAAAGTATTAGGTGGGGAAGAAAGGAAAAGGTCATTATCTTTATACAGAGGAAAAAAACCTTAAGCTGAGGCAGCCAGAACTAACATGAGTCACATTCTGTGACGAGGAACAGAGTATAAAACTATTTCACAGAGACATACAAAGGAAAGCAGGATACCGGTGGAGAAGATGCTCCTGTTTGGATTCTGTTCAAAGTTAAAGTAGAAGATTACAATGGCTCTTCTAGCCTCACTCTGTGTGCGTGTGTAAATAAAAATAAACCCAGGAAAAATTACAAAGAAAAATAAGAAAGCAAGCTCAGCATGACAACTGGGGCATGACTTCTGGGAGATTTCAATAATTCAGAAGTTTGCCAGGACTTTCTCAACACAAAAGGATGGCAAGGGAAACAAGGTTTATTGCTATACTTTGGTGCTCCAAGGAAGCAGAAAAGGCAGCAAACAAAGGGGGGAGAGAATTTATGGTCACAAACTGCAAATTTAGGTCTTTAATAAATTATATCCAGACACACAGACACAAATCCACTTCCGCGAGTTCAAAAATATGACAGACAAAAAAAATATCAGATGTTACTTAAAAAGGGGCTAAGAAGAAATCAGAGTGAATGAAAATGCAGTCTGCACCCCAGTAGAAATCTGAAGAAGTTTTATTTGGAACAGTGGAGAGATCAAAGTGGCTAAAGAAAGAATTAAACAGAAACAAGAGTTATTTAAGGAATTTTTAAGGAAAAAATTAGTCTTAGATGAAATTGGACAGAATTATCCAAACACTCTAAAGCCTAAGAAATTTAAAGCAACAAGCCAGACCTAATCCAACAGGCTTGAAGCTTGAGAGGCAGACAGGCAGAGTAGCTAGATGAAGTAAGACTTGAAACATTTTGTATGCTATGCACATAAGAGATTTGAGAAGATAAAAAGCTCAAATGAAGAAAGACAGTTTCATCTATACCTCATCAGCACACATCCATCAGTATTTAATGATATCTGGGAGCCAAGATAGCACTATCGGGAAAAGATTCACTCCACAACACAGGGAATACAAGCACGCACGTCGAAAAAGAAAGAGGAAGACGGAGAACGGGCATAAAAGAATCTAAGTAAAGAGACTGTATTTAAAGGCTTCTCCTAAACGCGATCTCCCAGAAACACTGGTCACCTCTTGTTTTTAGCTTCTTTCAGTGTTTATCCACTATTTTGGATAAGGCCTCAATGCAAAAATACACAACTTTCTTCTTGCAGCTTTCCCTAAGGGGCAACAGCAGGCAATAGCTTTTTCATGTTTACAGATTATGCGAAGTTTGAGAACGCTTGGATGAGAGCCCAGACCTCTCAAGGGACATCAGATTCCTTAACACACTTACTTTATTGCAGCCATACAATCACCTCACACACCCCCCCTTTAAAAAAACCCTCACAGTGATGTTTCCAAAATGATGCAGACGATGGATTTATATTTGTCTGATACTCTGGCTTGTTGTCCAGTAAGCCAGCTCAGGACCCCTGCCCAGCTCTGTGCATTGGGCAGCAAGTTTACCTCCCCTCATGTCTCTTCCAAGCTTTCTCTGCCTCAGTTTCCCCAGTTCCCTGACCCCCAGCTGGACATTAGCTTTCTACAGTCAAAATCCATGAAGCTGTCTGTGTTATACACTGCCCTTCTAAGCCCCTCTTTGTGGAAGTCTAAGAAATAAAAAATCACATATAGGTCCTAAAAGAACAGGACAGGAAACCCACTTGATAGCACGAATGACAGGAGTTAAGCCGGAGCTCCCAAGAGGCAGAGTAATCTAGGCAAAATGGCAAATTATACAACCACAGAACTGAAAATAATCCAAGGGACTCTGCCAGAACATGCTAAATCTTTTAAATATATTGTTTCAGATGGTCAGCACTGCTTGAATTTCTCAGGTTATATTTTTTGCAGGTCTTCCTCAGCAAGCACAAGGACAATAAAGTCTTATTTTTTTCATTGAAACCTTTCTCCTTTCCTGCTAATTATGTCCTAATTCAGCAGACGCCTAAAAAAAGTGATTGTGTTTACAAATACTCAAGAAACAGTTTCTGTTCATACACAAAAACATCCTGAGAACAAAGAAGTGGGAAAGAAATTAAAACAAACGTGCTTGTTAAAGCGGGCTTGTTTTTGTTTAATGAATATTATTCAAAGGTCTACTTAAGACTTAGATGTCATTTTTTGTCACTACACCAGACCAATGTTTACGTGATGCTGTGAACCACTAATTTCGTTTCAGAAACTAAACTTGAACAGTTCTGCTATAGTAACTGTTTCCAGATGGAGAAGACAAAATCAGTTCAAGAGAGGCGCTAGAAATAACTAAATTGAATAACAGGAAATGTCAACTGTATTGTATAAATCACAAATTACACTGCTAGCAGAAGTAGTAATAGGAGATAAAATAACCTTCCAAACAATTTTTTCTTTCCAAGTCTGAATGGAAAGAAAAATTCTCCATCTCCTCTCCTCAAGCCCCAAAAATGCATTTATAATCTTGCCTTGGCAGTAAAAGAATGTAAGAAGTAACAGGACACTGCTCACCCCTCCATCAGATCCTCCCAAGGACAGTCCCCTCTCTGCTATTCTGCAGGCAAAACAATAACCTCAGATGAGAACTGAAGTCTGATTACTTTGTCCTTTAATGTCATTATTTACAACTTGTAACTCTTCAGTAAGTGGTATTTGATGCATCCGATATAACCTGATTGAGTTAATAGAAGCTGCCATTTCTTTGAAAGCAAATCTTGCAGCCTATCATAAAATCAAAGCATCTACGCTTCGGAGCTCGTAGCCCACCTTCCATAAACCTCCCAAAACCATTGTCTTTCAAACACATTCTGGTCAAGATTAAACATTAAAAAACCCAAACAGATCATGTTTCTTAGGGGAAGTAAAAATAAACTTGTCCAATGCAGAAATGATCTACCAAAATCAGGAGCCCGACTGAATTTGAAATCACAGAGTGGCCAGCCCGACTAGTGAACAAAGCACTTGTAGGAGCTGCCTATCGCTTTGAGCATTGCCGTGATATTCCCCACTTACATGATTATCAAGTGCAAATCACACTCAAAGAGGCTGATAACTTTTCTAACTGCATAATTTGGCAGTGTCCCCTACTATTTGATTAAAACTCACCACTTAATGTTCATAGAGGACAACAGGGTCAGTACCAGCTCATAATTATCCAGAAAGACTCAGCTGAAAGGAGGCTTACGTTGTTTTGTTCTGTTTTTAAAGGCCAAATGGAACAGAAGGCTAAGTGAAAATCCTTTAAAACTCATTTATTTTCCTTGTTTTCTCTACAACACTCATGCCCCACCGAGCTAGGCAGGTTCTGTATGAAAGAGAACTGCCTCCACTACAGCAAAAAATGCAAAATAGCTTCAAAAAAGTTTAGTGTTTTAACCAGTTTAACCCATCCTCCTTCAGCTAATGAGCTTTGTGCTACACCTTAGACACTGGCACACTGTCATTAAAGTAAGCACTCGTAAAAGTTAAGAGCTAAAAGACAATTACCTACGGATTCTTTCAGCTTCTTCCCTTGTGATGACTGTGTCAGTCACACCTCTTCCACACTTTCTAGGAGTGCACCCTGGAACACAGAGAGAAAGAGGAAAAAAGAGAAGCGATCATCTTTCAAAGTTCAAAACAAGTCTCTATTAATATTCTCCTGCTCCCCTTTCAGATTCACAACATTCAGAAGGGATATTGGCAATCTCAGAATATTTCAGAGCACCTAAACTACAAGAAAGTGACACCTCCATTTTGATGTGTTCTGCACTGCAATTATCGGAGGAAAGACTAACCAGCCAGCGTCACTGTTGCCTCCGCACAGACTCAAGTCCCCAGGACTCATTTAAGCTGCATCCCTTTCCCTGCTATGGCTGGTTGGTATAATTCGGGGGAATTACACCAACTAAACTGACAAGTTATCTCCTCCTATGTCCATCACGCAATTCAACAGAACGCGGATGATCTGGAAGGAACGAATCTCAACACCCACAGTAGCACAGCCACTGGAGATGTGGCTGTCACGCACATCCCACAGCCTCCAGTGCTGAGCTTCGGCAGAACGCACAGCAGTCCTACGCCTTTAAAAACAAGCTACTTTTCCTGTTGATCTGAAAATAATTCTTAGAAACCTTGTTACAAACTCTGGGATTACAATTCACTTACTGACATTCCTTTGCACTTCTGCCACTTCAAGCTAGAGAAGATGGCCTTTTTTAGCTAAGGTGCTATCAGACACGTATCTCAGTGCACATGCCGCAAGACAGATAGATCCAGTGATTTTTCCCTTCTGCCCAAGGCCAGTAGAGAAAACAAAAGTTCCTGTTCGTATAACTGGACTTTAAAAGGAAGATGATCTAAAATGATTTATTCTTACACTCTATTCTAGCCTCCAAACAGGCAAGGCAAGAACTGGAAAGCTCAACAGTGCCACATGGATCCTTCCATCTCAGGTTGGCAGTTCCAAAATCAGCCAGGATCTCTAGCAACTAAACCCCCTTAATATCATGTGTCCATATACAAAGTGTCTTCTATTACAGTTCAGGTAAGTCTTCAACTCAAAGGTCCAGTACACACCACTCCTCAGTACAATACACAACATGAAAAGACTTCTGCCCCAAAACCACAGAGTCTTAACAGGATAAAGAAACTCAATTGTCCTGGAGAAAAAGTGAGCTGCAGAAGACAAGACATACTTGGATGCAGACTGCAGTGGACATAACAGAGCACCACCATGCTAATAACAGAAAAGAGAGAATGTCACTCAGACAGTAGCAAGGTCACTACTTGACAAAAGAAAAAACTAGAAAAAGTGGCTAGAACACAAGTAGTTCAAGCCCTGAAGAAGATACTACTACTGACAAGGGCTCCTGAATAGGTATAGGGTCTTTATGTAGTATCAATACATGCTAGTTCACGTATTAACACAAAGAACTGATTTTAACTTATCTTTCAGTGCTCAACCCTAAATCGTGGAGGTTATTAACAGATTCCTGTAGTCAAGCACTAAGAACCATTGTATTTGTCCACTGGAAGTCACTGGGAAAAGCAATGGTAACAAGACAAGCAATGAATTTGAACATTCCAACCATACTGCCAGGAGAATAAAAGCATCTTATTTCAGATTTGCTCAACCTTCTCTCCCCCAAACACGAGTCAAAAGGAAACAAATAACATTCTGTATGGGGTGTCTATACAAATATACCTTGAAGGGCAGCTTTTTAATATGAGACATTGCACAAAATTGTCTTGAAGCACACAGCTTAGACATACATAATAGAAAAAGTCTCTTAAAATTCCTCACTGAGGAATCTAACATTCAATTTTAAAGGCTCATGGGATAAAGCCAGCAGTAAGAGTTCCAGGTGATGAATATATGAAAGTTCTTATAAAATTAGAAGTCTGGACCACAACAGTCTTCAGGCAAGAAGATCAATTCTGAGCCACCAGAGACCTTGGGCTGTCACACCCGGCACTTAACTGGGGAAGATCCATATATAGATGTAAAGCCACAGAAAAGTTGGGATGAGTATATTTTCTGACATCTGCCAATACACTTACTGGTGCTGAACTGAGCTCCTCTTCAAGGATTATTTGCTCATCAGAACATTAAGAGAGGGGGTGAAAAACTCCTGGAAAGAAATCAATCAATTCACCCATGCAAGTCAAAAGCATCAGTCACCTCTGATCAAAAGCAACTAATGATAACAACAACCGCAGACTGACAGAAAGAGAAATTTTGCCAGAACAAGCACTGATCCTTTGGAGGAATTTCCAGTCCATCTTACCAGATATATCCTGGCACAGCCCTCCAATTATACCACTGTTTCAAGAAGAGAGAGAAGCAATGAGAGATGTGTGGGTGAATAGGCTGAGTACTGACAACATACGGAATTATACACACTGTTTCCTTGCTTGGGAAGAGGAGTCCCTTGTTTGATGTATGCTTAAATTGAAGTCAAAGGCACCCACACCAAGCTGACTTTAAACATAGATAAAGGTCAGGAAACCAACTGGATTATAACCCAGCTAAGTCATTGTGTTTTCTGACTACTCAGCAACAATTCACTCAAGTTGGCTCAAGACTCAGATTCCGGGGTGCACACACCAAATTATTTGAAGATGACCTAGGAAAACAGCAGTCCAAAATAGTGCTAGAGATTACATTCTTAAGCATTCATTTATCAGTGCCAGCACAGAACCCAACAGCGTGGCAAGAACGAACCAGACCCACTGCTCCCACACCTCACTTTTCTCCTCTTGACCCTGCAAGCAAAAGAAACAAGTAGAATCCAAACATACCATTCATCAGAAACTACAGTGGCTTGATATAAAAAAAAGCACCATAAAAATTACAAATTCTGGCAGCAGCCCAAAGTTGCTTTGCATATTAAAGAACAACACTTCGCAATAAAGTACCAGCTCCAAAGGTATAGAATTCAAACCAAGGGCTTTCCAGGCAGAAAACTGTTCTAAATTACAAATCTGGGAGGGAGCAGAGAGAGGGGGAGCTTCTGTGCCATGTTACAGACACACTGTAAATATTCCCCTCTGCAACCAGAAAGGCTAGGCAAAGTTTTTATGGAAATTCTTGCATTTTTCAATCTCAGTTCCAGGAACTAACAATTTGCAAGTTAAACACTGCAGATGTTGCAATAAAAATGCAAGCATTGGAAATGCCCTGTTCCTCTGGAGCCTATGACCTAGCGGTTCTGAAAAGCAACAAGTAGTAGCCAGCAAACACTGCAAACTATTTCTTGTCTGCCCTAACAAAAAAGTACACATTTTATATTGCTATGCCTTAAAGGCTCCATCGTATGTTCAGCAGCGGCAGATTAAAATCAGTTATTCACTGCTGAATGCCAGGCTGAAGACCATCTCAGAAGCCAATCGACAGGGATGAAACACCTCTGCCTCCGGGCTAACAAATACTCACCCAAAGAGCGAGACAGATGGCTGAGGCAATAACAGCTTCCAGTACCCAATTCTAAACTCAGATGCATATTAAAAAAACAGCCAAAGAGGGACCAATTAGGGTTCCCGGAACTGAAAAAGCTTTAGCAAACATTTTGTTAGTAACTGTAAGATTCACTCAAAGATTTGCAGAACAATAATCATCGGTCACAAATCATGTAACCTGTACTCCACACTGTACCCAATGTTCTCTTGAGTATAAAGATGCGAACAATGTTACGAAGCACAAGTTTGCATACTGGCAGTACGCTTTTTTATAGTCCTGTTAAAAAATAGGATTAAAAAAACTGAGGTAACAGGCTGATAGAAAAAAAAAAAAGAGATTTTAAGGGGTCTAGAGAAAGCTGAACACAGAAAACCAAGAAAGCTCTCTTGGCTAATAGAGACAAGAAAAGGGAAATGACTTTCCTTCTGCCATTGAAGAGGTCTCTAATGCTTGAATGGCAAATAAAATTGTCGTAGACATGAGGGAAAGGTTGTGTTCAAGGAGAGAACAGGTGGGAAAGTGTAAATTCAAAGGAGAATTTCAATACTCCAGGACAAACGGGTCTAAACAGAATTTTCTTGTACGACATTCTGCAAAAAGGACACTAGCAAAGACTTCTGATTCCAGAAAAGATTGGTGCTTGCTATTTCCAGCCACAAACAACAGCACAAATCTTAACCTTTTGGAAACGTTGGTACTGGAGAGTTCAGATTTCTCAGAACTACAGTTATGTGTCTAGGGTCTCTGACAAAGAGCTGGCAAAGACAGTACTGGAAGCAGGAGGCATTCTGAGGGCAACTGCAGCAGCTTTTCCAAAATGAGTAGAAAAACAAGAAAGAGATAGTCCAGCATAAAGTCAGGCAGGTACCAACAGTAAGGCACAAACACTGGATGAATGCTAAGGAAAAAATCAGAACAGTCTGTTTGTTTGAAAACAATTTTAGCATTAAGAAATGCGTCATCTTTGTCTAAGACACCACGGAACATGGAAGCACTAAAGTACTAAAAGCAAACTCAGAGAATCTGCACTCAGGAGAAATTCAGTAATATAAGTACCCAGTAGCTTCCACAAATTTGTGCCTAACAGACACGAAATCATTCACTTATTAGATAAGGCACTTGGCTTTGTATCTAAGAGTTGTATTTTTTCAATCAAGGTAAAGGAGGAACATACCAAAACATGGAAAAACGCTGTGGCCCCCACAGCCCCGGTGCTCCTGTTCAGTACACAGAAAACTGATGGTAACGCAGGGGTCCAAGTGCCTAAACTGCAGCTTTGTCTTCCACTCAAAGTGGTACTTGGCCAAGAACAACAAGCTGCCAAGACCAGGATGACTCACTTGAGAACAAAAGCCCCATCACGATGCTCCCCTAATGCAATCCATCTGAAAGCAGGACAAGAGGAGGCAAGGATTTATTGTATGCTATTCCTATAGCCGCACCAGCAGGCTAGGTGCTAGACCTTTTCCTCCACTGCTCACAGACTTTTCTGCTTTCGATATCCACCGATTCAGTCTCTGGAAAAGCATCCTAAGGTTGTCTCCTGGGCAGTGACCACGGATGCTTTGTGGACTGACACAATATGTCAACACACATAAGAGACTGGGCAGGAGTTTCATCAGACACACTAGTAGCCACCGTAGTTATAAAGTAGTTAACCATGTCTTGAGACAGTAGAAATAGTCAAGATCTGGCCACAGAGTTCAGAACACAGATGAGACTGTGCTCACAGAACACCTTATCTTCTGCAAATATAATAAGTGCTTGGCCTCCGAAAAATACCACATTTTATTTCTGTAGGAAGCATATTTACTGGCAGGCAGCGCTATGGAAATAAAATCACTCCTTTGACACCAACTATCCTATCACTTGAAGCAAACTAGAAGCTCAGTTGCACTAATTCAGTTGGAAGCAGGGACAGGTGCATAAATAAAAAGCTCATCTTAGCTGTGGAAACTTTACAGCTGAACATCAGACACCTCCTGATGACAGGAATGTGCCTCCTTCTGACACAGAGCCAGCAGCTGCGGACGTCAAGCCAGAGCAGACAGAAGATGAAGAGCTACTGAGTGACAGAAAGCTATTTCAAACAAAGTGACTACAGCTTCGGGGCTGCAGCCGGTTTGGCAGAGAACCCCCCTCCACCTTTACGGCCTCGCTACGCTATCGGTAACACCCGCGGAGCGAGGAGCTCAGCTTTGAGGGGACAGCAAGGCTCAGCAGCTCACCACCACCCTCTTGTGGGCACCGACCGGGAAACAAGAGTTAAAAAACCAAGAGCAAAGTTCATTATCACAGCACGGCTTCAATTAACCACTTAAAACAGATGTTCACACATGTCTAATACCACTGAGCTCTTTCTGAAAGCATAGTATAGGGAAACACATGTGAAAACACCTGCTAAAAACCAAAATCAGTGGTAAAAGTTAAGAAACAAGAGCAAGCAAACATCTAATTAGAACAGCAGAATACAAACTCACAGGACATGACTCCCCTTTGTTCCTCCTGGGTCGGTGCCAGCCGTGACAACCATCCTCATATAAAGCCAAGAGAGGTCACACTTCACCCTGCAGTTCGCATTTGCAGAGCTTGCTCCCCACGGCACCACAAGATTAGAGAACACATTCATTCCTCTTCACGGGCACTTCCTTGAAGTTCCTGCCTTCCTTATGATGGAAAGAATAACTGATGGAGTTGCCAAGACCACAAGTCCACAGCTCAGAAGATTCCTCTTGCAAACCAGGGAAGGGAAAAATAAGGTTTTGTTGGTTTGGGGGGTTTCTTTTGAGAAGCAAAAGCCCTAGTAGCAGAATGCAGTTTTAGACTTAGTTTTAGCCTTAGCCACAACTACCAAATCTGTGGCAACACTGGCTGCACAGTTTTCTCTGGCCTTGGCACTATGCAAATAAAGGCAGAAGCAGTTTCTCCTTATAGTAACTATGAAAAGTTAACGCACATGCTTTTATGCGTTCAGTCAAAAAAAGCCTATGAGGAAGATTTCTTGCTGGTAGCTTCCTGACAGCATTTTCTCATCCTCAATAACATTCAGGATGCATCTTCTAAAAAGAATACTTCAGTAGCAGCACTGGGGAAAAGCTGTCTGACCACAAGCCTTTTGACCAGCAGAACCAGGACCGGCCACCTGAACAGGACAGGGGAAATTACCTCCACATCTTTTTAGTACCACACCCAGGCTGCAGTTTGATGAACACTTTCTACCAAAATTGGCACTGGAAGAAAGTTAGAATTCATAAAGTCATAGAACAGCCCAGGTTGGAAGGGACCTCGAAAGATCGTCTGGTTCAGCCTCTTATGGAGCCTGGATGAGATTATCTAGCACCATGTCCAATCACATCTTGAAAGTCTCCAGTCACAGGGACACTACTACATCCCCAGGGAGGTTGTTCCAGGGATTGACTGTTCTCTCTGTAAAAAAATTTTATCTTCTATCAAGATGAACCTTGCCCAGTGCAACTCGTACCCACTGCCCCATCTTTCTCCATGTGGCTCCTTGTGAAGGAGCCTCTTTGTGGCTGCCCTTTAAGTACTGGAATACTACGATGTGGTCCCCTCTGAGACCTCTCTTCTCTAGGAGAAAGGGACCAGACTCCTCCAGCCTTTCCTCACAGGGCAGATTCTCCAGCCCCTTGACCATCTTTGTTCTTCCTCAGCTCCAAGCAGCTTCTTCCAGCCTCCAGCTTTGTGTCAGCAAGTGTTTTGTCAGCCACATAATGAACCACATAAGACAACTGATTTGGCTAAAAGCTAACTCAGAAATATTTTTTTTCGATACAGTAGTTTATCAGCCAACACACAGCTAGACATACAGGTACACTGACAAAAAGCAAGAGCGGAGGTGCTTTCTGGCAGCAGTACCACCTCAAAATGCTCATCAAGATACACTTCGCAAATCTGAAAGAGGACAGCATAATTCATCTATGCAAACTGCAAGTTAGTCTCACTACTCTTCACCACTCTTTCTCTAGAGGATCCAACATCAACACTCCAAAGAAATAAGTGCCAAGTGAAACAAATACCAATTTGGCAGAAAACAGGCTCAGCTGAAAGACATAAAGACAGAGGAGTACTCTGCAGGCAGAATCAAAAGCTGCCAGCATACGCAACCCACCCTCAAAACAAGCATATCAGAATCTGGTACTTGTGCCATTACCGTATGCTAGCAGTACAGACAATATCCTAAATCGGTTCTGTTCCACATCCTGTATGGTATTTACCAGTAACAAACTCACCCACACGCCTATTACAGGAATCAACAGAATAGGAGAAGACACTAGAAACAGATTTAGCAAAAGGTTTATTTCATACAGCCTAAGCAAAGCAGCTTCAGAAAAGAATTATGTAGGAATGATAGAAAAACCTCTCAGATGCAACAACTCCTGGGCTGGCCCAAGAGGCATGAACATTTGGGGATTTAAACAATACACCCAGGGACCAGGTGTTAGAAACGCAGGAGTTTTGCAACACAAATGTGGCTTAACGGACTCAGACAGCAGTCAGCCTGCTATGGTCCCCTGAAAACTGCTTCATCCCACTTCAGGCAATCCTAACCAAATACCTTCAAATCTTTTGTGGCTGTCATAGTCCTCAGAGCAGGGGACCTCAATGAACTTGTCCTGCAGGCTGTCCCTGTGATGAGCCAGCACCTCCGTAACCCCATCCTCAGCGCTCAGGTAGCTCCAGCTCAGGAGGCCGCCGACAGCAGCACAGCAGAGGAACAACGCTGCCTTCAGCCACCTCCACCACGACTCTTGCTGGCCTTTGCTCTTCTTGGCACTAGGGAGGGAGCAGAGCAACAGCCCCAGGTAAGCAAACGACTTCACCGCCCCCCAGCCACCGCGGAGCTGCTTCACCCCACCTGATACCAGGGGGACCCGGTCATGGGCCAGCACCGGTACAACTGACCGCTCCTTTTGAGCATACACGCACATATTTACAAATACACGCAACATTTATTCCTCTCTCACGCCCAGGCGTTACAGGCCGCCTTCCCACAGGAGCTCCCGCAGGCCGCTCCCTCAGCCCGCCGGGCCCGGGCACAGCCACCCCCGGGGACAGCGGCCACCGCTGCCGGCTGGGGGTGCCTGCCGCCGCCCCCTGCCGCTGCCCCCAGCCCCGGCCGGTACCTGCCATGGCGGCGGCCCCCGCGGCCCGGCCCCGCCGCCGTCCCGCCGCCC
>VXBH01006425.1:170139-211969 GCA_013400035.1 Rynchops niger
GCCGGGCCCTGAGGTCTCGCTCTTCCCCGCAGCCCCGGGGAGGTGAGGGCGGTGCTGAGCCAGGCCCGGGCGCAGGGGCTGGAGGTGGTGCCGCTGGTGCANAACAACTCTTAGCAGAGCCCTGGTGACACAAGAGGACACTGCTGTCACCTTCGGTTTGCGGTTGTTCCCCGAGCTCTCCTTTCTCTTGCAGTTCGTGCTGAAGCACAAAGAGTTCGCTCATCTCCGGGAGGTGAAGGTGTTTCCCAATGCCCTCAACCCGCACAAGGAGGAGTCGTTGGCCCTGGTCAAAGCCATGATTGACCAAGTCATGGCACTGCACAGAGACTTGAAATGGTTTCACATCGGATGTGATGAGGTGGGACTTCTCTTGAGCCAGAATTTTTTTTCTGTTGAGGAATGATGGTAAGGGCCGAGGCTTCTGCATTTCAGTGGTGTCCAGGCCACACTTGGTAGGATTTGAGGGACAGAAAACACCAACCCAAGCCAGTGTAGAAAAGTCTTTTTGACAATAAATTATTTTAGTAGCACAGAATGTAATTTCTGTTGATCTGAGTGTAATATTGGAAGTATTGAAAGCAGTTTCTTAATGCTAACTCAGCATTTGGGTTTAGGTCAAATGAGTGTTTAAAGTGAGATACCAATTGGAGGCATTCATTAAGAATCATGTGAGTTTGGATGCAAGATGTTGGCTCATTGTTCTGGCCAATTTATTCAACGTAAGCCCTTTTGTGGTGGGAAGTGTTGGGTTTTTTCTCTTGGTAGTTTGTCTCCTT
Organism: Rynchops niger; assembly: GCA_013400035.1. NCBI lineage: Eukaryota > Metazoa > Chordata > Aves > Charadriiformes > Laridae > Rynchops > Rynchops niger. The sequence goes on from VXBH01006425.1 coordinate 170,916, forward strand.
CAGGAGGAGAACCTTGAGTTTCTATGTTCCCTATGTCACGCAGATCCCTAAAATTCCTTGTTACCACCTTAACTGCACAGATATTAGTTTAGCAATTTGTATGCTGTTGTGTGGGATCTAATTGCAAGGTTAGATAGGGATCTGCAAGCTTTTATAAAGCAAAATACTATTTATGTAGAATAAATGTGTCTTAGATAAAACCTGCTCTAAAGCAGCAAAGAGTTCTAAATGCATATCCAGCTTAACAGGCCCAGGTCCACTCCGTATAGGAACAAGTATGCCGAGGCCACTCTTGGACATGCCCCAAGTCAATTCTATATTCAGGTACAGATGATCTCCTTCTGCAACTTGGGAACTTCATTTTATGTAATTCAGGACTTTCTGAGTTGCTAGATTTGAACTGAGTAAATCTGGTGAGAGCTATTTCCAAGGACAAACCTTGCAAAGACAAATACAGCAAGCATTAATTATTAATTGTAGTTTCTGTAGGAAAATTCCCTTACGTGATGCATCTATTCCTGGCCACAGTCTCCTGCAGACTGGTTGAAATGCTTGCAGTGTTTTCAGCATCAAGAGATGCTTTTAAATACATCTGCTCAGCATGTCACATCTGTGCAATAGGTTTTGAATATTGTATGATTTCATGATACTGGGTCCAACATATTCCCCCTATTCCTAAACAAGAAGTCAGGATTATTTGCTTGACGTTTCAGGTCTACTATCTCGGCGAAGGAGAGGAGTCAAAGCAGTGGCTGCAGCAACAAGACAACACTCTGGAGAAGCTGTGCTTATCCCACATAAAAGCAGTCGCAAGTTGTGTGGCCTCGTCGTACCCCACCGTGACGCCCATCGTGTGGGATGATATGCTGAGAGGGATAAGTGAGGAAACACTGGCAGGTGTGTGATCAATGAGTGGGCGAGTCATATCTTGTAGCATACAAAAAAGTTCACACAACCGGTTAAAACACATTTTTTGGCAGCTGAAAATTATGAAAACAACAATCTGAGAATAGTTGAGATATGATCCATTTGACGTGACAGTAGAGACGTTTAGTCCTTGGCTACGTCACAGACTTTCTATATGAGTCTGGGCAAGACTCAACACGTACACTTTGGTTTTCCGTCTGGTAATACACAGTGACAAACAAAACAGTCATTGTGCAGTGGTTGCCATCAATCCTACTTTCTTTGCACATTAAAAACACCCCAACTATTAGCATTTGTGGTCTCAGTCTAAATTTCTGTGCCTCTCACCACCTTCTAATGTTAGTTCTTGCTCTGTGCAGCATCTGGTTCCAGCGGTGCAGGCTCCTACGGAGAAGCTGTGACCCTGTGAGCATCTTTGACAGTGTATGTGATGATAGGTCACATCATGAGGAGCTCTGATACTGAACTGTGGGGTATCACCAAGACCTTGACGTCATGAGTCTTGTTTGTTAAAAAATATGAAACCGCTGCAAAAATTTGAGTAAGTCTCAGCACAGAGTTCCAGCATTTTCAGAGCCACCTTACATGTCTGTTCTGAACTGATGTAGACAATACCATGAAGAGCTTTGTAGCTCCTCCAGCAGTGACTGACTTATTTTTGGTTTTAATGGTGGGAAACCATGCCAAAAAATGCAGATGGGACACATGCAGTTTCCACAGGAGCGGCACAGCATCTAGCTAAGTGCACTCTACTGCCACAGGCAATAACAGACTGAACAAATTAAAATGGGATGCTGTTAAAACTAGTTATAAAGGGAACTGAAGCTAAACCTATATCTTTATTTGTACTTCAAAGACATCTTGAAAAGCTAAGTTCTGTGCAGTCACAGCTGAGACAACCTCTAACTTGAAGCTTGAATATTTGCTTTGAATTTAGCTGAAATCTTGGGCGTACAGTTTGCAGCTCCACCAGTTCAACCCAGCGGGTATACAGATAGATTCAAGGGACTAAGAATGAGATGGGCTTGGGGTGGGTGGGTTCTCCAATTAAGTGTCGCTGTTGATCCACGTTACTGGTTTCAAGATGTCTAAGGACTTCGTGGCCACTGGTATGTGAACACATGTGGCTGAAAATGCCCCAGGGGCACTTCAACTGTAAGTGAAGAATTCTAGTGACAAGCCATAGTTCTAGTCATGTGCTGCTGCACCAATAGTACGTACTTAATTCTGACTTTTAACTGCCAGTTTTCCATTACTTAGAACTCTGTTCCTTTCAGAGTCTGGGGTCCCGCAGCTTGTGCAGCCGATGATCTGGGACTATGCAGCAGACCTGGACGTGGAGGGCAAAGGTTTGTACTTCCCTGCTGAGCTGCTTATAAGAAGCAAAGAGCTCTGGTACCTGTTAAGCAAAATAGCCAAAATAGTATGATTAAAACATACTTAGTTGGATGCCAAAAAATTCTATTTTTGTTAAATTGCTTTGTATTGCTTTAGTAGCATAAACATAGTCCTTGTTTGATTTCACAGAACAGTTGCTATTATTTATCTTCTTTTTCTATTTGTGCTTCTCCTGTGAAGCACTTGCATTGTCTGCCGCTTAATTCTTTTCAAGCGGGCTATGGAATCACTGATGGGAGACTGAGAAGTTTTTCACAAGCACTGTTACATTAACTCTCCTTGCATTAAAACCAGTGGGAGCAGATAGCTCCCTGTTGAACAGCTCTGCAAAAGAAGCTTCAAGGCTTCAGACATTTATAGGATTCAAAGGAAGAACTCCTAAGGGCTCCAGTTGCGCATCTAACATGCATACAAGTTATTTCTTTGTTGAAAGAAGAATGAGTTCTCAGATGTTGTGCATGCTTGTTACACACCCACGGTAATTTAGCAATTCAAGGGAATGGAATATAGTAACTGGGCACATGAAAACAGGAGGGCAGCCACCGAGACGGGTTGCTCAGAGAGCATGTCAAATCTCCCCTCCTTGCTGATGCTCAAAACTTGATGGGACAAGGCTCAGCCTGTTGTAACTGGGCCCGGGTTCCTGTTAGTTGGAGCGTTACAGTCAAGGCTGAAAATGGAGAAAAACTTGTCCTGTGAGTGTTCTTTTGTGTCTTATTGCAGTGGATCTCATAGAGAAGTATCGTAGATGTGGCTTCTCCAAGGTGTGGTTTGCTAGTGCTTTTAAAGGAGCTACGGGAGTGAATCAGTCTCTAACACTTATTGGACACCACTTAAAAAACCATCTTCAGTGGCTGAAGGTGGCAAGCAATAGCCCTGCTGATGTCCTTGAAGGTATCGCCCTGACCGGCTGGCAAAGGTAAGGAACATCTTTTTAAATGGTTCCGAGGATCACGTGGAAGCACACTTCCACCCAAAAACTCCCCAAGAGGTACAAGGCGGCTGGGGATTATTCAGAAGGGAACTTTGCAGCCCTGCAGTCCTCCTTGTTGGTTACTGCTGGGCCTCACCCACTGCCTGTGGAGGGCGATTTCGGAGTTCCAGTCAGCTGCCGTGGCGTTAATCAGTCAGAGCAATTGCTTTGGCAGACGCCAACAACAGCAGATTGGGTTTGAAGGCTTGAAGGTACTTTGTGCCACCTTGAACTGCTTGTAGACAGCGTAGTTAATGGATGGTGTACATCTGAATGTCTAAAGTGAATTCAAATAGAATGACGTTGCATAAGAGAGAAGAACTTGTTAATGTGGTGAAGGAATAAAAGGTTTTTATGCAGCAGTCAGGAGGTCTAAGGGAATACCAGAGAACTGAATTCCAATTTCTGACCCTAAATTTCTGGCTCGGGAAAGTAATTTGCTTTGTATCTGTTCTTATTCCTAAAACAGGAATAGTGTTTCAGAGATAGAAGGTCCCTTCTCTGAGACAGAAACTGGTATTCCTAGAAGTCTTTGAATTTTACTGATTGAAGTATTAAAACTTCCCACTTGTTTAGCATGTTCTATCAGTAAAATGTCTAATTAATGAATATTTTCTTATTTAGGTACGATCACTTCTCTGTTTTGTGTGAGCTTCTCCCTGTGGCAATTCCGTCCCTGGCTGTGTGTCTGCAGGCACTGGAGAACGGTACAATGACAACTTTATTCTCTCTCAGCTAATGCCTAGCACAAGAGGGAAGTGACCTTGCCCTAAGGTTGCCGCAGGCTTCTTATATTTTGAGGTGGTTTGACTGTCTGATCGTGGTCTGAATTATGAACAATAAATTACACATCTTTCACATTTGCGATACAATATTTAGATCTCATTTACATGTAAACAATTAGTTTTAACTAAGCAATTTTCTTATAATTGATCTAGGTAGCACAGTCTGGTGAAGTACTTCCTTTAGGTTCTGGTTTCTTTACAGGCAGTTGCCAATAGAATTTTTATTTTTGTCTTTCTGTGTTTCTTAGTTTCAAAATAAAACCCCCACAACCTACTTGTTCTTAACTACGGCACTAAAAATAGTCAGCACCCTGCATGGCAAGCCCATAGCTAGGAAGTGCTTTCCCTAGCACAAGACAATTGTGTGAAAGACAACGTACTCCTCCCACTCTCAAGTTTTTTTCCTTGCTCTATTTCCATTTTACCTTTTAAAAAATCTTCATCCAAGGAGAACTACTGAGCCAATGCTTAGTACTCCAGACAAAAACACTTCAATGAACATTTTTGGTTATTTAGGTTCCTTTTACTTATTTCCACTGTCTTCTAGGTGGCTATTCTGAAAAGACTAAAGAAAATGTGGAAAAGCTCCTGGGAATGTCCAACCTGGAAACTGAAACTTTCATGAGGTAACACTCCAGCTGTGGGATTCGGATGCTTCTCGTTGCGCGGTAAGTTCAGACAGTAACGGATCCTCTTTGGACAGCACGAGCCTGGGCACCTTTCCTGGGAGCGATATCCTTACGCTTGTGACGCAAGTTAGTTTCTACCTCAAGTCATCAGTGGATGAACTTCTAGAGAGGAACAGGTGAGAGGCGGCTTACGTTGATTCTGGGGCTGTCTGCAGGGGTGTGGGGGCTCTGTCATCTCCAAGTGGGGCATTCGTTCACGTAATTCCCGCAAGGTGATGAGTCACTGAAACATCAAGCTCTGCATTTCAGGCATCGCATCCCGATACACTGGCGCCTCAGCAGAACGTAATGCTTCGATGGAAATTTATAGTCTTTCAGCAAAATTCCTAAATACTATGTGCTGCCTTATTTCAAGAATCAAGTTCCTTTCCGAATTAAATCTTAACCGTTATTTAAAGTTAAAATGAAGGTTTTTTTAATGGTGCGGTTACTAAAGGAGCTTGAAATGAAATTTACATTGCAACAGATGATCAGCTGTTCTCATCTGCCAGGGACAGTCTTTTACAAGCTAGTTCCAAAGATACGTTAAATTTAGAAGAGTTAAATTTACTTTTTCCTTAAGCATTATCTCTGGGCAGTTCAGCTAAAGCCCTGTCGCCGCCCTGTCAGCCTACAAACACGTATTTCACTGCTGTTTCACAAAGTGCTCGTACTAACACCTGTTTTCAGATACGTCACAGGCTGGTTCAGCCCCTACCACAGAAAAAGGAAGATTATTCATCCTATAATAATGCACCACTTCCAGCCGGATGCAGTAAGGTAACACCACTTATTTTGCATTATAGAGAAAATAAAGTCTGTCATATTTTGGGCACTCAAGTACATATAGTTATGAGTCCTTGCTTCTTTCTATAATCAATTCTGAAGCAATATGAACTATTTTTAATGTGGTTTTAAACAGAAGAACGTGTTTATCTTTGCCTTCTGTTGAGCAAGTTCTTTGAATACAAGGACAAAATTGGTCTCGGAAAAGCTCTCCCTTGTACACAGCGTCACTCCAATACAGAGCTGCTGCCTCCGCAGAGCTGCTGGCCTCACGTAGGAGCTGCCCCTGGGCCAGGGCCTGGCAGGGCTTCGAATAAAACCTGCCCCCTTTCCCCTGCTCCCTCAACCTCTTTGTGCTTTTCAGATTCATGCCAATTCACGATAAATGGCCAATTTATACATTTTTTTGCTGTGATAAGGTGAATATCCAACTGCATCCGCTCTTCCTGATTAAAAACCAGAATTAAATTCCCAGCAAGTCTCACCGTGGGTTTCAGTTACACTTAAAATGTTTATAGTGGTTTTTTGAGCTCACATTTCAGTACTTTAAAAGTCAATGCATAAGAAAAGTGCCAAGATTCATCGTACTTAAACACGAACAGCATCAACCTTTTGCCATCTGCACAAAACCAAGTCCTTTGAGCTTTTGTAATAGATGCTTCTTTTCCTGTAAAGTCATTTTAAGGCCTGTACTGGCTTTAAAAAGCGCAGTAAGGTGCCCTCCCTCGAGGCGAGGCAGAGCAGAGCTGCAGATGTGATTGTTTCTTCCTTCTGCCCAGTCTCCTCTCCAAGTGGAACGCTGTGGTGCAAGACCTCCAGGCAGCCATGCAGCAAGTTTTCCATGAATGCACTGTGGAGGAGTGGATGGAGGAGAACGTCCACCCCAGCCTCCAGAAGCTGCAGCAAGTGGTGGATGATTTAGATAAAGCAATAAAAGCACAAAATTAGGGGCGTTTCAACTCCTCTCTCTTATTCCGTGGGAAAACACGGCTACCGGAATTCTGCAACTAGGCATGGAGCAGGAGTTTGTCATCTTGAGAGTTGAAGCAAGAACTGTGATTAAAGAAAAGTGACCTGAAGGCATAAAGGAATTTATTAGCGTAATAGGCTTCAACTCTGTTTTAATTTTTCTGTCTTAACACATTGCAGAGCCTTAAATCACCTGCCCAGTAAGTCAGATTTACTCCCTGCGTGTAACAACACAGGAGTGAGTCAGAACACAGCTATATTACAAGGCAGGAGAAAAACCCAGTTTCTTCCAAATCCAACGTTTGTAGTAATAGACTTTCTTAAATTATTGTGACCTGGAGAAGTTCCACAAGTTCTACTCTAGTCAGTAGCCAGCATGTCCTCCCTTCGCAATTTTGAAATGCATAAAGCCATTGGGCCTAAATCACACTTTGATTAGCTTCCAATCAGGAAGTGGCCATCCAGCTTTCGGCAGAAGTCAGAGCAAGGACCGTCTGCCCCGATGCTCCCCAGGGTACAGCAGACTCAGACAGTGACAGCGCAGAGCGAGGGAGCTCCAGAAAAGGGGCTTGTTACCAACAGTGAAGGCGAGACCTGGACTTTGAGGGAAAACTGCCTCAACGCGTGGGGCTGCTCGGCCGCTCACCAAAGCGCCATCCAAGCCAAGCTGAGTTTCACGCCCAGAGAAGCCCCGTCCCAGTCACTTCCTGGCATCTACTTCGCTCTGTAAACCCTGCCTGGGACTGCAGGTCTGTCCACATTTGAAGCACGACTAAAGTCTACTGAATATGAGGAAAAAGTGATGGTTTATTCTGCTTTAATGATGAACTTTTAATAATGCGTAGCAATATATTTTGTGGACTTAACTGGAGCATTAGGATAATCACAACGGAAAATGATTCGAGTCTGGTAAAGTACGCTACTTTGCCATGACTAATAAAAACATTCCTTACTTGTTTGCTTCATTTATCGCTTTCTTAAAAGCCTTATTTCAGAAGCACAAGTACCAATATTTTCTTGGAACAATCTATTATAAAAAGAGAACAGCTCTAAATACAGAAAGTAAAAGTAGTACAGCAGAAGACAAGTTTTAACTTGTTTAATGAGAGCTACAGCTGTTAGGTCCACATGCAGGTTTTTATCTAAAACAACTCAATTGCTGTGTACACTTTAGTGACAAAATTCACATCCCTTGAACTAAACAAGATCTTAATTTATTTTACTTTAATAAATCCTTTGATACTCAAAATGTTGTGGTAACTTTGGTTGGTTGGTTGTTTTGCATGTGGCAGTTGGTTTGGTTTAAAGGGGCAGAATTGCAAATATATTCCCCAGTGGAGAGTTGGATATATCGGCTTATATGAAACTGAAAGCTGGACTGCTGTAAAAATGAAAGCAGGGTCAGTAAGGACCTAAGTATTTGGGCTTCATCTACTCTGTCCTCCCCCCCATTAACTCCTTCAGTAAGTCTGTGCCAAGCATTAATTTAGACAGCCATTAATATTTTAAAACATTTTAATTAAAAACAATATAAAAGACTACAGTGACAAAAAACAAGTTATCATTTTATCAATGGACTTTTAAAAAAAAAAAAAAGACAATAAACAAGCCCTTGCTGAAATTCTACTTGCAATTTTCAAGTAGAAAAGCAATTTCTAAACATTTTCAGAAGTATTTTTGCCTCTTGGCAATCTACAGCAGTGTCAGAACTAGCGCACTCTATGCAAGCCAGCTTAGGTTTTGGTATCTGCGTAACTTCACAAATACAGTACAAGAATCACATCTCACCTATATAGTATAAATACTTCCATTTTCTTTGAGACTTGTACAATTGATCCTAGTTACTGGAATACCTCATTTTGGGAGCTAGCAGAATATTAGATTATGGTTCAGAGAATGCAGCTTCCTCCCTCTGCGCAGCTGCGGTGCAGTGTGACAGCCGAGGCCGCGATCCCACCCAACCACAGACGTGCAGGTAACTGCGAACATGCTACTGGGGTTTAAGCTGAAGCACCTACCAAACGGCATTTATCATGTACTTAGATTAAGGGAGATAACAGAAAGTGTTGGCTTTATGGAGCACGGGGGTGATCAAACTTAAAGATCTTTTATGCAGGTTTTCAAGTAATTTGTAAGTCAAACTACTGCTGTCTAGTCTCAAGGTACTAGACAGCCTGAGATGCAAAAACCTTAACAAATACATCTGTACTACTCTTCTAGGAGCGTCTCATTTCCTAACCAAAACTAGTCTTTCACATCACTGCTTTTAGTACAAGCCATATTGCATCAGGCACACGAGGCTACGTTTACTGGGCCTTTCCATATGCTAGGCCCCAGAGAAGTGAGGAAAACCACCCCAAAAAAGCCCTCATCAAAATGGTAAAAAGCAGCAAGAGGCTGAGAAAGGACTCGTGGAAGAGGGAAGAACAGAACCTGTCCCCAGTTAGCACCTGCTGTTCCCAGCCATTCCTTCAAGCTGCATCACATCACTGAGGAGTCCGCAGACTCTGCCATAAGCAAATCCATGTTAACGGCAATTTGCAAATTAATTTTCCATGCACACAGTTACTGCAAAACCTGGAAATCTGGATACGCCTTCCAGTACAAAAGACAAAAACAGTTTTTGAAGATGAGAAGCTCAAAACCTAGATCAAGACAAATACAGATCAGCCTGTGACAGACATTCACGTGAGGCCTGGGGGCGCCAGGCTGTGCCAGCCTTCATGCGCGCTGTAGGTCAGAACCACAGTGAGCTCCCGGTTGTACAGGCCAGCCAGCAACACCCAGCACTCGGCCTGTGGCCAGGACACGCTGCACAGGAAGAATTTACTGACTCCCCAGTTGTATGATCAGCCAGCAGTGTCAGACACAGAGCACGCAGCCGGGACCCGCCAAACTTGAAGAATTAACTCACTCAGCCTTTGCATCAGCTCAGTCCAGGGAACTCCGGCACCCATTTGGAACTGTACCGGTTTGTACCGTGACAGAGCCACAAGAGGCAAAATGGAAACAGCACAAGACAGGAGTGCACCAGCAGTTCCACAAGAAAGGCCGAGGAGTCCAAATATTCCTCCCAGACACGCAGCACATGCCAGCAGCCATCCCTCTCCCCACTACCTGTCTGTAGGGCAACACTACAGAACATCTCTAAAGAGATGATCATCTGACATCAACTCAAAACACAACTTACTCCACAGAATGTTATTTTAAGCTATGTTATATCTTACTATAGGTTATCCCCCTTCTAGGGATTCTGAATTTTCCTCACATTGCTTTGGGCTTTGTATAATGATACTGCATAGTCCATACGTACACACATTACTAACATGAAGGATGTAGAGCAAGCTAGAGGCACAGAAGAGCTCAGCAGAAGCAGGGCACATGATGCAGTGCAGGGTTAGATCCACAGTCGTACCCTTCTAAAGCTGATTTTTAACTGGAAAAAAACACAGCATGGTTGTGTCTTCCACAGAATGTTAGTTCTCACAGAAATACAAAAGAAACCCAGTGCAGCCAAGATTGCGCACAGGTAGTTTTGTCTGTTTCCTCCATGGCCAAATCCGCAGGCTCAGGATATAAGCGCAACGTGCATCTGTACCATGGGCTCCCTCTGAAGAGCCTCGCTACAAAGCAGCAGGTACCTGCAGGCTGAGCTCTTTTGCTTACATTGTCCCATTAAATACTCTTCCAGTATTTCTTACTGGAACTCCTCACGATACTTGACATTCTCATTTTACACAGTGCTGGGGGGAAGAAGAGCTCTCCAAATTCCCGATCTCATTCTCCTCTCTCTAAAATGAGTGTCACCCAGGGTACATTTTACAGTGGATTTAAATGAAGAACTCTACAAAGTGTTACACCCTGCAATATTATTTTTTTTTAAGCAGGTTTGATGATTATTCTTAGCTTACAGCTGTGCTTCAGAATAAAGGCCGAATTTAGCTAATTGCCAGCAATCTCGTTTTCTCACATTTGTACACAGCAGCTTCTCAGTTCCAGTGATGGTGGGATGGAGATTGAAAGCCACACGATTAGCCTCCCAACTCAGAGGGGTTCACAAGCAGGTCTGTCAGCAGAGGTCTGCTTTGATACCTGATGTGATTACAAGTTTATTTTCTTATTTAACAGAAATAGACCCACTTCTGTGCTGCAGTCAAGCTGCACCAACGGCTACCTCCCTGTGACAGTCCAATGACCCTTTCAAATCGACAGTTAAGAGCACTTTGTCTCATGGTTCCCATACTGGGTCTAAGTGGCTGGAGGAGAAACCTCAGTACAACCTGTTCTTGGGCGAGATAAGCACATACTTAGTTTCTGATACAGCCGCAACACACAACAGGACACAGCTTCTGCTGAAATCTTTTCAGAGCTTTCTCTTCTGTAGAGGTAGAGCATTTTGAAACAAGAATACAGGTTAAGTTCTGAAGAAGCTGCTGCCAGAAGACATTTGCTGCTGGCCAAACATGAAAGGCGAACACAGTTACCTTGTACCCCCTTCAGATCTCCTAGAAGTAACAGCGTAAATATTTTCTAATTCAGGTCTTAAGACCATACAATTCCAAAACAAAACCTAGCGAACTTTAAGACAAGCAGTTTTAGCACGTTGAAGGAATTTTCAGCTCTTTAAAACTTTTTTCTTGTACTGACAAGTTGATACAGGCACGATGAAGTTTTAGTTTCTAGACAGAACATGTTGGCTAACGGAGGTAGCTTTTACTTCAAAAAGTATCTTGGAAAATTCATATTTCAACCATTTGTGAAACCGTTTGTCAGAACAGAGGATACTACACACCCCTGGAGTAAAACATAGATGCAAGTCAAACATTGGATCTATCCCAGCTATGTTAAAAAAAAAGTTATTATTTAGCACTTTGGTACCATTTCAAGTGAGGAATACTAAACAAATCTAGGCTGCCACATTGTTTGACATCAGTTTTCTCCCTACCTAAAGTAACAGATGCTCTTTCCTTCCTTTCTAAATACAGTTAAAATAGTAAATGTTGAGGTCTAGAAATAGGTTCTTTTATCTTGGGGTAGTCTACACTCAGAAGTTAAGCAGAACAGAATTAAGCTAGAACACCCCAAAGATGTTGAATCATCAACATGATCAGTTTTTGTTTGCTGTTTATGGCTCCTTGGCAAGCACAAGAGAAGTAAGACAGTGTAACAAGTTATCAGCCTGGTGTTTCCAATTTCAAGACAGTAACTGCAACTTTAATTTCCACTAGTATCTTAGTGGCAAGTCAGTAGTAGAGAATATAGAAGTGCCACTATCCTCCATCACCTAATTGCATATATTAAGCTGCTTAAAACCAATTTCATAATATACTCAGTCATTTATAACACCTCGAGAAAAACCTCAAAGCATTGTGTTATGCATTACAAATTCAACTCTTCTGCATTTGTATACTGTACCTGCAGCAGATGTTTGCAATAAGTGGATGTTTACATCTGTATCACCACTTCATTAATTGCAAAGCAATAAGTGATATCAAACCCATTCACTAATAAATAACTATTCCTAGACAAGTTGGATGAGCTGACAAAGTTCAAAAGCCAGCAGCATCCACGTGCAGGAACTGAGGCAAAGGAGCAAATAAGCCAGAATTTGCTTTGGTCTCTACAATGGCAATACCGGGAGCGTGGATCTTGAAGCAGTTTATCACTAAAAAAGGTGCCCTAGGACAGATTCCTCCCATTACACATGCACATGTAGAGAAATGCCCGGGTCAAGATTGTGAGGGATTTCTTTTTCTGAAGAACGATCAGTGTATTTTCCAGATGTTTGAAAGCCTCTGCTTTCTTCAGCTCATGGCGACTATTCATATTTATCCTGTGGTTCATCTGCATCACTAGCCTCTGTTTCGCTGCTCTGAGAGAGATCTTGTTGGCTCTCTACTCTGTCCAGTCCCAGAAAACTAGTAATGAGTTTGGCAATTGCTTCCACATCACTGTGGAAAAGAAGAAACAACGTAAGGGTTAGTAGAACTGTGGGGCTGACAAGGACAGGACATTAATTCTTGAGGATAACTGCTTGAAGGGCCAGTCAACATAAGGCATAGAGTATGACTGACAGCATCCCACCTGTGAAGGCACACCAAGCCAAGCCATTACTTCCACATCACTACCAATCAATCCTTTTCCCCCACAGTCCCTACTGCAAGATTTCTCAGTATCGATGCTTAAAATAAATCCTGTCAACTGATAAATACACTGAATGTTTGCAAAATAGAATTAATTCCCTCTGCCTTTGCACAGCTGAGCTAGTGAAGGTAACTACAGCAGACTTGCAACACTAAAGGGTTCTTAGATATCTAAATATGATCAGTCTCCTGATGAGAGATGGTGTTACCCAAATGTTCGCAACTGAAAGCATTAAAGGATTTAAAAAAGTTAAACTGAGTAACATAAAGTCATATCAGCAAGTATGAAAATGGATCTGAGTCAATACCTGACAATTACTGATCAACATGATTGGTATTTCCCACATTACGCTTTCTAATTAAACAAAAAGTCCACACTGCACCTTCTACAGCCCAGCACTGCACTCTGAGTAAGTGGGTGTGAAAATCCAGTGGCAAATCGTAGCACAACCAGGTAACCCTTCCCAAAATACCGCACAGTCTCCTCTTCCACGTTCACATCTCGGATCTCATTCAGTAGAGCCACTACTGTAAACAGATGTGGAAAACAAAGTAATCTATTAGCATTACAGTAAACTCTCAGCTCTGGTACTGGTGACTTCCATGGCTGAGACTCTGTGCTCTGGAGCGCTATTGCGCTGATCCCATACATCGGAGCAGTCCTGCAATAGCAAATACCTCAGCTATTCATGTAGAACAAACAAGGAGAGACTACAGCACACACTAGCTGGTATAGGCCCTAACGAACAGGATACACTGCCTCCCAGAAATTGGGGACCATTAGTTTATTACTTATGTTTCCCACTTACTTTAATGACAGTTTTAACTATTTTTCCGTGCAGAGCAGGTAAGCGGGTTAAGTTTACTGAGACTGAACAAATACTGAATGATTTAACTGTTTGAACATCTGCAGATCTCTGGGTCCCCACATTAACAGTACTTGAAACAGATATTACCAAATAACCTCTCGGGAAGAGACATGCTCAGCTCCCCAACATATAAACATACCCTACAGAAGAGTTAGAAACATTAAACAGCCTTCTCTCCACATGTCTTACCTTCCACCTCCAAAATGGACTGTTTAAAAAACCAATTCAACTTAAGGGCGTTCCAAATTTTGTCAGTGGTCTAAGCATATTGAGAGTTGGTTTGATTTAGACTAGCAAGTAGAATAAAAAACATCTGCCATCGAAGAGGATCCTACTTTAGTTTGCAATAAAGCTCCTGTCTCACCGTGCCTCAGCCAAGTCACACATTATACCTCAACTTTTGTTACTCCCACAGGAAGCTCCAAAGAAATGAGATGCTGCATTAAGCTGAGCCTACTGAATATGCTGGCTTAAATACATATTATATATTTGCAAGATATAACGTGCCTGCTTGCATAGGATATCTGAAGATTCACCTGCTACTAAAACCAGATTAGAATATAGAAGTCTCAACTCCTGACTCCAAAAAGTTTAAGTTTTTCACCAGTCCCATCTGCAAAGCAGGCTAGCCAAGGGAAATACAAACCTGCACGTTAACATCCCAAAGGAATGGCTAAAGACTATAATGGAAAGCAATGTGTAAGCCTAATTACTCTGGATTAAAATAACTAACAAGTTGCATACAGCACCCTAACCTGAAGAAGCAGTTACCAAGAGGTAAATTATTACATCTGCTGCTTGGGAACAAAAGTGATCTGGAAACAGATGTGATTAATTTGAGTACAGAACTCCACAGAAGCTTATTAAATGGGCACGTATGCTTTTCTTCTGTCTGCTCACCACATTTGCTACCACAGATACTGCTTTCTCACCTTGTTCGTTGCCTCCTTTTGAGAAAGTCAGTATTTTTTTGTAAAGATTGAATGTTTTTAGGCAGACTGTTCCCTTGTTCTTATCAAATACAGCTTCCTGTAAAATAAAATAAAATAAAAAAAAAAAAAAAATCAAGATTTTCTTAAAAACACCATCAGTAGCTATGCTTCAAAGTAAAATAAAAATAGTTACACAGGAAAATAATCTTGGTAACACAGAAAAATACAGCTATTTTAGAGACATTCCGCTATTACTAGACTGTGAAGATCACAATCTTGCTCTTGGCTTTAACAGAGACTTTTCCAAAACTCCCACATTACTTCTAGAAGGAAGTTAAAGCTGGTTTCATTGCCCATCTTGCAATGAAAGATGCATCCTTCCTTACATAGGAAAAAATTTGCCTGGAGTCAGATGTGAACACTAACTTGGAGCTCCTTTAATCTTCACTTTTGATGTACACATTTGGCCTACAGTACAAGCATAGAGTGAACATAAATTCTAGCGACACTTTTCACTAACACAGTAACTAACACCACCAAAGTTCCAGTGTTGGAACTACATGGGCCAGGCTGACACTAGATTTAAAACATCCCTGACTGTCGATGAAAAGAAGCTGTCTCATATGTGTGGGTTGCTTATTCTAATAACAACTCAGGTCAGTAAGGTGACAAGCCTATATAGCAGGTTATTGCTCTAAGTCCAACTCCCAACAAATCAGCATCCACAAGATTATAAACCAGCTCCAAACGCACCACTCTTCCCAGTGGAAAACAGCTGAGCAGCCTGAAAGGTTAGAGCTACCCCATTTTGCCATTAACTGGCACAGTAATTACAAAATCACATTGCAGCAGCTGAATGTGCCATTCTTCTCCATCTTTTATACAAGAGGAACAAAAGGCCGCACAATAGTTTAGGGTAAGTCTCCCCTTAAAGAACACTCTTATATTTCACTTCACATTTTCACACTTGCATAGTGAAAGAATTACTGCCCTAATTCTAGTCCTAGTACAGCAACCCCAAAGGGTTTCCTCAAAACCAAAAGCATAACTCATCTGTTTGGACCGAGCAAAGGCACAGGGCTGCTGGAATCAGCATCTGCCAACTGGTCCCAAACTTGCACGACCTCATTTCCCTGAGTTCAGCATCTTACCTCCCACTGCTCCAGATTCTGCGCTGCCACAAAGAAACACCCGGCCATATAGAAGAGCTTCCATGCCAAGCTGTCTGAACAATGCAAAAAAAAAAAAAAAAAGCACAAATTCAGAGTGGTTTTTGCCTTCTTTAGTATTCAAAGAGTTAGCTTTAAAAGCAACATGCTCCCTTTAAAGGCAACAAAAGAAAAAAGGTTTCTCCGATGCAACATTTTTGCCTTTAGTTGTAAAGCAAGCTATTTTAGAGCTCTCTCCCAGGATAAAAATACAGAGACTCTTCATGTATTTTTCGAGGACTCCATCTACACTGGGCTCCAAACTGTGCAGAATTATAACCATATGTATTATTGGCAAGGTTGTAACATCACTACACATCTTCCTCTTCCCTAAAAGCACAGGCACCTTAAAAGGCATCCACAAAACTCTCAACCTGCTCCCAACTATCAAATATTTGTGCTGCACAGGACAAAGGTAAGGGACAATGGAAATTCACTGAAGCAAACATGTTTCTTCATAAAAGGAAGCAGTCAGCCCTCTTGACAAACATTTGCATTTTATGTCCTGGAAATGTTAACGTATAGCAGCCTAATCAATTTGCTTACTCAGACTTTTACTGAAAGCAGAGTAGAACTGTGATAAGTATTGTTTCAGAAAACTTTGTTGCAATGTCTTAAGAAAAAAAAGGCTGATATAGCTGGCATCTCAAGCAGCTTTCACTGGACTTTGCTCTTAAAATAAAAATACATTGATTATATTGGTAGTATACTCCTACACACTATTAAGTTTTAAAATTTTACGTTAATAGGATGTAGCAAGAGAATCACAGGACAGCCTGCAGGACAAAGTCCACAGATGGAAGGACACCTGACATTTGGTTCCATACGCTCTATTGCGGGGGGGAAGGAAGCAGCAGTAGCTGTCTGTTCCCTAAAGGTGTTTTTATGAGTAATCCCTGCCAGTGATGATTTAACAGTTTCCAGAGAAACAGAGCACTTCCATCAAAGGCAAGGTAATCATTTCATTATGGTGGCAAATAATCATTATGTGTCTTCCCAGGAGAGCCGTGAGGACCAGCTAATCACATTTATAAAACACTCTGAAAGTACAAAATGCCAGAGAGTACTAAATATCATTATTAAAAATACTCTTGCAAATGGAAAGGGAGGCTGAGTAAGAAATAGAGCATTAAAGCACAGTAAGTCATACATGAGCAACAATTATTATTGGATTTTAATATTCACACCACAAAGCTGATCGGTACCTATACTGCCCTTAAGGCCAGACAGAAGCTGCAGAGAGGAGTCATCAGCATGAAAAACAGATCAACAAGAAATAAACAATTCCTAAAAAAAAAAAAAGACACGCCATTACCTGCACTATAATAAGCGGCAGCCAAACCTATGGAGGCTATTCCTAGGATAAGAGGGGAGAGAATTAAGACAAACAAGAAGCTCAAACCATCTAAAATTCCTTGATGAAAAACATATGAATATTCACAAGTTCATCACTTTTCAAAAAAGGGACAAATGTGATTACAACATTGATCACTATATGAGAGAGTCAGTTATTTTTCTCTGAACTCAGTATAAAAACCCTCCCATTCTGCAAAGACACTCAAGAGCACAGGAGCTGAGATCTGAAATAAAAGGTCATAACAGAATCAGGAACGTAACTTCAGAGGGACTCTCAACATAACCATTACACCATACTTCCTCTCGAGTGCAGTACAACTTTGAGCATGCTAACGTACACTACAACAGTTATTTTTCCCTTTAAGTGCTCTGTGGAGCCAGGAGAACACTTCTGCAATAAGGTTGTGTCCTCCTGTTGAGGAAGCAGCAGTGGAAGAGTGCCTCTTGCCCCAGAGTGGTGCTGCAACTGCAATGATCTTGTCTTGATGAGAGTGTGGCAAGACGGCATCACTGAAAGCAATGACAACATTGTGGTGTTACTGCAATGGGATCTACTCAGCTGGAAAGCAGGATATGCCACATTTTCCCCACCAGTGCTCTCAGTGTGATCCTAAGTAGTACCACTCCCTATGTTTTTTTCTGCATATTCAGTAGAGTTTAAAAAAAGACGCCCTTCAGAACATCCTGTATGACTTCCTATTTCATACACACAGTACTGTTAAGAGTTCACTGTCAACCACACACAAGATCTAACCCCAGCACCGCTCTGCTGCAGATTTTTCCATTTCTGAAAGCCTGTATTTTTTTCAACATAAGTACGCGTCCCCTTCAGAAGCTTCACATTTCTATTGCTATATAGCATTATAATAAGCTTTCTTTTCTTCATCTTCCAGGACTCCCTTAAAATTCTGTCCATGAGCCTCTGCGGCTCTGCAGATGACAGACTGAAAAGTTACCAGTCTCACAGTGAAACTGCCACACTGAAGAGGAGACTTCAGACTGATTGAGTGGCTACGCTAAAGGAGACTTTCAAAGCACGATGATTCCTCTTTTTCAAAGAAAAATGCCTAGAGACAGGCATCTCCTCTTAGAGGCTCTTTCAGGAATTTATTCTGTGACCCCCTTCCTTTAAAACAAACTCTGAAATAAACTGAGGAATGTTACAGTCTTACCAACAAAGAGAGACCAGGATCGGATGCCAGGTGACCTCTTCAGATGAAGATAATAACTTGTGCGGTTTTCAACCAGCATGTACATCTTCAGAAGAAACCGTCAACAGCCCAGTCTGACTCATGAAACCTCAATAACCAAAAAAAAAAAAGAAGATAATTAAGAATTTAAAATCATTGCTGACTCCAACACTCTCCCTTCCTAGCATTTGTCAGCATTTATCAAGTCTTAATCTAGACTACAAAAGATGTTCAGGGTAAGAAGATACTCTTTTTCACAGGAAAAGCAATATGCACACTTAAAAAAAAAAAAACTGCAAAGAAAAACTGCCATGCAGAGACTTGCACAACAACAACAGGAATCTAAACTCTTCAAGAAACTTCTCATTTTGGGGATAAAAGCCTCTTCCTTTCTAACACAAGATGATTCCAGAAGAAAATGTGAAAAACAAGAACCCGGAACAATATTGTTGCTAATTCATGCACACTTCAAACAAATAGAGCAGCAAGAGCAATGGAAAGTTCTTTGACAGCATTTTTCCTACTAACTGCAAAGGCTGCCACAAGGGACCAGCCCAGCAGGTGAAGCAGGACAGCACAGACTTCTGCGACACAGACCTTGGGTCTCTCATCTCCAAAGGCAGACCAGCAAGGGTTACAGCCTCAGCCTAGCAGTGCCAGTGTCACATAATGCCATATACGGCATCCCCATCTTTCAAGGCAACGCAAGAACAAAACCAGGACCTTCCAACAAGTCTGTTTGTCTCTCACCAATAAGACTGGGCCTTCAGCCTAGTCAGAAAGTAACGGTAGAGATTAAAAAGACTACTAATTAAAAACAGTAACAGCTGGGCAATCCCAGGCAGCATTTTCAGCAAGCTTTTACTACTTACAGCACAAAATTGTTTGACTTCTGGCACAATTGTGAGCTCCAGTGCAAAACTCAATCCTACCCTAACACACTCAGCACAAGCATAACGACCGATTTGTACAAGATGCCAGAGACATAAGAGGACCCAGCTGACCTTTCAGAATTGTCACTAGAGAAAGGGACAGGCTGCTTGCTGCTTCTCTTGCACCAATTGGTGGAGATGCACATAAATACAGTAAGAGTAAACGGGAAATGAAAGCATGCGCTAAGCATTGTGTCATAGTGTTAGCAGGGCGTAATCAAGAATAGCTACTGTTTTGCTCTTTTGTGTTACAATCTTCATACGACTTAAGATACGGGGTGTAAGCGGACTTCCTCAAAAGGTATTTCTAACAAGGAACTTTTCTGATCAGTGTGATGAAGCAAAATGCCTGGGAAGCATTCTGGGAACTGCAGGAGCACTAAAGCAAAAACAATGAACACCAACTCCTTCTACTGACTTGGCACTTTAATGATTAAAGAGCCAACTCTTCTGCCCACTGAACCAGCTCGTAGGAGGCTGGCATTAAGCTGTTGTTGGCTGCCCACGATAACAGGCTTCCAGCAGAATGCCAACATTCAATGGGTTTTTGAATAACCATGAAAAACACTTAGAGAGCAGGCCCAAGCACATCCAGGTTATTACAGAAGAAAAGTATGCAATTTTTAGTCCTTAAATCATCTTGTTCTTAGATACTACATGACACTCCTGCAATTCTGCACTGACTGGCTAGTTTAGATATAGACCTCAAGGGGATTTTTTTTTTTTTTCCATTTAATAAAGCAGATTTAGACAAGTTTTTTTCAGTTAAATAAAGAGTACATATGACTTTGGTTTTAATCTCTTAGCAACACATCTGAGAGAATCTGAAACCAAGCGACAAAACCACTTGTGCATAAGGCATGCTCCATCTCCTCCGGATGTCAAGCATCAAATTTTCATTTTCAAATGACTCCTGTGACTTGCTCTCAATATACCAGAAAGTATTTCAGCATGTACAAAGTCTTCTCCTGCCTGCAACCTAAAAAATATCAACAAGTTATCAAATACATAAAGACTACTGCAGAAACCTGTCCGTATTTCACAAACAACACATCCTACTTAGAACACAATTCATGTACGTACCCATTCAATCCATTAACGCTAACTTCAATATTCACATACCATATTTATTCAGTGAACTCCAATCATGCAAATGCCAGTGTCAGCTTAATGTTGGACACTCAAAGTCAATGACAGCTGCTTGCAAGATAGGTGCCTCAGGGAATAAAAAGCACCAAAGCAGCTTCTTAAATTTACTCTTGATAAAGTCATAAACGTGCCTTTATGTGAACACAAAGGTTTTACTATGACAATTTTACAGTTATAGAGAGAGAGGAGTATCTTTGGGCTGCTAATTTTGCTTCAATTTGTTGAGTTTTACATTAAACCAAGGCCAGGTTGGACGAGGCTTTGAGCAACCTGGTCCAGCGTCCCTCCCTAGGGCAGCGGGTAGGACTTGATGATCTTTAAAGTCCCTTCTAACCCGAACCGTTCTGTGATTCTATTATTCAGCACCGAAATAAACACTCATATAATTCCTCCAAGGTCTGCACTGAGGGTGAGCTCCCCTCAAACAAGCACCCCAAAAGCTTCACTGCAACCGTCGATCCAGCCAGGGCCGTGCCCGGGGCTGAGCTTCCTTCACTTCCCCCCACCCCCGGCACCCGCCTCCCCCAGGAGACCCCGGCACCAACCGCTCCCCCCTCACCGCGCGTCCCCCCCGCCAGGGGACGGGGCTGCAGCTGCTGCCCAACGCCGAACAACCCGCGGGGTGAGCCGGGTCTCGGCCCCAGCGGCCCCCGACAGGCCGACGGGGCAGCGGACCCCGGCCGACACAACGGCTCCTCAGGCGCTGCCGAGTACGGGCAACGCAGCGCAGCCCGGGAGAGGCCACCGGCGGCTCCCTGAGGGACAGGGGGGCTCTCCACAGCACTGGGCCCCCCCCACCCCTTCCGCGGACAGCCCCGCCTACAGCCTACGCCTCAGTCTACCCCGGGACAAACCGGCACCCCTTCAAGCCTACCCCAGTACCTACCAGGGCGCGCTGTGAGTGGGACAGGACGGCCCCACACCTCGCTTCTCGGCAGCCCTGGAGCGGAGCGGCCACTGGGGCGCGCCGCCCGGATGAAGGAGGAGCAGATGCGCCGACGGCCATTTTGGGTGAGGGCAGAGAGGCGGTAAATAATCCGCCCCGCCTCCCGCGGCTTTCTGTGGGAGTGGGACGGGAAGCGCCTCACCCAAGATGGCGGCTAGGCCTGCGGATGCTGCCCAAGTAAGAGCGTCGACGTTTCCTTAGGTTGTATGGTTTAACTGTGTTGTAAAAGTCATTCTAAATAGAGCTTTTCATGCTTATGAGGGGTTTTGCTGCCAGGTTTTTGGTTTTTGTTTGTTTGTTTGTTTGTTGTGTTTTTTTTTAATAGTAGTAAATTACATCAGTGTTGCTATTTGATGTTAGTTTTATCACAAGTTTTGTGGAAGAACAGGCAACTTCAGACAAAGGAGCCACTCTCTGCTTACATGTATTAGTTATTCACAGGGATACATACCCATAAATAGACACATACACACATGAGTTTCTTATTTCACTCTATTTCAATTGAATGCAATGCATTTTGGGGTAACTTTGTTAACAAAATCCTGAAAAAAAATCTAATGCCGTTGTTCAAAAACTAGGGGGGAATTACAAAGCAGAAATAACAACGATAATCTCACAGGTTTAACATTGATGTGACTTTCTGTGAATTGTATGTCAACTGATGGCTTGGGTTTGGAAAACTTTTTGGTTGGGGAGGAAAGGTTCTCATTCACTTGAAATAACGATTTTCCTGTTGTGGACCACAGGTTACGTTTTAAAAGTTCTTTGTGTTTGTAGCTCAGTTAAACATCATTCACATGTCAAAGCTGTTCCCGTTCAATCCATTACAGTAACTACTCATGTCATCTTTGGGACAAAATGGGTAAAATGCAGACATCTGTAGTTTAGCTTAACTGCTTAAATTCCCTTTATGTAAGCCAGTGCATAAATTCATCTATAAATGATATTTGGTCCTCTCTCAGTTGCACAGGAATAGGGTCCTTCCTGAATGACATACTCAATTTTTGGTTTTTTTTTTTTTTTTCCTAATGTGAACCCAGATATTCCAGAGTGTTTGCTCAAGGCCATAGTAGAAGTTTGTTCAGCTGCTCCTGAACATCATTGTAACTGAGTTTTTGATCAGTGTTTTTCATAATAGCCCAAAGTGAACTATCTGAAGATAGGGAAAAAACATCTCACTCCATGGTATGGACTTAAGTAGTAGAAAATACAAACTGATGTGTAATTTCTGTGTAACTGTCTTAATGGGAAAAGGCCATGAGGAATTGCAAGAATGAATTGGCATGCTTGTGAGTCATGAGGTACCAGCTGCTGGATTTGGATGAGAAATGGGAAGTAATAAGCATCACGTGTTCTCAACCCAAACAAGCAGCTGACTGAGTCTTCTGCAAAGAAATTCATGTATAAGCAGTTGTCAGTCAGCTTTTATAAGCAACCAGTTTCTCTGGAAACCAAATGTTAAGCCATTTTGAGTGATACAAGACAAAAGATTTCTTGTGTCTAGAGAGGAATAAGAAACTCATCTGTTCCCTCTGCTCAATATAAACCATACAGCCTATCACTCTGTTTTATTCTTAGGTTACTATTTGCAAAAATATTAGCAATTGTATAGTTCTCCAGTTCTGCAAAGACCACAGTAGGATAACCCGATATGACAATTTAATTATGAAATTAGGAAGAAATTATTTCAGCTGTGGGAAATATACACACGCACGCACAATCAAGCATTTGTCCAAACTGGAACATGGCAAAGGTCCTTGTAAGCTTCTGGTATTGATTAATGGTTCTTATAACCCTTTTCCTGCAATTACTGGGGATTTTACACCAGCACTTTGAAGTAGGTAAGTGTCATTATGCCCACCAATTGAAAAAAGGAAGAAGAAATACACTTTTAAAGCCTGATCTTGGATTTAAAGAACAGCATGAATTCCAAAACATGTTGCAGAAACAAAAACTATTTGCCAGAAGAAACATTCAGAAATATGTAATTGACTATTTGTAGACTTTTTGCTTAATAATATAAAAATAGATTTTTGTAAGGCATTGTATAGTAAATACATCTGTAACTTCTTCGTCATTGATCTAAAACCAAGAACATGCAGATATAATAGAACTGGCCTTTATTTTACATTAGTTTGACACTACCTATATTTCTGCTTCTTTTTTCTAATTTCAGACCATTTTCATAAATACTCTTTTCTAGCTCCTTATACTTTTTTTTTTTCCCCCCTGAGGTCTTAAACTTAAAATTCCAGCTGTGCAATAAGCATGTGATCTTATTAGCATGCCAGGATGAAATTCCTAGTGTGCTTGATTTTAAGCAGTTTGTTGGAAACCGTCACCAAACCGGTGTTGTTTTGGGCTGGGCTGAATTAGCTGTGGTCCCCATTAAAAATGAGATCATCCCATTGAGCTCTGTGTGGTGCCCCACTGACCTCTGGGGGAACAGTGTGTATGAAGCCCGGGGAGGGGTAATTTCATGGAATACGTGTTTACCAGCTGTAACTAAGATTTACTGCCTAATTCTGACAGCTGTTGAGTGGCATGTGCTGTCACTGACTTGAGGAGGTGTTTACAGCCTGCAATATCTTGCCGCACCGATGCATAACCTTTAAAGCTTGCTGAAGTTGTTTGCAGCATACTGTTTTCATAGAGAAATACTTAGTTTTCTATTTCATTCTTGGTGTAAATGCTTTAGGTGCAGGTATAAACATTAAATGTAGCAATGGAGGCCAACTACATCAAGAGAGGCCATAAAAGCAAGTAACGCTTATAAATGCTACCTACTGTTGACATAAGAAAGCTGTTATTTTGTGGGGTTTTTTTGGAAATAGCCTTCGCAAAGGTACTAACTGTTACTTTCCCAGGGGCAGATTAAAGCAGGACGGTGCTTTCTTTTCTCAGGTTGTCAGGCACCGGTGCTGATGGTGATTGATCTGATGCACTGTGGGAAAATGGCATAAATGGCTAATGGAGAGCAGAAATTGCTCTTGGCGAAAAAATAAATGGGACATCTAATTAACTAATGATTACACAAGTATAATCTTATACCATGCATTGAAACATTGATTCTTTGCACACTCTTCAGTTTGTACAAGTTTTTGCTCTTTTTTTTTTTTTGTTTGAATTCTTACATTGAATTAATTCAGTCGAGGTATTCCTAAAGCAAAGGATGAAGTAGGTATACTTAACTTGTGTAACTAAGATGTCCTCAGTGTTTCAGTGTTTCTGCAAGTGTTTCAGTTTTCACTTAGTTATCTGTTTTTCGTTGTGAATATAAAGAAATATGAGGGAAAACAAAAATATTTTAAATATGATCTGTGCAGAGTTACAGAACTATCCAAAACTGTCATGTCTTTTGAAGAGTCACTATATCAAGTTTAGATAATAAATGTAAGCATAACCATCAAAGTGTGAAACAGAAGGATTTTTGCGGTGCCTTTAAGTGCAAATCTCAACACATTCCTAATTTAGAACTGTCATCTGTGCTATTGCTGTATTTCTCAATGCAACTATGCCTAATGTATCCTTGTGGAATACGTTGCGAGATTGCACAGTTTTGTAGTATGAAAATATTCATCCAAGGGAACAGGCAACAAGATGTCAGCTAATGCTGCATTCCAGCTATTCTGTAGGAAACCTGGATTCTTAAATTGCACAGGGATTGCTCTAGAGTGATTGTAGCGCCTTTAAAAAAACTTGCATTAACATACAAATGTGAAATGTGAAAGCATTTTGAATGAAGATAGCAGAAGCACAGAAAATTATTACCAAAGCTATTACATTTTTTTTACCTCAAGCCAGGATTAGTGATATTTTTCCAGGGTATATGTAAAGCAGTATCAGCTTACTTTTCTTTAAATGGGCAGTAAGAAAGTGTTTCTATTTGCTTTCATTATGGTAAAGCTAAGGAATTCCTGGTTTTCTTGACCTCAGTGATAACTCACCTGTCTGTAAATTAAAAAAAAACCAAACCAACATTATTTTCACCTGTCTGTAAATTAAAAGAAAAAATTATTTTCACATTCTGCTCTGAGGTTATCTTTAAAACACTAATTAATTTGATTGTGAAATCTTATATAGCCAAATCCACAAACATTCGCTTCTCTGGACTGTGAGGTCTGTTACAGACAGTTGCAGTGAAAGAAGCATTTAGAGTTACGTCCTTGGGCAACCAACTTCTGTAGCCATGACTGGCTCTGGTTCCTGTACAGCGCTGCCATTTGTGCTGGAAAAAACCTTGTCTCTGGATTAGAGCGTTAGACCTTGCCTGCGACAGGAGGGGATTTACCCGCTGCACTAGGTAAGGGAAAGTTGCAGTTTAGACAGGAAACCGCATCTCTGCTGGAAGTTCTGTGGTTTAATTTCTAAAATGTCATTTTCTACTTGAAAACTTCTCTGCGCAGCTGTAGGTGTGCGCTTGTATGCGTCTGTTCAAGTGGATGGGGGGGCGGGTTAAACGAGTGTTATAACCTGAGGTTTAGAAAGACAGCCACTCCGACACAAATCGTAAGCATCTTGATAATTTGGGGCCTGTGATGTTGTGGAAGGCTGATGTGTATGTTTAATACCGCTGAACATAAGGATTTGTGATACCTGCCTGGGAACAGCATCAAAGATACTTGTATTTTGTTACAGAAACGGGAAATCACGGCATTAAATAAAATGGTAATGATACTGTATTTAGTAACTTCCATGGTGTTATTTTATTTAAAAGGGACTGGGAGAAAACAAAGATCAGGGGAAAATATCTTTATATGCTCTTAACTGCAGAGTATGTTTTAAAAAATATGCAAAGCAGCTAGAGAGCAGCCTCAAACCTTTGCCGAACGCTGCCCAGAGCTGCCGTCCATGGC
This sequence comes from Rynchops niger, assembly GCA_013400035.1. Classification (NCBI taxonomy): domain Eukaryota; kingdom Metazoa; phylum Chordata; class Aves; order Charadriiformes; family Laridae; genus Rynchops; species Rynchops niger. Next base: position 197,003 of record VXBH01006425.1, read on the forward strand.
GTTATTCGCCCTCCTCGGCAGGGAGGCCAAGCCGGGACCCGCCGTGCATCATCACCGGGGGCCGGGCCGGTGCCTGGGGGTCACACCCGCCCGCTTCCCGTTTTCCTACCGGAGATTCAGGGGCCGTGGAGGGGGCGGGGTTCCCCGCCGTGGGGTGGCTCCGCGGCGGCGCGCTGCCGGCGGCGGCTACGTGCCGAGGCGCAGGTCCGCAGCGAGCGCCGCCGGGCGGGGGGCGGGGAGGGCCCAGCCGGGGACCTGCCGGCGGGGAGGCGGCNCGCCTCCGCCCCAGGGACCGTACTGGCGGCGGGGGCGATAAGAGGGGCGGGAGGCGGGCACGGCAACAAAGGGCGGCGGGGACGGGAGAGAGAGAGTGGGCCGGCGGTTGTCTGCGGGGGGCTCACCTGCCCGCCGCGCTCTGCTCCTGTCCCGCAGCCCCGGCGGCGAGGAGCGCTCGGCGGCCGTGCCAGGGCCGGGCCGCGCCGGCGGGACCGCAAATGAAGTGCGAGAATTGCACCAAAAAGGTGAGTGCGGCGGGGATGGGGCCTCGGGCGGCGGAGCGCGGTGTTTGCTCACCCCGTCCCGGTTTGCGGCTGCCGGCTCCAAGGTCAGCGGCCTGCCCGGCAGCCGCAGCCGGCAGGAGTCCCTCGTGCCGGGCCGGCCGCGGCAGCGCCCCGGGCAGCCCCATCGTCGGGACGGTGTCGCCATGGAGCCCCCCGGTCGGGACAGTATCGTCCCGGTCGCGACCTGAACGCACGGGTTCTGCTGCGCTTTGTGTAATCTTCCCCTGGGCGTTAACAAAAAACGTCTCAGAACAGTAAAACTGATGAAGCAAGTGAATTTCTGAGGAATTATTTTCACGTCCTTTCAAAACAAGGCGTTGCGTGTTAAGGATGTCAATTTAACGGTGACAACGGTGACAAAAACTGTAAAAGAGCTGTGTTAGCTTCTGATGATACAAACAGTTCTGCAAAGATGTTCTTATTGAATGGTGAACATATTTAGTGTAATGCATATATTTTATGCTTTGTTTCAGGAATGCAGTAAAAAACAGAAAAACGATGATACACAAAGTACATCTGTTGATCCATTGAGTTCAAATGATGGTTTTGAAGAGGTAATGTTCCTTCTAAAAATTGTAATATAGTCTCTATTTGTTGCCTTTTCCTGTTGTGTACCCCAAAGGACATTCTAAGTACAGAACTCTCAAGTACTAAATGTAACACTGATCGACGAGCAGTTGTAGGTAATTATGAGTGCTTCAAGGCATCACATAGCGTGTGAATCAAGAATCTCTAAAAAAGATTAAATAACCCCCCCTTACTATGCAAATACAAAACAGAAATTAAAGTTCTAAAAAAATACATATTTTTTTTTTTTTTAGTGTCAGAAATCTCACATCGGTCCTTCAAAACAGAGACAGGGCTGGTAAGGAGAAAAGAGGGGGTTTGACAGGAAAAGTGCACAAAATGTCTGATTTTTTTATATTAGACAGATCAGCTACTCTTCTTCAACATATAACTGTTTCCCTGAGGGTGGGGTTTTAATGGAGGGATTTTTGTGTAGGTTTTTTGCAAGTAGCCTGGTTATGTTGAGCTTCTGTCCAAGTATTCCCTCTTCCCACAGAGGAGCTGCCAGTGGTATCATAAGCACAAAACTCTTACAGCATACGATCATTGTAATTGTGGCACTGCATTCTGTTTGTTTTACCTCATGGTAAAAAGCCATCTTGTGGTTACAGAGGCATCTGGCTATTCAAGAGGTTTAATAGTTCAAGTAAAAGTTTTCTCGGTTGCTTGGTGGGTTGCTGGGGGCTGTTACTAGAACATGGCAAAAGCAGGGGGTTGGAACTAGATGATCTTTAAGGTCCCTTCCAACCCCAACTATTCTGCATGAACTAGAGGGCTAAGTTTAGTTCTGTGTTTACACTTAAACGTTTTGCAGTTTCACAGTAATAATAGGAGCAGAGCCATGAAGAAGGATGGAACAAATTATTTTGATTACTTCTAAATAATCGTGGATGTTACGCGTTATGATCGTTATTAAATACTTGTTTACCTTCTTTTTTTGCCCCCACCCCCCACCAGAAAGATGAGTTTCATACATTGGCTAATGCTAAAACACTCCTTAGCGACTGCCTTGCTTGTGACAATTGTATGACGTCAGAAGAAGGAGCCAGAGTTTTCCAACAGAATCAGAAGGAGCTCTTTCGTATTCTTAACCTTAATAAGGTAAAGTGACACAAACAATAACACACTGTTTTCTTTGAGGAGGAGGAAATTACAGAACCGCTAAGCAGTTTGGCTTCCCAAGGCAGATACTGTGAAGATTTGCCAGGACATACTTTGTCCAAAGAGGAAGTGAAAACTTCAGGCAAGATGAACACTGAAGTACTTAAAATCATTTTGCAGTAGAGATGCAAGATCATGGCACTTAACCTAAATTCTAGAGGAAAGTTACTGCACCTGCAGAAGTAAAATTGTTTTGAAAATGTAACTACCTCATTGCTGTAATAACAAATTAGTCTGTGGTTCAGTGTTTATACTCACACCTTTGTTACTGGGGCTGTTCTGGGTGTTTCTGGTGCCAATGTGTCCACATAATACAAAGTTTTCAAGGCAAGTTTTCGAAAGTAGAATTGGTTTTAATATATATTTGAGCTGACTGTATTTGCAACAGACTTTCTTGTACAAATTCTTAGCAAGAAGTGTTCTACTGCTGTCTTATTTTCTGCTGAGATCTGGATTTCCTGGAAGCTAGTTGCTATGTATGGTGCTCAGATTATTAGATCTTGATAGCGATTTAATTATTTTAGTTCTGCTCCAGGCTTGTTTTCTTGTGTTCTTGTTTGGCATGCAAAAGCTACTAGAATTGATGTTTTTTCTTAATCTGTACATAAGTGTCATACACAAGAGGATTCATTACATAGTGATTCAGTTTTCTTACAACTACTTTAACTCTCCATATAGTATGATGTTATCATACATGAGAAAAAAAAAAAAAAAATATTTTGGGTTGCGTGGGTCCTGTTAAGAGAGAGCCTGAAGTCTATAACAGGGAGGCAGCCAGGTGCCTTGATCAGAAAGTTGGGGGTCCAACGTAAGCAAGTTGGACCTTGGGACGACAGTGAGCAAGGGAGATGCTTTGCAGGCTTGAAGGGCCGTTATATGGCATTTAGGGTGTCTAAGTATGGTCTAGGTAAACTGCGGTCCCTGATGTTTTGAGGGTGAGACTTGTCTGTAAAATAGTCCGGGTTTGTCTTCCAGGGGTTCCACTGGTGTGAAAAACGTCCCAACTAAAACACAAGATTTATCTTAAAATAAATGTCATAGTAATGAGAGCTTTACGGTTGCACACCATCTTGGGTATTTCCAAAGGGTTCTTCAGTGCCTACCAACACGGGTTTGTTGAGGGTCCGATCTTACCAGTTTCCTTCAACAGCTTTAATGATGGAGACACAGGAGCCTTAACAAAAGATCAGATCTGTAACTTGCTGGGTTAGATTTGTAACTTCAAATGCCCATGTTCCTGTAAACATTAGTTTATTAATATTTAAACATACAGCTTTTTTCATAGTTGCTAGAACATCATAGGTGCTGAATGTCTCTTAAGTTTCCTTGTGCCATTAGGAGACCAGCCACACAATTGTCCTAGGAGGGAATGATTTCCATGAGTATGGAACAGAAACATCACCAGATGATTAGCCTTGAAGACTGTCAGGATCAGAGGAACATTCTCTCCTGCCCTTGGGAAGCTCGCTAGTTGTTTCATAGGGATTTTAATGATACGGCCCACTGAGGAATAACTCCAGAAGTCGAAAAGGGAGGGAAAGTAGGGAGCCTTATCCTGTTGTAATAACATACCTTGTTTCTTTCGTTTTTGTTTTGTTTACCAGAAATGTGATACCTCAAAACACAAAGTGTTGGTAGTGTCTATATGCCCTCAGTCATTGCCTTATTTTGCTGCTAAATTCAATCTCTCTGTGAATGACGCAGCCAAGAGACTCTGTGGTTTCTTCAAAAGTCTCGGTAAGTTTGGGTTTGTTATGATGGTGGAGCAGAAAGGGGAGATTATTTTAGGGTTTTGCTTCCTCAGCAGAATTCTTTGTTATGCAGTCGTAAAGTGCCATTGCACAATCTAGTTTAGAGTTTGAAATGTGCGCTCTGTGATATTAATGACAGTGCACCAGTATGACACACACTGGTTTCAGAAATGGAGGCGTTATCCTGTTGGTGGTAAAGGTCACAGAACAGAAGGACGTTACAGAGCTGTATTAAAAACCTTTGCTACCAAGAAACCAAGGAGGGTTTGGTCATGAGCTTCAATAAGATTTCCCCTTGTTTTGTAACTTCAGAGAGGAGGGAGTTGTTATCCTAAATGCCTTCCAGTCCTTTTGACACATTATATCTCTAGAAGATTGTCAGTTCCGTTTTTTCTGCAACTTGAAATGACATGCAAGAACTGTTATACCTGTCTGTTTCATGTTAAAGCTATATTTCCTTTGTTCTTTATGCTATATATACAAAGTTTTATTTAAAAAAACAAACAAAAAAACCACTTTGCCTACAGGTTTGGGTTTTTTTATGTACTTGAGGGAGGACAGAAAAGGAGGGAAATAAACCTAAAATAAAAAAGTTTATACTCTTTCCTCTCTTATATATGTATGTATTTTTTAATTTTTCATAGGTTTTGCGCATCTCAGTACACAGTATATTTTTTTTTTTTTATCTAAAAGGAATGCTAAGTTCTGGTGGGCCCTAGTTTTCTTAGAATGCGTTAATTATCTACGCTTCACTTGCTGCAGGGACATGCTCGCTATTACGTAGGCCAAGGGGGAGTATGTCGCTAAACAGGCAGACAAAAGGTCTCTGCTGTGTTGGTGATAGGCTCGTGTACCTTGGCAGACAACTTCAGCAGTGGAAGATATGCTTTTTAGCTGATATATTTCTTGCGGGTAATGATACGTGACTTCAGCGTGTCTGGAAAATAATGCTCCTTTTCAAGAGTCACTGCATATAGCCCAGGAGTTGTGACATCCTGCTCGATTAAATAAAAAGCCAGTATGTGCTGAATGGGAAGCTTCTTGTAAAAAGGCAGACAACTATTTGAAGTGTTGCTAGTCAGCATTAGCAAGCTGGTGGTCCTTTTAAATTCAGGACATAGAAGATAGCTTTTCAATGTATGGCTTTTATTTTTGACTCTACTGTTTGTGAAAATTTGGAGAGGGGAAGGAATATACCCGTTAACCCTAGAAGATTTTTCTGTAGACCTGGAACTTGGGAAGAAGCCTGTGAGATGGAAAGTGTTCTAGTAATTCAGTTTTCCGTACTGGTTTGTTTTTTTTTTCATAGGGGTGCATTATGTATTTGACACCACTATAGCTGCTGATTTCAGTATCCTGGAAAGCCAGAGGGAATTTGTGCAGCGGTATCAACGGAGGAGCCAGGAGGAGCATGCCTTACCAATGTTTGCCTCTGCTTGCCCTGGTGAGAACCTTCAGCACTTCAGCCTAGTCTCATTGGAACTACCAAGGAACTAAGGAAGGGGTGGTTTCATCTGGGAGCCTTACATAACTTACAGCATTTTAGCTTTGCTTTTGAGAGATACCAAATATTGCCCACAGGACGTGTTACCAGTGGCGCTGATTGTCCTTGGTGCATTGCTAGATGGGCTTGTTTTTCATGGGCTGTTGGGAGAGCAGAATTTGTTTCCAAAAGCATCGGCAGCTTTCCCATATGCAAGTGAGGTGCCGCAGCTGTAAATGTGAACCATGCAGACAAAGAACGGGTGTAATCACGCTGGATAAGGCACATGCTAATTCCATGTAGGGCATTACCCAGCCAGATACAAAGGTTGCAATAAATTCCCTGTCTGCATCTTACAGTTGTTTGGAGCTCTGTAAAAGGTGAGGGCTGTAAATTCTATTGATGCTCTTCAAAAAAAAAGAATCAAAACAAAAACAACAAAAAAAAAAACCAAAAAAAACCCCAAAAAACCCCTTGCTGTAGTCCATAGATTCTGATCATCCAAAGAACCTGAACTGATGATTTCCTGTGCTAGTGATTATATGTGGTATTTATTAGTCAGTTGTATTTCCTGTCACTTCTATAAAATAAGCATATATCACGTACGAATCTCCGGATGATGAAGCTATGGTACAGAAGCACTGAAGGTTTTAGCGCTCTGTGTAAGACCTTAGGAAATTAATCAGAACTGGAATTGAGGAGCTGGTGGCTGCTGCTTGTACATCCAGACTGCAGAGTTTAAGGTGGTGTTTTCCTATTGAAAAGAATCTTTAAGGAACTTTGCTCGCTGATATAATTAAACCACAACCACTGTTATCTTAAGCAAAGTTTTGCAGCTTAAGCCTAGGGGAAAGTAGCAAGTGGCATTACTCTTAATGGCTGTGAGATGGTTACATCTAACACTTGCAAAATAATTCTCACTTGAAATGTCACAGACTTGACTCACTAAATGTCTCATTTCTGAGAATTTTGCACCTGATGCTCTTTTATGAACAGAACCTGCACTTATCACAACTGGAAAGATGTAGAACATTGAGTCACTGTTTACTTTTTCCATTTGTTAGCACACTCTCATTTCAGCTTAAGTATGATAAGTCACATTCCTAAGAAAGAAGTATCAAAAAGGAGGCAAAAGTAATTCCTTTGCTTAACACCCCCCTCAGCTTCACCCTAAAGCTCATGGTATTGCTTTTCAAAAGCCTAATAAAAATACAAAAATATTTATTTCTAGCTTTGAAATAACTTAAGTGGATTGCATTCCTGACAGAAACATTACAATGACAAGAGAGTGAGTTAGAGTTGTATTTAGCGATCCTCAGAATCTGCTGTTGTCATTGATTTAAACTTTAAATATTGTTATTTTAATTGTACTTCTGTGTATTCTGTAGTGGAGGTGTCTGGGTTACACTTTAGGAACCACATATAAAAGGAAAAGTTTCTTCCCGCCACCCCATCCTCACTGTTATCTTAGTGTTGCCTCCTATCTTCAGGAGCAGACATACTGTATGTTGCTTTTTTTTTTTTTTTTTTTTAATGTAAAACCTCTGAAGTTGAAACAACCCCCTATTACTTGGTTTTGTCTTGTTTGTGGCTTATTGAAAATTCAAAACCTCAGGATTTCTTCTAGAACTTTTTCTGAGATCATGTTAATTTTCTTCATCTTGAATCAGAACTCAGGTATCTGCTGCTCCCATTGGAAATATTTTTAAATAGTTGATGGAGTACTTTTCTTTTCCTTGTCTGTTCTACAAAAGATTGTGTTTTCAGTGCTAGCTGTGGTGTTAGCTATCTGCTGTGGTACAGATGTTAGCAGAATCACGGGTGCTTTTCATTTCTGGAAAACTGAACTGAAACATCACTGTAAACCCATTCTGAAAGCATACGGTATTTCATTCCCATTGACAGCAATTACAGGGGAAAAAAAATCATGATCAGTCATTTTTAAAGTAATGTTGTTTGCTGTGTTTCCTGACTTTAATCGTCTGAGTGCCTTTTCTGTTCCTCATTCTCCTTCCTCTCTACCCCTAGATGACATAAATTTGTCCCAGAAATGTTGTTTACTGGGTGTGTTTATCACCAAAATTTTTTTTATATAGCTCTGTCGATACAAGGTCAACATGAACTCAAGTATAACTGCTTTGCTCTTACTTATCTTTGAGTGTAACCTTCCCTAAAAATATCACCCCTCTGCAGGAGTGGCGTGTGGTGTAAAATCTACCACGAGCAAAAGAGCGTAGCCCATACAGTCCCAGAACCTGAAAAAAGGGCAGTTTATTGTCTCAGTCTTAATTCTTCTTACGTCCTCCTGCTGCTCTCTTAAAAGAAAGTGAGGTAATTTTGGGGGAGTTTGTTTCCTGTTGAAAGTCCGACCGTGTAACTACTGATTGTATATGTAGTATCTCATGGGTAATCGGTTCTCTTCCTTAATTTACTGACCTGGTAAGCAACATGAAGCGCTTGCTCCAGGAACCGGCCAGCATTTTTAATGCATTGCCAGCCTCAGCAAACTGCTAGAACAGGTCAGCAGCTTACAGCTTTAGTAGGAAGAGCATAACTACTGAGGATTCAAACGCTTCTGTCCCGGTCAACTAAATTAATTCCCTTTTACAGGAATGGGCTTTTATAGTAGTGAAAGTTTCCTTAGTTTTTCTGCACTTCATACTAATGTGTAGCTATTTATAGCATGCATCTTTGTGACCTACTCACGATAAGCTGCTAAAAATAACATGTTTTGAAGTACATCTGTAAGAATTTATAGTGATTTGTAGGGGTTGTTGTCCTTTGATGCTAAAACGAGCCAGCAAATGGCCGAAAATCTGAATGAACTTACGCAGGGTGTAGCTGTGTACGAGTATGGATGTTCATTGATATAAGCACTGGGTATCTTTGGCTTCCTGTAACTGTGGCGCTGGAATTCAGCCCTGTCAGTGAGTAGGCAGAAGCAGCCAGCACATATGTGATGTGCAGATAAATGCCCCGCGTTGCTCATTCACTAAGGCTGCTTAGATAATTAAACAGTGACTAACGGTTGTTGTGGAGCTGGAACTACTAGACGCTTGTTCTGCCTACTGCAAGGAAAAAAACAATTTAAGAAATTGCTTTGGGCAATACCGGCCAGACATCTCTTGGGATTTAGTGAAATTTCATTACAGTTCGTGACTACAATACCTACATCGTTCCAATTCTGCAACTGCCCTCATGGCAAGAGTGCTGTGGTGATTAATGGTAATCACAGTTGCAGTATAAGGGAAGGACCTTCCAGAAATGCTGCTGATGTACAAGGCAGAATGTTTTTAAAAATTGCCCTTCTTTTGTTTGAAGCAGTTTTTGTTCTATTTTGACATCGCTTGAGACTAAAGCCATCTAAGAAATAGGATATACGTGTCACACAGAGTATGCTAATACAGCCTTTGTACCAAGCACCAATAAATTAAATTCTTGGCTGCAGGTAATATCTTGGACTTAAAATCCTAGTTGAGGTTGGACGTTAAACAAACTTCCTATTCAGAGTCTAGTAATTCAGCACAGCTCTGACATGTGAATCTATAGTCCCACGCTTTTTCTACAACAGAAGCGAAAGCTTGTTGAAGATTATATATGTCTTTGAGATTTTCTGTGGAGACCAGTATCTGTTAATCTTGAAGCCTGTACTTTAACAAGAATCGTGAATATTTAGATAGCTGGAGGATCCTCATGTTTCCCTAATACTTTTTCATTTTCATCAGTAAAACTTTATTACTGGGAAAACGACTTCTTTGCCATCTAGAGACAAACGATCTGAACATGGCTTGGATCCAGTTTTGTGCTGTTGTTGGCCTGTGTGGCAGTGTTCTGACTTAAACATTACCAGGTGTTTATACATCTGTGTTAATTTCAAGCTTAAGAATTAACCTACAGGTTAGCAATTTTTCTCTTTTATGTCTTTTTAATCTGAAGATAAAAGGCTTCACTGCGATATTTTTCACTATTTCTTAGCACCAAAAGTAGCACGCTTCCCTGGAAGGCTGGCCCTAACACTTCTGCACGATTTGGGTTCACAGTTCATGTAGATGAAGCAAAAAGTTCAGAATCCTTGCTGTGAAAGACTCGGGGCTGTTTTCAGTAGGAGTTACTGTGCCTAAGAAAGAATGGCACCCCCTGAATATCGTAATCTGTTCATTTGTCGGTTCCTGCCCTGGAAGGTGGGGAATGATAGAAGGGCTGTGGATATTGGGGGTGGTGTGAACATACATAGCTTGTCATAGCTGAGATGCTGAAGGAGTCTGGTGAAAGGGAGGGTGACTCTTGAGTAACTAAGACAGAATGTTGAATACAGAGAGATTTCAGTTGATTGCTGTGTGTGTGGTTGAGTGTGGGGGTGTGCCTGAAGAAGATGTGGCTACTCTAACAATAGTAAAAGAAGCCATTTTTTTCCAGGCTTAATCCATGTGCATCTTGTGATAGTGCTTTCACGTGACTCTTCTGTTGTAGAGGAGGCAAGCTGGGGGCACAGATACTAAATCTCAGGAAACAGAAGGTTACACTTAAGCAGCTGAACAGAGCACATTTGTTGTAGTATCTGGTTATCCAAGGGCCGAGGTGTAGAAAGTCAACTTACTCTTTGTTAGCTGGGGTCCTGGTCTTTCTACCGTGTTAAATCTATGTGTTAGAAAGGCTGTAATAGGTCATGAAGTTCACAGTGGCTTCTAGGTCTAGAATTTGTGACAGACTCAATTATTGATAGCCAACTGTAAAGCATTATTAACAGAGCCTTGAGGTTTCCTGCAGTTCCCAAGGTGGGGCTTCCAGCCTATGCAGAAATGTTCTACTGTGAAGCTGTGTTAGTTTTTAAAAGCTGTTCTATAACTGCTGCCACTTTGCCATGCTTATGTGCCACTTCACCATGTAAGTGTGATTTCTGTCATTCTAGGTTGGATCCGGTATGCTGAAAGGGTACTTACCAATCTTGTGACCTCTCACATTTGCACTGCAAAGTCTCCACAGCAGATCATGGGCTCCCTGGTGAAAGGCTACTTTGCCAGGCAGCAGGTTTGATTTATTTTTACCACTATACTCTTCTAAAAAGATGGGCTAGTAGGTTTCAATACTGAAATACGGATCTTAATGTATTATAAAGTGACAAAGCATCTCCCTGAATTGTTTGTCCTTTACTTGAAGAATAAATGGTGCTCAGTTGCTACACAAGTGCCCATGATAAGAATGTGCAAAGAACTTCATTTCATGCAGTGCGGTGTGAGGTGGCAGCAATTCGTGTGCTCCCAGTGCTACATGGTTTTAGGTATTTATGGATAAAATTAAGTCCAGGGTAGCTAAAGAGAGTCTTGTTAAACGCGGCCTGTGTCGTTCTACAGCACAGCCAAAACAGGAGTGGAGGAGAATAATGTAGAAATTGCCCTGTTATCTGGGATCAGTAAAAGCGTTGTGTCCTAGAAACTAACTTTTGTATCTTCCCAATTTCGTATGTTGAAAAAGTCACAGTTCTTTTTACGTACCATACTTAAATTTAACTGCATCCACATTATACAGAGAACTACTGCTATGTCGACATAGATACAGAAATATTGATGGACTTGCTGGGATGAAAGTAAATGACTGATTGCTGAAAAGCTGAATTCTGAAGACCTCACTTGCATTCACTTTCTAAGGTGATCAAAAGCTGCAGAAAATGTGGTCTGAAGGAATAAGTTGAAGTTTCATCCAGAAGTCTGACTTTGGATGTTTGTTGCTGATGCTTTGTGACTTCTGGCAAGTCACTTCATCTGTGTGCAGCAGCCTCTCAATTTAATTGTTAGGGATTGATTACTAGTATTACCTGCGTAGGGTTTATGATGCTTTTTTCATCCCTGTTGTCCTTCAAGCTGTCTTTTGCTCTTCATGAAGTTCTCTCTTACATTCCACAGAACTTGTCTCCTGATAAAATTTTCCATGTAATTGTGGCGCCTTGTTATGACAAAAAACTGGAAGCCTTGCGGGAAGACTTCTACACTGCCTTGTATAATTCGCAAGAAGTTGATTGTGTTCTGACATCAGGTTAAATCTTCTTTAAACTTACTATTTATAAAGATATAAATGAATCACTGTTGTTAGAATAGCCTTTATGTCAGACTTTCCTTTTTTTTTCAACTATGTTTAGTTGTAAGGTTGGCTTTTTTCTGCTTTAAAATTAAATACAGGTTTTTGTGATACTGGTAGTATAGGTATTGTATGGGGAAGGCAAAGCGAAAAATACTTTCCTTCCAAGTTGGTATTCACCTGAAAACGAGGTTCAGGTATTGATTTTTTGTCACCCTCTTGAGAAAGGTAAGAGTTATGCAAATCTATTAAAAAATCACTGTCTTGTTTGTCTATGGTCATTATTTAATCTCCACGGGGATTATTCATAACATCCCAAATGCATGGCACCAGTGGTTTCTGGTATGGCTCTTGTCCTTAGGCTTTATGTCCAAACTACGTATCCTCCTTTTTCCCCTGCAGTGTAGAAATGTCTTCCAAACTTTACCTAACAGAAAGGCTAAGGGCAGCACTATGCAAAATTTGGAGCGAGCTGAAGGCCCTTTTCTTCAGGGCTGGAAGTGTCTTGGTCAGTGGAGGGAACTGACTCTAGTAAGAATTGGAGAGCGTGACCGTAAGCACATGTGTTGGGATATTGATCTCTTTAACGGAGGCACAGCATGTGCATTTTGCTTTGTGTTGAAAGTAAAATGTCATATGTTTTCCTACAGGTGAAATTGTCCAAATAATGGAACAGAAAAATGTCTCTATGAAAGATGTGACTGAAGTAGCTGTAGATAGTTTGTAAGTAGTTCTGTTGTGGATTGCTTCCCTATTTTGATAATAAATGATAACACCTTTGAGCATATTCAACATAAACATAAAACTCCTCAAAAGAGTGGGTTTTTTTTTTTTTTTAAAGAAAAAAAGCCTGCATCAAAGCCTGAGTATACTAAAGCCTCATCCTTTATACAGTGGCCAAAAAAACCTGAAAGTATTCTCTTAAGTGTTTATTGCTATATATGAGTAATATGAAACAGATAATATAAAACTCTATATACTGTCTCGATACAAAGCAGATAATGGGAGGTAATGACCTCTATCTAGTGACTCCTTTAAAATGTATGATTTTTGACGCTTTGTGTAGCTCCTTATTTATATCTTAATGCAGTAATTATAGATTTGACTATATCAAGTTCACGACTTGCTAGTAAGTGTGAGTGTCTCAGGGTGCTGACCCCCTTCAGAGCTCTCCTGTGCTGGCGCTTGTGTAAAGCTGAACAGTCTCATCTGCCCCCCTCCAACTGTCTGGCCTAGCACAAAGATGCTGGGATGCAACCATGGGCTTGACCATCTGTTCTGTGCTTCCCTCATTCAGAGCAGCATCTTGACAGTAAATTTCCACTTCCCCTAATATGTTAACGTAAAATTGCTAGAAGTAGCAGCGTTTCAGGAGATGTTTGTTTTTTTTTTTTTTTCTTACTGAAGACACCAGTTCGTTTTTCAAGATTAAAGTTGAAACATGCTTTACATGAAAATCACACAAAGCATCAAAGACATTTTGTTTACTCGCTGTCTGACTGCTCAGAAAGCAGCATGCATGTTATTTTAGTTCTCAGGCTTAGTTACAAAGGCTGGTCTCACTGCTCACTGATCTTTGCTCAAGTGTGACAGATGTTACTTGGTATCTTTACAAAGTGGTGGTGGTGGAGCAATAAACATGCTTTCTTGCACAAAATGGAAAGCTGCGGAAATTTCTGAAATTGCTTTTCACTTGGCTTGATGTCCTGCTTGGACCTTGCCTAGACTGGAGAAAGGTCAGTGGTAACAGTTTCAGAGCTGGTTTTGTAGTGTAGCTCCTATGATTACTTCTACCAATGATTGCTTCACATAATGAGAATTACGTACATCAGGTTCTTAAGGACATCATCACTTAGAGATGGCCATTTATTTCTAAATCAGGCTGTCCAATGAAAGAACAAGCTCTTACTCAGAATATACCTGTTTTATTGGATGAATTTATATTGGAAAATAATGTTAGATTTTCAAAGGACTGATCCGATAATACCAGTTCAAGCTGTGAGACCTGATAACGTAGTTTTTGCTCTTCTGGGGTCTTAAAAGTAGATTTTGTAGAGAAACTTATGTAACTTCTCAAAAGAAGTTCTAGCACAGAAGCAAGCGATTTGTGGTGAAGTACTCAGTATTAAAAAAGCAGCGTGAACAAAGTAACTTGTGTTTGAGTTCTCAACTTGCTTACGTAGCTGGAGAATGCTAACAAATAGCTGGCTAAAATTAGGAGACGCATCATGAAGCAAGATCATCCAAGGTTATAAAAAAAAAAAAAGTTGCAGTACTTATTAAGTAAATGCAATGGTGTGGCATAGAGGGACAGACATACTGAATTTATAAACTGCAGCTCTTTAGTGATTAAAATATTTCTCTGTCGTTAGTGCAACTTCAGCATTTGGTTTTTAGTAAGGTGTTTGCTGTGGTAATTTTCACTTTGGTTTTGTGGCTGAATGCTGTGCCCAGGCTGCTGCTCAGGTAAGAGCTAGCGATGTAGGCCAGGAGAGGTCATGTCTGGAGGTTCTGGGAAGAACGTAATAAGACTACATCTAGAGAGGCTTTTACATGTTAAAGCAAAGGACATAATCTGTCCCTTGTCTGATGTGAAGATTAATATCTCTTCCTGAAATCAGCATTACACCACACCCCTATCAGTTTCTGCTTTGCCAGAAAGGAACACGAGCCTGGAGAGCTGCAGTCTTTGGCCATCGGCGGGACGCAGCCCAGTACGGTTTATGCTACAGCCACTCGTGCCTGTCAGTACTCTGTTTTTAACTGAGGCACAGGTCAGCCCCCAGGTGAATGCTATGCCCATGGGATACGATTTCACTGATTTTCTTTCCTGAAGTATAGCATTTACGTTAGAGTGTTATAGCCTGGTTGCAACTGTATTGATTTGGTCGTATTTTAGTGGCACAGTGTTCTAGACTCACAAACAGTTCCTGGAGCACAAGTGTTTGTGAGCTGAGGCTTGGAACTTCTGAAGTACTTTTACATTCTCAGGGTCTAAAAATGATTTATTATTTTTTTCCCAAAAATGTCTCCTGAGTGGTGAATGGCTATTAACCAAGCCTTTAGGCTGTGCTGAACGTACATTCTTATAAACTGCTGTTGCTTGAGGTTTCTAAAAATGGAAAGCCCTGCATCATTTTATTTTTTCCTGCATCTTACTAAACAGTTCAATTTTTTTTAAGATGTAATATATAAAAATCTTACCATGTTCTCAATCACTGCTATAAAACTTATTTTGGGGGGAGAGATAGAGAAGGGGAAAAACATGCTACTTTAGTGAAGTGAAGGAATGAAATTTTGGAGTCTATCTTTTTTTTTCTGTTTTTTTTTTTTTTTTTCCCTAAGGTTTGTTGAATAAAAGGGGGGAGTTGTG
>VXBH01006425.1:211996-247803 GCA_013400035.1 Rynchops niger
TTTTTTTTTTTTTTTTTTTTCCCTAAGGTTTGATGAAATAAAGGAGGGAGATGTAGTAAGGCATGACGGGAAGAGATCCGATGGTTACCTGGAGCACATCTTTAAACATGCTGCGAAGGAGCTTTTTGGTGTGGATGTCAAAGAAATCACCTACAAAGCATTAAAGTAAGCTAGAGTTTTATATCCTTGTTATGTAGGATAGGGTAGTTGGCACTAGAGTGAACCCTAATGCAGTTATTGCTAACCTGGTTCATTCGCTGATATGCAATTACATATTATAAACCTGTAAATTTGTTGCTGTAAAGTAGCTCCTGATAACTTTAGTTTTTATTAGTAACTTACCTGCCCTTAAAAATTAAGTATAATTGTATTCTGCAAATGCCACCCCAACTTCTGCTTAACTTGATTTAGAAATTGGAAGAGTTCACCTTACTCTCACTGTTATCCTTGTTCTGTTCTCTTTGGAGCATCTGAACGCAAACTGACAGCTGGATCGTTCCTTTGGTAATGCAGGGGTTTAAAATGTTCTCTGTGTTATCTTTATAGGAACAAGGACTTTCAAGAAGTTACTCTTGAAAAGGATGGTGAGACAGTGCTGCGTTTTGCAGCAGCTTATGGCTTTAGAAATATCCAAAACATGGTTCTGAAGTTGAAAAAAGGAAAGTTTTTGTACCATTTCGTAGAAGTCCTTGCCTGCCCAGGAGGTAAGAATCATTGTGGATCCACAGTCGTTCCGCACGCATATCTTGAATCTCAAAGGAAGGTTTTCTTACGGAGAGGCATTTAATTTCATTCTCTCTTAATTCTCTTCTTAATAATCTAAAATGCGTACTACTTAGTGAATGGTCCAGAACACCAATTATATGTATGGGGTTGGCTCAAATCGATTTGGTTTTCTAAAATTAACCACAATGTTACTTGTTCTTTTCTGACCTATAAATAAGTGACAGCATGGCTTTTGCAATTATTTCAAACCTCAGAGGAAATACTCTGAAATGGTGGTTGTCAAGGGCAAGAAAAGACAAGGAACATAATTAAGATTCATAAAACCATGAAGAAGGCAGAGAAAGGTTGTTGATACGGAAACCTCACTTACATTAAGATGTTGTTGATATTTGAGTCACTTTAAGTAAATACAAATAGCAACATGGGGTGGGTAGTTTATATAAACAGACAACTTTTTTTCTTTAGAGAAGTATGAAAAAAAAAAAATCCAAGTTAATATAATCTTTCTCTTCATATCTAATCTTCATCATCCTTGTGGCTTTTTCCCCCCCCCCCACCCCCACCCCAAGGGTGCCTAAATGGAAAAGGTCAGGCACAAACTGAAGATGGAAAACCAGACAAAGCACTGCTTAACCAGATGGAAGAAGTGTATGCTGCAATACCTGTTAGACTTCCAGAAACCAACATGCATGTACAAAAGATGTACCAGGACTGGCTGGAGGGCATGGACTCTAAGAAGGTCCAGGAAACTTTGCACACCAAATACAGCGCAGTAAATCAAACAGCAAGCAATCTGGATATCAAATGGTAATAAATCAAACTTGCAAAAGATTTGCTTAGGTTAGTTACAGATTCAGCACTGGAAACATTCTATGCAATCGCAGATGCTATGCACTAGCCGAGTGTACGAATGAGACGCTTCCGAATTGTGGATTATTATTTGTGAAGAACCATTGCTTTCTAAAAACAGAAAGAGAAGTCTCCAAAAGCCCTGGTTCCTGCCATTGTCATTTAACTTTTACTGTGTGTAATCTCCTGTGTATAATGGATTTCTTTATTCAAAAATGTGATCTTGCAAGGTACAATAAGCACTTTCTGCCAGGTGCAGGGGGTGTAATTCCTGATGAAGCTACTCCCTACAAAGCTCCAAAATGGGCTTCCCCAAGAAGGCGAGATTATTTTACTCCTACTCCTAGATATGCAAACCCTTTCACCATAGGAAAACAGTCATGATGAATTTCAATGTTGTTGCAGTTGTTTTGAAGTAACTTGGGATTTATTTGCCTTGTTAACAAAAAACCCCTTTACAGGCACGAGTGTATATATGGAAAAGCGTAATGAATTTAAGTATGCCTTCTATCCAGATTTTAACAAAAAGTATTCGGTTCCAAACTAGAGCTACCCTTCCTTACTGATGCAGTATTTTGTAAGGAACAGGATGCTTCATATAACTGAACTTGGGAAACTAATGCTAAATGGTTATAATGCAATCCGTCATTAAAAATAGTTCCAAATACGTTGGCTGATACAAAAAGAGAACTTTTCTTTCCTTGTAAGTTTTCTAAGAAAAACTTGCAGCTAGGAGGAGTGGTGCTGCTTACTGTGTCTGGCTTTGAGAGAGAAAACGCACGTGCACTGTCAGGTGAGCACATGTGTACTACAACTTTGCTAGATTTGCTGAGCCAGACTTAACAGCACTTTATTTCGGTACACAGAATAACAGATTGTGTGGGGTTTGTTTTTTTTTTTTTTTTTTTAATTTATCTCCTTGTTGACAGACTTCTGTAAAAATAACTTCATGGAACGCCTCTGGAAAAAAATACTTAGCAATGCTTCTGAGCCCATCAGAGTTACTATATATTGGCATCATGAATTTGGTGTACTTATTTTTAAATATGCTTTAGAGGTTTCATTTAACAGACATCTTAAAGCTTGCATGCAAATACCACTTTTCTGCAACTTCATGAGTTGTCAGAGGGTTAATCAAGAATGTGATGGACACCAAAAAAAAAAAAAATCAAACTACTGCCAAACTTCCTTAGATTTTATTAGTAGCATCAAATTTGTTCATGATTAGTGGCTCTTTGAAGCTAGCAAAGTTTAAGGCTTCCTTTTCCAGTCTGAAAGCGTGGATGGGATTTTTTTAATCATTTCAGGCAGTGTTTGAATGAATCTCCTTGTAAATTTCTTAATATTACAACTGCTTGTGTGAGTAAGATCTAATACTGCAAAAACCTGTGTATGCTTGAAATCCGTGTTTAACTTGAACACAGTGGATGGGATAAAGGCATGGGTGAAAGCAATGCAAGTTCTTGCATTGGCTGAACAACAGAGGCTCAAAAGGAGAGAGACAGAGTTAAATATGTTACCCTGATGACAAGAGATAGTTCTCTTAAAGGGAAGCTGTTAATAGAACTGCAGCTTTCAATTGGACCTCCACCTAAATACCAAAACTCACTCTACTTTGAGGGATGTTTTCTTTCAAGTGCAAATGAATTTGATTACTGTGCTACCTGAATGCACACAACGAGATTATACCCACAAATTAGCCTTTGTAAATCGTTCCTTGTTGTAATAAAAACATTATACTTGGTGCAATATCAGAACATCTACAGAAATCTACCTCTGTACAGGAAGGGAGTCTAGAAATCGTGGGAAGACCTATATATAGCCGAAACTAATAAATGTCTGCTGAAGAAGGATGGTGGTGTTGCATGAAATTACTTTTAGAAGCAACATCCAGCTCCTTTAGTCTGATTTTTCTTCATCTGTCATGATTTCCTCCAAAAACTTCAGCAGAATTACCTTGTAATAAAGTGGTCTTGTTCTGTTTGTATAGACATATGTTTCTATGTATATATGGTTTATAGCTTGGTGGCATGTTTAAATTATATTGCTTCAGTCCTTTGTATAGTATGCTTATTTTTTTTATGTGCATACACTAGATGAAATGGTACAAGAAGAGTTGTTTGCTTTTCTGATGAAATCTTCACTAAACTACACAAGAGCTGCCTCCCTATTCTGAAGGATACCCTTGAACTGTTTGTGCGACTTGAAAAATACTTGCGTAGGTGGCATTGCTGTACATGTTCTCTTTTGCCATTATGCTTGCCTGGTCACTGGAGAGCCTCACTCTTCCCGTATTGGTGGGAACCCTGGGAACAGGCCAGTAGATGAAATAAATCTGTCTACAGTACACTGTGGTGTGCTCCCACTACAAGGGATGCGGGTGACTCAGTGCATAAAATAAACTTTTTTTTTTTTTTCAGTTGAACCCACCATTTCTTCCATCTACTAAAGTGTTTTAACCTCTATTGAGATAGTAGGAATGTAAAAAATCTATTAGAGTATTTGTCTACCGCAGTAGTCTTTTTTTTTAAAGACAAGTCAGGCATCTAACTGGGCAGTTTTTAGCAGCTTAGGTGGAATGTATGTATTATAACTAGTGACTTACAGTGACTGATGCTTGTCATTTTTTGGTCAGTTTTTGTTTTATAAGACTTTTTGGAGTAAAACTGATTTTAAGTTTTTAAAGCCCTTTTTTTTAAAGTGCCAGCTTAGTAAAAAAAAAAAAAAAAAAATGTTTTTTTTCCCTTAACTGTAATAAGTCTTTCCCCCTCTACCTTCTTTCACTGAAATTTTAACATATATCAGAAAACCTTGTTGCAACTTCATATATAGTGAAATACTTGCCTAAGATTTGATTCTGGCTATCAAATCTGCAGTTGGGAAGTCTGTCATTGTAGACAATGTGTGTTTCTAGCCACACTTTCTGAAACTACAGCATTGTTTAATTCCCTGATGCGATTTTTGGCAACAAATAATTTTCATTGCTACTGCCTTTTCAGCAGTGGGAAAGTTCCTTGTGTGGTCGCAGCCATAGTGCTTTACTTCTCCATTGAATATCGTGCTGAGACAATCGTGTCTCTAGATGATTTTTAGAAAAGACTAAATTGGAGGGATTGCAGGAAAGTAATTGGAAGTGTTTAATTTGGAAACTGCTTTAGGGTATTATTGGCTTGAGCATGTCAAGTGCTTGATATTGATACCTTGGGTTCCAGTACTTTATGCTGAGACTTCTACAACAAGGGATACGTGTTGTGAAGTATTTTTGCTATGCCTTCTCCAGTAAGTTTGCCTCAGCCACAGCACCTTGTGTTTGTCCACTATAGTTAATGAACATGGGCAGACGTGGGCTATGCCATCACTTAGAATAATGGATATATCTGTATGCCGCAGTCTCAACTGGATTATATTTGGACAATGTTCAGTTATCTAAATTTTGGTGCTTTGTATTCAAATGGAGCATGACCATGAATTGTCCTAAATAAATCTTGATACGGAATTATGTATTGATTCTGTCTCATTCCATATAAAAGCTTAACTCTCTAGGTACACCTTTGTTTTAACATAGATGCTTGTCTGATGAATTTACCATGAATACCTAGTAAGTCTGTAACTAATACCGTATCAGCTATTCATGAGTATTCTGGATTCCAGCTACACTTCAAACTGTGATAAATGGAAGGAAAATGTTGCTGGATAGCACTAGGAAATGGTAATTTGCTCTCTCGAATTGTAAAATAACATATTGAATTGTTGCAAGGCAGACAAGTATCTAGTGGCTTTAAGGCTCTCTTAACCTGTGAAGGATGGTGTTGCTGCATGAAGCCAATCTATAGAAGTCAACTAGTTATGCTGAAGTTTCCTATATACAGTTATTTAAAACACTGGTGCTCAAGAAACAGTAAAGATACGTGGTTGTGTGTAGCCTGATACTTAAAAAGACAATTAAGGGAAAGGCACAGAACAGAGACGTTGCTGTGTAAACAAATGACTAGTACGGACAGGTTTTGAGGAGGGGTGCCAAGATGTTAGTATATCCTTAGCTATTCTTGAAATGTAAATTAAATAATGAGGATTTGTGTCAGCAAAGCAGACATTTAAATTGGGCAGTGTTCAATCTGTGAGATTATACCCACTGTGAAATAATTACAATTCTGTCCCTGCCTTCCAAGTGAATAGTTGGGCGCACCTGAAAACTAATGCCCAAATTTTGCACATTTATCTACTAAAAATTAGATTCTCCTTGGTGTGAATGACTTTTCTTTTTCCCCCCTCAAAAAAGACTTAAGGTAGATATAAGACAATGGTAAAATGTCATGAAAGACCAAATTAAACTGTAGCACCAGCTATTTAAAAATTAAAGTAATCTTTGATCTTTTTGTCAAATGTATAGCTATTCATTCAATTTAAGAAAGTGAGGAATAACATGATACATGGTTCAGGTCAAGGAAAAAGCCCTTGACGTACAGCTCCTGGAGTTTTACCCTCATTTGGGTCTGTACCCTGCTGTGCTGCGCTGTCACTTCGCAGTTTGTCCCTGGGAGGGTTTATTATTGATGCTGTCCGTGCAGAAGTGCGTGCCTCCTCCAGCCACTGCAGGCCCGGCGAAAAAGGGAAAGCCGGAATTTAGGTTCTACCGAGATTTGAACTCGGATCGCTGGATTCAGAGTCCAGAGTGCTAACCATTACACCATAGAACCGCGTGATGGTGGTCGTTTTCGCGAGGCCGGAGAATAAATCTATAGCAAACAAACCTCCTTGGGAAAATTCCTACTATCCTTCCTGAGCATCTTAGATGGCTGGCCAAGAGATTAATGCAACCTAAAGATTCGTATTTATTCTGCCTTTCTACAATATTAATTATCTTCGTGGTAAAATGATGATGATAATAATATTGGTGGTAGTATAATAAGATGCAACATCAGAAAGCGAACACAAACAGCAGGAGAACATCTTTCAGGCACATAAACTGAGTCCTCACGCACGCACCTGAGTTGAACAGGCTGCTTCGTGCTTTTCTGATGCATAATTCAGAATTATGTGTCCACACAGGTCGTTCAGTGTAGAAATAGATTACTTACGTTTCAGGATACTGTGGCATGTCTGAAATTTTTCAGATAATTTGTGTAAGAACATACTAACCTACCTGCAATAAGTAATAAATAAGGAAAACACAAACAATCATCGTAATTCTATGGTTTCTGTGTCTTTGACTTTACATACGTTTTTCAGGTAGCACGGCACGTCAGTAGTTTATGGCAATCCAAAAGCCCGTGAAAAACACAGCTTCCCTTCAGGTCATTTTCCAAGATTCATTGATAGTAAAAACATCTGCCCCTGCATAAAAGCCATAGGTTCCACCGAGATTTGAACTCGGATCGCTGGATTCAGAGTCCAGAGTGCTAACCATTACACCATGGAACCGCTTACAACAACCCCCCGAACCGCTCCTATTGACCGCATCTTATACAAATGAATTGTATTGTTTCTATGACTTCATAAATACAATTTTTGGTTGACTTCTCTGCCATGTATTCTGCATGTATTAATTCTGTGCACGAATTCCATTCTTCCTTTATCACAACATTTTATAGCACTGAAAATAATGCACATTTAGAGGCACCTTAACATTTCCCAGGTCATGCAACTTAAAGCTTCAATATAGACTTTCAATACAAGGTGCACTGACTTTTACTTCATATTTTTATACTCGTTTTGTTTTCATGCATTTTGGGCTGGGCATTTGCCTGCTATATTTGAGAAGAAGCAGGGGCCATTGTCACAACTGTTGTTTTAGTTTGACAGGTTTTTTCCTCTCTTGGCATTACTTGACCAGTGCATAGGTAATAAACAGGCAAGACATTGAAAAACTACAAACATATGCAAGGAGCTTTTTATGCCTAATTAAAGCCATGGATCTGTTGGAGCAGGTCCAGAGGAGGCCACAAAGATGCTGGGAGGGCTGGAGCCCCTCTGCTGTGAGGACAGGCTGAGAGAGCTGGGAGGGTTCAGCCTGGAGAAGAGAAGGGCCTGGGGAGACCTCAGAGCCCCTTCCAGTCCCTGAAGGGGCTCCAGGAGAGATGGGGAGGGACTCTGGATCAGGGAGGGGAGGCATAGGATGAGGGGGAATGGTTTAAAACTGGAAGAGATTTAGATGAGATATCAGGAAGAAATTCTTTCCTGTGAGGGTGGTGAGACACTGAGTTTAAAAGAGGCGAGATTCAGACTAGATGTAAGGAAGAAATTTGTTATGATAAAGGCGATAAGACACCGGCCCGGGTTGCTTAGAGAAGCTGTGGATGCCCCATCCCTGGAAACATTCCAGGTCAGTTTGGACAGGGCTCTGAGCAACCCGATCTAGTGGAAGATGTCCCTGCTCATTGCAGTTGGGTCACACTAGATGGCCTTTAAATGTCCCTTACAAGCCTACTATTCTGTGATTCTATGGAGTCATCAAATCACACCAGAAGAATATGTTGTCATCCTCATACCATGGGGTCTTGTGCTTCCTTCACTCGCACCCGCTACACTACATGTCGCCAGCACAGTTTAGGAAAAATAAGTATTCACAACACCAAGCAAGCCCGCTTGCTGTATAAACACGCGATCGGCAGAAAAAACGGCATTCGCTAGCAGAGGATGGTTTCGATCCATCGACCTCTGGGTTATGGGCCCAGCACGCTTCCGCTGCGCCACTCTGCTGCCTCTAAGCCGTTTTTCTCCCGCCCATCCTTAGCCCTACTCGAGCCGCCCTGCTGCCCCCTGCTCGCCACCCCCAGAGTGCTTTGCGCGTATTTGCATGCAGCGGGGTCACAGTCTCCGCCGGCTGCGCCCCCCCGCCGACCGCCCCCCGCCCCGCCGGGGCAGCAGGGAAGCAGGATAGCGCGGTACGGCCCCTGCGCAAACCCACCGCCGCGGCTGCCCGGACACCAGGGTCACCCTGTCCGGCTGGGACGCAGATCCTGGGGGTATAAATACTCCAGGACAAGGACTTGCACTCGTGCTCGCTTCGGCAGCACATATACTAAAATTGGAACGATACAGAGAAGATTAGCATGGCCCCTGCGCAAGGATGACACGCAAATTCGTGAAGCGTTCCATATTTTCTTTCCCCCCACCCTTGAGCCTTCCAACACACCCCGCAGAGAGCACAGTTCCGTATTTTTTTCCCACCCTTTAACCCTCCAACACCCCCCGCAGAGCACAGCCTGCACGGCAGGGACTGCTCCGGTTCACGCCTTCCTTTCACACTCGGGCCCTGTGCCTGCTGACCTGGAAGGACAGGGACCGCAGCCCGGGTACCCCTGTGAGGGCACCTTACCTGGCTCCACATCCTCCCTGCACGGCGTGGGGCTCCTTCTCCTCATGCCGAGCTCCTCAGGCTCAGGGCTTAAACACAGAGCTCGCTCCACAAGCTTTCTTTAGCCCCCGCACCAACTGCAACACTACGTCACAAATTTACTATCGTTGCTGCAGAGAAATCGCTCAGAAAATTAGAAAGTCTGTCATGAGCTTTTTGGCCCTCCAAGGACTTGCCTCAGGACTCAAAGGACATTGTTGCCGCTGGCCACTACCTTTTTGTATTTGATCAAGTTTTGTTTCCCGTGTTCCATTCTCTCTCTCATTCTCTTTTCTCTGGACGTGGCACATGTGGGTCCTGGCACTGAAAAGCCCCTCCTGCTCGCTGGGTGCCGCATGTTGCAAAGAGCCTTCTCTCTCTCTCTGTTCCCCACTCTAACCATCACAGTCCGTGCTGGACTGAACGCTGACTCAGCTCATGCTGTCACTGAGAAAATCCGTGTCACTCTCCACCTCAACTATGCACACGGGCTCTGTTTTACTTCTCATTCTGTTTGTAAATAATTGAAGGCCTCCTCCCGTAAAACGGTTTAGGTTGGAAGGGACCTTAAAGGTCACCTAGTTCCAATTCCATCTGCCTCACTGAGTGAATCTGGACGTTTGCGGGACGGAACGCGGCGACTCGGCCCTGAGGGAGCCCCGGCCGGGCCGGGACCGCCCCGGGACCCGCGTGCGCACGCGCGCACGCCACGGCCTCAGTGCTGTCAGGCGCGCGGCTCTTCCCGCCTCGGGCGGGGGCGGGAGGAGTGGCTCTGCAGCGTCATTAGCGCTGCGCCTACTCCCGGGTCACGTGGCGGGGGCGGGCTGGCCCCATGAGGGCGAGAAGCGCCGGCCCGCGGCTGGGTGCTGAGGCGGTGCCGGCCCGCGCCGGGGCTCGGCTCTTCCGCTCCCGACTCGCCGGGGTGTGGGCAGCGGCTCTCGGTGCGGGGCTGCTGCCCCGTGGGGTCTGGGGGAGCTCCACCGGCGGAGCTGCGGCCTCCCCAGGCCCCGTTGCGCATTCCTGTCAGGATTTTCGCCCCCAAATGTTTTTATTTTTGTGCAGGTCTTCTTAAGCAAAGCAAGCCGTCTCGCTGTCTTGAATTTTTAAACCAGAAGTGGTATTGCGGTGTAGTTAACCAAGTAATCTCTGCTCACGTGTTGACAGAAGTGGGATCCTGCTCCATCAAATTAGTGGTGTGACAGCATAAAGAGGTGGAAGTGTTGTGTTGGTGCAGTAAATAGTACTTTTACATTTAGTTAGAACTGTTGTGAAAACAGCAAAAGCTTTAGCTACTTGCTAAACTGTTAGAACGGGAGGATTTGGCAAAAACGGCAGCACTGAAGGCAGAGGTACAATCCAAAGGTACCGATGGCCAAATACCTCAACTTCCCTTGTTTAAAGATGTATGTAGCAAAGCATTGAATCCATGGGCTATTTATCTTAAAGATAGAAAATTACTGTAAGAAAAACGAGTTATTTTTAAAAGGCCTTTTACGAATAGGCAGTGCTTTTTCGGTTTCGGCATTGGGAATTTTGTTTCTATTCGATCTGAATTCTGTGATGGGGTGAGTGAAGCTGAATGGGGTGGATGGACGCTTCTTGGAAGAAAAAGCAGAACAGAGGCAGATGGTGAGGGGGAGAAAGTAAAAACAGGAAACATGAAGCAAATTATTGTTAGAGATGGTGTTTTTCTGTAGTGAAAATGTGCTACCTTATTGGTTTGATTACTCTGCTTGCGTTGTTCCAGTTCTGGGTTCTTTACCCGGTGTACAAGAAACCTACCAACACACAGAGCTGAGATAGTTGTTTACTTCATGTCTGCACGGAGGTGAGTGGTAACTCCACAAAACTAGCACACCCAGCTAAATTCGTGGTTGGTATTTATACAGTTAAATGCAACAGCTGTATCTAATATTCACCTCCTAGCTAGCCATTGGCTACCTTCTTTCTTGCCTCAAAACAGCTCCTTTTAAATTCACTGTGAAGTTCAGAAAGCAAGAGGCTTATTTGGATAGGGGAGCTTTTTCTAGCTAGAAGGTGTGGTTTTTCACATTGTAATGAGATTATGATGAGACAGTTCAACTTCAGTGCACAAGTCTGGGGGACTTGGCTAATTAGTGTGAAAACGATACTGGTTCTCAAGGATGCATGCGACACTTTTCAATGATCTGTGTGATATACGTTTGTAACTTCCAACCTTCTTCTGTCTTTCCTTGAGACTCCCACTAGGTTTCATTATCTCAGTACACTCTATCTTAGAGTAAACATTGTCACCATAACCTTAAACCATTATTCATCAATTGTTTGACTGTTCCTTCAAACTTCTTTTTTTTACTTCAAGTTTTCTGCATGAAAGTTTTTATTGCATGTTAGGTGCTATGCAGCATCATTTAGTTGGTTTTTAATATAAAAAATATTGTTAATTCTTTGCAGATATGACAATTTTGATGAAAGACTAAAGACGTGAAGCTCATGTGAAGGAACTGAGATGTGATGAATCATCTTCAGCAGTGATTGATAAACGTAAGAAATCCTACTTTTGTATTAGTTAGTTTACACAGATGATGATGCAGTGAGAATGCAGGTCTTGCTAGACTTCTGTACAGCTAATTTTTCTTAAATATACTTAGAATACTAGTTCCTGTTTTGTATCATGAAGGCCCAAATGACCGAGAAATCAGTTTTGAAAACGAACATGCTTTCTGAAAGTCTACACCTTAAACCTTTGTGTCAAGCTATCTTTTGTATCCTGTTCTTAATAAATTGTGTTGTTACAAGAGCATTAAGGATTTTAACACAAGCAAAGACTCTTGTGGAATAAATTGTGTAGTGATAAATCTTGTGCTTTTCCATCTTATTCTTAGTTCTCTTTATTAAATAGTTGCCATTGATTCTGTTTCAGGTTAGAAGGGAAACAGACTGGTTAAAGCTCTTGATGATGAGAGACTTGGTCTTTGTGGGGGGGCTAATTAATGTCACTACTGTGCTCTATTTTTTTAACAGGGTATCAGTATTGCACTGGAACATCGAAATACATGACTTTGTGCTAGGGTCATAAATCAATTTTTGCCTAGGAATAACATTTTTGTAAAAACTGGCTCAAAAAGTGAAGAATTGCTGTAGTATGATATTATGAAACCCAAAATATTAAGTGGGATCTAAAAGAGATTCAGTTCACGGAGCACATGTCTTTCCATGCCTGCTTAACATAATGGTTTGGATTCACCTTCTTGTTTTCAAAGTCTTTCATTCACTGATAACTGGAAACTGGGAGAATATACCAGATTAAGCATCCCCATGCATTCTGGAGATGGGATACTTAGCTAGATAAACTTGGTCTCTACATGGTTTTTATTCTATATAAATTACTTACTATATGAAGAAGTTTGTATTTGCATTTCCAGGGAGCAGTTTTTCAATCCTGTCTCACAAATATATATATAAAACTTGAAATAAATGGGGTATTTAAACATATTGCTGGGTTTACTGATTACTCTTATAGCAAAATAGGGCATTTTATATTGAAAATTACATGCTTCAGGAGCCAGTGGGCTTCATAAGGTTGTAAGGTACATTATTGCTATGCTTACATTTGGAAGCTAAATATGCAGGGGCTCAAAGAGCAGAAGTTTGCTCTGGAAACTAATAAAGCGCAGAAAAATATTTATCAGCAGGAAGGTGACAGTATAGCCAGGATTTTCAGTGAGAAGCTGATGATAAGAGGAGTGAGTTTAACTAATGTAGCGGAGAGACTGCTATGAACTATATAAACCTCTTAAGTTCTTTCCTGTGTGGCTGCAGTTGCGGTTCACGAGGAGGCAGCATGCTGCACCTGGTGCCCTCAGATACATTTCTTTGCATTGCTGTGGAGGAAAATGAACCTTAACCTTTGCTGAGCCTGGGGTATTGGCTTTGAAATTTCATTCCTAAGCGGCAGCTGCTGCTGCTTTATAACATAACACTTCATTGTACTGGGAATGCATGTTTATTAAAGGACTTGGGTGAAACAGTTCAGGGGCAAAATATTAACCTTACTGACACGGACATCCAAGTGGTAAAATCAGCGTTAATGTAAATATTGATGGGATGAAAAGCATTCCCACGCTGTCTCTCACACAGCCAGAATCAGCTGAAGTAGGAGAAATTAATACTGACCAGCAGACTTCCTTAATGAGAGCAACAGAAAAAGACCACAAATATGGCAAGACACATTAACTTTAAAAGCTTTGATTTTTTTTTTTTTCTTTTTAATCTATTTATTCATTATTGAGAACGCAGACATGCACCTTTACTTTTAAATGCTGTTTTTAACTTTACAAGCATAACAGCAGTAGCTTGCTTAACTTACTAACTTAGCATAAAAGGTGAGTCGGGGCATACTTGCTTTTGTTTCAGAATGACTTGGTGGAAGTAAACATTGTTAGTACCCCCTTGCGTCGCCCAGCAGCTTTGTGATTTCAAGATAAACAGGAATTTATAAGCACACAACAGCTTTTAGTGGTTAACACAGTTCCAGTATTTGGAACGTTTATCTACTTATACAGACAATAACTGTATTTGTGAAGGCAGTCAGAAGAAGTTAAGTATGAAAAGCCTCTTAGTCATATTTACTTGGAAACAGTATGACCATGTATGTATTTTACAGAAATAATGGTGATAGAGGAGGAATTATTTCATATTTAAATGAAAACAGTAAAATACAAGGAATTACTTTTATATATGTGTATCGCTGAGAATTTGTGCTAGTTTGAGAGACGTTTAATTATGAAATTCTTTTAGAACTTCTCTATTAACTCACACACTAAAATGTGTCATGAAAATCTGCTCACGTACTGTTGTTGTAAATGATAAAAGACAGTGAAATGTATTTCAGGGCATGGTGGCCTTTTTTCTTCAGTTCTTTATTTTCAAGCTATGTAAATGTTGGACAAAAACCAAAGAAAAGATTTTGTTTCGGTCATTCAGCTGATTCAGCAAATGCAAATAAATATTTTGGTAGGTCTCCAGTCATCTACTAGTTCTTGAACTCATTTGACTTGTTCCTGTGAGTCTACCAAAATTGGTAGTAGAAATAATAAAAAATAAATTGGCAGGTATGATCGTCGCTCTTGTTGTTTAGATAAAATTATCCATGAATTTTGCTAGTGACTTTGGTCTGTCCTTTTAGTCATTTATTTAAAAATGCAGTATATGTAAGCAGAAGTGCGTGGAAGTGCTAAGAAACTGGTAGAATGCATGCTGTGTGCAGTGTCATTATAATACACAGATTCCAAACTTACGTTCCAAATTTTCCCTTGTGTTACTGATTTAATATTTCCCTTCCAACAGGAAATCGAGATTTCCAACTTTTTCTGTGCTGCAGAGGAAAACTCTGGTTTTGTCTCCAAATCCACGGCCTTTCAGAAGGTACAATTATAATATCGTATTTTGGCAATTCGTGCTGGGAATTGTGGTTGGGAAACCAGTGTGGTTTTATTGTTTGTAGCACGTTTACTGGAGTTTGTTAAATGAATATTTAAAAAGTGCGTTGCGTTACCTGCTTCCCCTGGGCTCCCGTGACCCGCAGCAGCAGGTGTTACCTCACGCTCCCTTTCCGCTGTAGTGAATTGCGTGGTTTAACATTTCAAACAGGCTTTGAGCCGCTTCCCTTAGGGCCGGTGCGGGACCATCACGGAGCGCGCCTTGCTGGCGTCAGCGTGACGCAATACTAAAGGAGGCCGTTCCTCGCGCGGGGCGGGACTAAGCTGGGGTGTCGCGTCATCAGCGCGCGCCGGTCACGTGCCCCGTGTTTATTTTTCCCCTCGTCGCTGCCGGTGCGGCGGGGCCGGTGAGTGGCCGACCCCAGCGGCCTGCCCGGGGGCGAGGGGCGAAAGGCGGCAGGTGGCGGGGCCTGCCTGGAAGCGGGCGCGTCCCCAGCCGCCTCCGTGGAGAGACGGGGCGGGAGCGGGCCGAGCCCCCGGCGGGGCGGGGGGCAGGTGCCGCCGGGCCTTCCTTCGGGCGCGGGTCCGGGAGCGGGCGGGAGCCACTCTCATCTCTAGCGGTTTGGGTTCTCATCGCCGTGATGATTGCGAGCACTGAGGTGCAACCCCCGGCTCCGAGCCGCGTCTCACTAAACAGTTTGCTCGTTATTCCTAGGCTTACAATGTCGCTGCCGGCAAAGAGGTGTGGAAGGCCGCCCGTCTTGTCTTTTCTGGAAAAGAAAAAGAGAAAACAAAGCCTTGATAGGAGAAGGGGGAAAACGAGGATTTATGTGGGGAGTCATATTGACCGCTGGTTGACACTTAAAGAAAAGCTGGATTTCAGAAATGATGCAGAAGTGGCAGGGTTTTTACTGGATTTGTGAGTAGACTGTCACAATGCTCCCCTGTTTACTAATGCCAAGTAAATAATTCTTAGTGTTAATACCAACTGTGCATTTTCTTTCTAGGTATGACAGCTATGACCCATTGTCAAAAGCTCCGATCCGTTCCCTTCCCGAGGGCGTGAGAAGAATTACTGTGAAAGAAGAGCAAGTGTTGTCAGGCAGCACTTCTTTAATAGCAGCTGATGGAACGTTAGTAGCTCTCTTTATATGTGAAGGGTGGATGAAATATTTTTCTTGATAGTACTTTAAAAGACTGTATCTGACATTTCAAGGAAGCGGGGCAGAAATTTTATAAGTAAGGGGAAAGTATATTTTATTAGATTTTATTTAATAGCTAATTTTATTAAAATAGAAGCTTACTTGATAGCTGTTGTAGAACAGCTTATGTATTTTGTTATTTGTATCACTGAGCACATAATACTAGTCCAGATGAAATAGAAACAAAAGTTTTTTGCAGTGAAAATGTTTCCATTAACAATTTGGGTTGAATTTGCAGGTATGACAACGATGACC
This sequence comes from Rynchops niger, assembly GCA_013400035.1. Lineage (NCBI taxonomy): Eukaryota > Metazoa > Chordata > Aves > Charadriiformes > Laridae > Rynchops > Rynchops niger. Next base: position 227,785 of record VXBH01006425.1, read on the forward strand.
AGTTGTCTAAAGAATCTGCTTGTTCTGCACTCGGAGATGTGAGAATTGTAACTGTGAAAGAAGAGAGAGAGATGCTGCATGGCTGCTTGTCAACAGAGACAGATGACACGTTAGTGATACTATGGTGTTTTTCCTTTTTTGCATTTGAAAATATTTTGCATTGATTTTGATTATCACTTTTAATTTTGTGTATTAGAAACTCATGTCATTCATGCTCTGATTCATTATCTAAAAACATCTTGGTACATACTGGTTGTTCCAGTCCTTCTGAGGCAAGAATCTGAGAGAGATTTTGGAAAAGTTGCAAGACTTTTAGGAGTACACACAGCAAACTTGCTTGTTCAGTGACTGCCATCCTTAATTGTGTACAAGATTCATAGTGGAACAAGAAAATAGCCAGTACTTTACACATATCCCAGTCACTGTAGTAAGCAGTTAGATTTTTACAGTAGTACAGTCTCCAGCCAAGTGCAATTGTGTGTGCTTTAAGCTTTCTCGAAAGAAAAATGTTTCGTTGTTGACTGAGTGATATTACATACAAAGTGACGTGTTAACCTATCTAAAAATAGTGCCGCGCTCAACGAGGCAGCTACACCATCAGTCGACTGCTGATTTCTTTTACTGCAGTGTCATCAGTAACTGAGGCATTCACAGTTGAGATCAGAGGAGCCTCAAATAGGTATGCTTGTCCATTACTCTTTATTTAGGTTTCAATTATCCACATCAGTGTTACTGAATAATTGTAATTTTGTCCATGTCTTAGTTATCTGACCTTTAAAAAAATGTATCTTTTAATGTGTGCAGGGGGCCACTGAGAAGCTAGGACATTGCATTGGCATTGCATGGTGTGTCCAAACCCCTCGCTACTACGGTGAAGTATGTAACGTGTGTAGCATGTTTGTCTGAATCTTGTTTTTCACTGTGTGTTTGCTTGTGACTTCCCTAATTCTTCTTACTTTTGATTTTAGTAGGTAAACAAGTTGGGGTTCTGAAAGCAATTCTGTGGCACAGAAGAATTCTTGGAAGCTAGGTCAGGAGGAAATAAATACCAGTGCTGATGAAGCTGACAAATTCAAGTACATTCTTCAAAATAGCATTTTTTTTCTGGCAATATAATTTAGTTTGGAGTGCAACAATAAGTGAACTCCTGGGACTGATGTGATACAGGTGAGACAGAGGATTTGTTCTTAATCGATTGCTTATTTCAGCCTCTGAGATGTGAGAAATGCTGTGAAAAGTTGTTTGGTATGAGAAAAGCTTTGTTTCCCTAAAAGGTAAGGTATATGATGCTTTGCTATAGTCTCACGATATCTATATGAAGAGGCTGGATGAATGACCAGGCATGTATGCAGTGGTAACTGTATAAAGCCAAGAAATGACAGTTGTGTAAGAACAGAGATTAAAAAGCTAGAAGACTTTCATGGGACAGACTTCCTAGGGCATACTGTGTAATTCTAGGGAATATTTACTTACCAGGAGTAGCTGTATGACCTCTCTACGAGGAAAATAATTGTTTTGTGTTTCAGTGTTTGAATACCACAGTACAGCAGCGCGGTAAAGCGATGATGTTATAGAGGGATTCTTACTAGCTGTGGGATATCCATACAGTGCTCAAGTGATTTGCCCACAGTCATGTTGGTAGCTGGACTTTGGGTCTTAAAAGTAAGATGAAGCTCAAATTATTAATTCAGTGTTTTAGATGTGTGGGCAAAATTCTTGACTGTTGCAGAAGATAGTGGTTATGTTAATGTATACTTTTGTTTTTAATTCTTGTTTTTTTAAAGATGTGGTACTGCACTTCCTATTGAAGGGTGGAGATGAAGGCAGGTATTTCCTGCTTTCCAGGCATCTGGGTGTTATGTTTTCCCATTGCTGTTATTGTTTTGGGCCTGACGGAGTACATTTTTTTCCATGTACCTGGGCCAGTACATGAAAGGCCAGGAAAAGAACAAGGTCTTGTTGAAGGTGCTTTATTAACAAATTCTGAATTACTAGTTGCAAAGCAGCTGTTGTTCTCTAGGCCTTTTGCTATCTGCTCTAGTTTTAGGTTGGCTAAACACTAACCGTTGAGGAACTGCAAATATCAAAGATAACGGAGCAAGAACACTTAAATTCACCTACTTCATCAGTGGCTTTAATGTTTGGTTTCTATGTTGTTTATGGAGCCTTGCCTGATGGTGTTAGCTTTCAGAGGTGGAGAAACAGTGAGGGAGTCAAGTCGCGGGAATTTCAAGATTATTACCAGGTGAAATGGCATGGGGTTTTTGAGCTCTGGCTCTTGTGCAGAGTTGGAATGTTGAAATAACACAGGAAGAGAAGAATGTATGGAAATCTTATTTAAAGTATTATTAGCAGGGCATAGCCAAAGGGAAGTGTTACTGAGCCATGGCCAAGTTAAGTTCCTGAATACATTCAGTTCTTCTCTAATGCTTCTATTATTAACTTCCAACTTTAACATTTAGAATACTAACCAAGCTTGACTCAAATTATTTTTCTGGTTTACATGTAACAAGTGGAAAACTGTCAAAGCAGATAATAAACAATTTATTGTTTTTTCTTTAATGTTTCTTATTTACTCTGACATTAAAATTGAAGAATGATGAGTCGAAGTAGTTGAATAGGGTTTTTTGAGGAAGCTTTAGGGGATTTGGGATTCTTTTACTTCTGCATTATTCTGAGTGATAGCGATTCAAAAACTCCTTTACCTAGATCTTTATTAATAGGACAGATTCTCGTGATAGAACTGACTTTCCTGGGATTTGATTACGGAACGTGTCTTTTTGCCTTGATTCACTAAGAAATGAAACAGAATACAAATACACAATAAATACTCGGAAGTGTCACAGCAGTTTGGTGAGGAAAACTGAAACCTGTCAGATGAGTTAGTGTCAGTCGGTAGTAAAGGATTAGTTGGGAAGCCCCTACTTTGAAGGTAGGCTTCAGCTCCTGTCTCTCCTAAAATGGTAGTAACTACTCCTTTTCTAACAATTTTTGTGACATAATTTTTCTCACAATCATGGGATCTTGCAAGAGTCTGTATTGCAGAACCTCTCTCTATCTTAGCTAGTCTACTGTCTGAAAAGTTGTACAATTGCTGTCCAGTCAAGGCAGTTGTAATTCCCTAACTTGGGAAGAAAATAATCTTGAGGAAACATCCAGCAAACTGTAAACGCTGAAGACTTACCATGACACTAGTGTGAACAGCTGAGGAGTTTCTTGAGAAGCAGGAAAGTAAAAAAAATTCCATTTAAAAGAAAAAGGGAGGTGGAGGGGAAATAACCTGCGTCATAGGACGGCTTCCTGTGCTCTACCAACAAATTGATTTTCGATGCTTTGTTTTGAATAGTCTGCATTCAGACTAAGTCTGGCCAAAGTATAAAATAACAATTCTTAATTGAACTAAAAGACTCTGCATGTATTGGTTTTGATCTCTAGCATTCACAGTTTGTTTTTAATTTAAAGAAAACCCCACATATATGCCGCCGCCACCCCCTGACAAACCACAATCTGTGGTTACTTCACTAATGTGACTTGAAAGTGAATGTGTAACACTGCTTTTCCTTACAGAAAATTAAGGTTGAGTGCATAGTCTAAGACACTTAATTAAATAATTTACTTTATTGTAATGCTAAATGTTGATCTGTATTTCACTATAGTGAAACCTATGTCTATGCATCATAAAAGCAGAAGATGTTGGTCTGATTATATGTATTACACATACAGAAGCACAAATGGAATGATTGTAATATTTTCCATTATTTCAAAGTTAAAAGGTTATATTAGGGGAGTGTACTTGCCTAGACATACTGTGTGAAACAAGGCAAACATATTTCACATTGCCATATCTAAATGTCACATGGTAACTGTTACCATTGTGTTACTTTTCAGGGTGACCAGCAAGAAGAAAATCAAGCTCTTGCATAACAGTACTGGGGCAGGTTTTGTTCCCTTTTGATTTTGCTGTTGAGAGTATTGTGAACTATAAAGAAGTACTGTAAGTTGTAAGAAATCCCATGTTACTTGTTGAACAGCACATTAAACTTAATTACTTAAAGTTTTGTTGTGTTATGTTAACGTTAATAAAGTGCGTGGAGCGGATTATTTCACTGTCGGAGTCTGTATGTAGTTCTCGGAAGGGCAACAAGAAACAACAAGCCAAAATGCTAAAAGGTATTGCTGAAGCTTATTCAGAATTTATTAACTTTCTGTAGGTTGTCTTAATGAAGAAGTTCCTCACGTTTTGCTTAAAACTCAAAAGGCTAAAATAAAAACAACATTCTAATAGCAGTTGCAGCATCAGGCATGCTTCCATCCTGATTGCCTTTCTGGGAATGCTTTTTCTTAGGGAACAAATTTAACATATCTCACGTACTGGAAGGTATTCTTGCAGGTTAATGATGCACTTAAAAATGATGGGTAAAAATACTGGACTAGATAGTGTGTTGTGTTAGTGCCCTCTAAAAAATGAGTAATTGAGATCAGATATTATGTTGTTTAGCTAAATGTATTTTCATTACTGGATAATTTGATCTCTTGTTTTGGCTTTTGATACTACTTAAGCTGATTAATGATGCCTCTTAATTTTTTCTTAACAAAGATGAAATAAGTGTGGAGTACTTTCAGTAACTGAAGTTCAACAGAATAGCGCTGGCAGTTCTGAATTTGTTTTGTAGTTACTAAGTATGAGTAATCCTGGAAAGTTTTTAACCTGAGAAACTGTGAAATTAGTATGGTTGTATTTAATGTATGTTTGTCAGAAGGACAGAAACTCCCAGTCTTCTGTTTTTTTTTTATTTTTTTTCCTTTAACCATACACTTTCATAAGTGTTTAGGTCTTGATCTTACAGTATTCAAGCCAGCTGGGTTTTCCCACCAACTTACATTAGAACAGCCTCTCTCTCTAGAGGAATTCCCCTAATTAGGTCATTACACTCAACATTCAGGTTTTTTTAATGAGCTGCTTCACTTCACCTGCTAAAAGAACCTGATGCTTCTAAATATTCTTTTGTTGCTTTTGAAGTATAAAAATTCAACATTATCTTATTAACAATATCTCTTTTGCAAGTGTTGCACAGGTAGCTTTTTTTTTTTAATTGTTGAAGATCATTTTTTTGAAGCTGTCTCAAAATGAAAACACCACTTCCCATGTCTGTGTTCTCTCTTTGCTCTGTAGCTTTCAGATTTTTCTTTGACTGACAAGCAGTCATTCATGGAAATGACTCAGTCTGGCTCACAGAAAAAGTATGACTAGTGACAGCAGTTCTCAGTGAAGTGTCCTTCAGTGCTCTCAGATTTTCTGTTGTCAGTGTCATCACACTGAAAAGGGAAAAGGACTCTGCCTTTAGTATAATCAGTTACACTTTCCTCCAAAGTCTACAAGATCAGCAGAAGAATCTGCAACTGCAGCAGCTTATTGCAGTGAGGAGCTCTGCCCTGCTGTGGCATTTGAGCACCATCTTGTCAGTCTGTTCAGCCTCATTCTTGTGCCTTTATAAAAGCATACTAAAAATATTTATATTATTTAATGACTTATTCTTGTGGAAGTAAACTAATACTGCAAATGCATAATATTTTAAGGTGCACTCACTACATGAAATTACTGCTAGAAAGATTATTCTGGTGCATAGTACTTCAATATAGTATGATTCAGCCCATACTAATGTGCTTCCCCCAAAACCTCCCATTAGGCTTTTCAAGAGAAAAGTAGACTTTTTAAAATGTCCTTTTGTAATGTTATAATATGCATGGATGGTATATTTTTGGGTTCTGACATCAACATGTGCTTTTGAATATGTGGTTTCTGTAGAGTAGAATGTTATCATTAGTATTTTCCAGTAAATTTTGCAGAATAGTGAACGGTGATGATTCTGAAACAAAGTTCTTCCTTCTGCCAAGAACGTGACAAGAGCAAGGGCTATGCTTTTGTCAAAACAGCTGAGTAAGTGTTTCTGCACCTATGGGTCTATGGGAATTGCTGAACTTGAATATGTTCAAATGTCAGCACTCAATCTATAAAATTTGTTTACACTGTTGTTCCAATGTTACATTAAGAATATACACAGAAAAGAATTGCTTTAAGCAAAATACCTAGTTGGGTTCTTGGCAATACTGAGTATCGGTTCTGACCTAAATAATGTGAAAATGAGAAAAATCTTCTATGTGGGTTTGTAGTGAAAGGTAAACAGTAAAAACACAGATTTTTTTTTTTCTAATTTTGTGTTTGTAATGTGGCTTTACTGTCCCAGTTGGTGTCCCTAGAACTGTGGTTCTGTCAAATCTTTTGAAATGTGTTTAAGTATGTGAACTGGGAAACACGAATAAGAACGGGTTCTGTGTTGGAACTTAAATTTCAAACCATTATCTAAAGAACTTAAGTTACAATGCAGCAGTTCTCATACTACTAATGGAAACTTCCTAGTCCATTATTTTGCCTTTACAAGAAGTAATTTTCTAAAACCACAATAATTACAATTGTGCTTTTAGTTCAATTAACTTAGTATTACATGAAAACTTAATATGTTTTGTTCAGGAAAGGTGATATGTTCTATATTGTGACTTGCTTGTGTAGTAAAAAACCTACAAAACTCGTTTTAAAAAAACCAAACCCAGCTCTTGTAGCTTTCTTTGTGGAAAAAAAAAGAGTTTTGTAGATTGTCACCTACACCACTTAGGGAGAAGGAGAGTAGAGCTGAGGTGAGAGGCTAGAGTATGTTACCCTAGAAAGTAATAGTGCTTCAACACCCTATTTTCTTGTCATTTAGAATGGCTGTTTAATTCTTCATCTCTTTTCTTATTTGGAATGCCTGTCTATAAGGCTTGGTCATACAGTCAAAAATTCAGGAGGCAGCTGAATGCCTCCTGACCTAGACACACTATTTAAGAATGTAACAAGGATGGAGGAATCTGGTTTCATTCTGAATTCTTCAGGCTTAGTAGATCATCTTGTTCAAGTTGCTTCTTTCCTCTTTATCTTGTTTGAAAAATAGGAGTAAGTTCCAAATGTAACTTTTATAAGGCTTGATTGCTTGCCTGTAAAAAAGACTTAATAGTATGAAATACTATCATAAGTGTGATGATACTTATCATTACTTTTTCAAGAAATGTTTGTCCTGTGTCTGTTAGTGACATGTCTTTTGGGCTTCTAACTCAAGGCACCCTGAAGGAGTTTCAACACTGTGTCACGCTGAGCATATTGTCATGAGTCACTGCTGAAAATACTGAGCAGTGGATGGCAGAAGGGAAAAGGCATCAAAGGAGGAATTCTGAAGGTAGGAGTAGTGGAGTTTCAGTATGACATGTGTAAATTAAATGTGGGTTAGAGAGGAATGGTGAACCTGAACGGTTTTTTGTGGTTTGAGTGGTTACCTGTCTCAGGACAAACCTACTTCCTCTCAGCAGAAGCAATTGATACTTCATCCCTTTGTAATTCCAGAGAGATTACTCACCACTACAGGAGTCAAAGATCTGGGTAGTGAGGATTGTGTTTTCATGAAGCTGAGGATTCAGCAGATAAACCGGATACTTGTGAGATCAGATAGAGCTGGTGAGAAGTTTTTACATCTTTGCCACCTCACTTAGGTCATAAAGCAATACTTTCTTCTGTACTTCTTGTGTACAAATGTAAAACTGATGTGTATTTAAGGTATCAAAATCAGTCTACAACTCAGTGATGTTGGTAATCTTGCTTCACATGCAGTATTCAGTGTAGGTTTATCTATAGACTGGCTAGGGTATCTAGAAAGAGGGCAGGTGTGTTTGAGTGTATGTATGTGTATACAAACACACTCCCACTCCCCATTTTATTTTATAAAATCATAAAGTAACATGGATTGGAAGTGACTTCTGAAGGTCATCTCATCCATCCTTCTGCTCCAAGCAGGACTGACGTCGGGTTTGGATCAGGTTACTCGGGCCTTGGCGAGATGAGTTTTGATAATCTCCAAGTATTTTGTAGAATTTTGAAATGTTGTTTAATAGAACACAGGACCCAGAATGTAAGATCCATCTTGCATTACTGTTTCCCATTTTTCTTTATTTACTGTTATTGTGGTAGTCAAAGTCTTGATTCACAGTTTTTAAGGTATGTGACCTGACAGTATCGGGATGCTCAAAATATAAACTTATTGGAACCAAATATGTTTACCAAAATATAAACGTGTGGACACCTGAATTATACAACTACAGCCAATTACTGATTTTACTAGCTTTGTGCTAAATGTGCAGGTGGAGAACGTTTTAGGATGTATCACAAAGACACTACTTTCTCTGGCTTTAAGAGAGGATGTAGTCTGAAGTGAAATGACAACAGATAACACATTAAGTATTCTTTCTTATATGATTATTATTATTATATTTAGTGTTTGTAATCAGCTTGTGTTTATATTAGTGAAAAAACTTTGCTGAATAAACTCTGAATACGGAGTAGGTAAAGACATTGAAAAATCAAGGTATCTCCCATGGAGATACGATGCCACTTAAAACGTTAAGCTTGATTTCAGCTATATTGGTTCTCTGGCTTTTAATAGGTAAAAACTGTGTATGTGTATCTTTTGCCAGAAAAATGCTTTTTAGATATTTTAAAGCTAACTAAAGAAGTAATTGTTTTTCTTGATAGGCTGTTGTACCTTTCTGATGTTAGTGTGTTTTCCTGTTCTTTATCTCAGCCCTCAGTAGTAAAATATCCTCGGGGTATCTGTGAAATCTTCAAATAGGAGGAACCTCGCCAGCTGAAGTGATGGGTTAAGTTTGGGGTCTGGAACTAAACCAAAGTGGACAAGCTCTTCTATAATGGTTGATGAAAAACTACTCATGGATAATAGAGTGCAACATATTTAATATATCCCAATATATTTAATATATCCCAATGACTTGTCCTTCCTTTTCTTATCCAGAAAGACAGATGAAATTACAGGATGCAGTAGATGATTCTCAAAGGTGAAAATGATTCTTGTCTTTTAACATCCCGATTCAATATGTTAGAGAGGTCTCACAACTATGAGCTTGGAGAACATTTGAGCACAAATGCCTCAACAGATTGCACTTTTTTTGTGAACTTGGATGTGCAGACAGCCGTGGAGGTAGCAGCAGGTGTGTCTTTATGTATGTGTAAAAAACATAACTGTTCTTGTAATTAATTGTATCTGTTGTCTACCTATATCTAAAGTAGTTAAATCAGCATTTTTTTTTTAAGTCTGGTCATAAGATAAAGATTTGCATAACTTTATTTCAAGATTGATGAGTTTGGTGCAAACATACATACGGATAAGCTATTTTCTATCTTTTTAAGATAGCTTCCAAAAGCCATAGCCAGAAGACGACCCCTAATCAAAGTCTAGAAATGCTCTAGTGAGTGTGCATAGTGTTCCTGTCAGCTTTTCATACCGAGACTGCTTATTGCCAGGCTATCTATTCAGGGTAACGGGAACACCGGGGAGTCTGTGGGGTGCTTGCAAGGGGAGGCCAGGGCTCGCATTTCAGCAGCGGGGCTCGGGCAGCTGCTCTTCTGGGTGTTTATTCTGGTCTCACCACGGCCTGTCCCCCTGATAGCACACACTCTAAGTCCCTCTGGTCAGCTGGCTACAGGAACTCCTCTGGCTACAAAAACTCACCCTCAAAATGGTGTTGTCATTTTTCTTCATTCCTGTCATTTCCTTAATCTGGTTTGTCGCTTAGTCATACAAACATCTGCTGGCGCAACGGGCGGTGCTGTGGGGATGGGAACTAGTGGCAAACACAGGAAATGACAATACCACTGTGAGCTTGCTAGTGAACCGTTGGCTAAATATCTGTGACACAAAATACGTTTTAACCTTGTAGTCATTCATAAAAGTATTGAGGAAAGCACTGATCCAGTTACTTAAACTATTACATGAAACTATTCTGGGATTTTAGGCAAATAATACCTACTTTCAGTGACAAATTAAAACCCTATTGAGCATTAGAAATAGGATATTAAGGGTTTAACTTAAAATTATGAGCTTCCAGAATGCTGTTTTTAAGAACTTTTTTCTTCATTTGCTCACTTTGCCTCATCCCTTTCTTAAAAAAAAATATAAAACCAAATCAAACTGGCATGGGGGGGGGGTGGTGGTGGAGTTTGTAAGGATACTTAGTAGATGTTTTAAATTCACTTATTTCAAATTCTGATTACTTCCTGATATCAGATCTTTTTTTTTTGTTGTGTAAAATGGCAAAGGTAGATTCCAGAAAGCAATGTAGTGTTGATGCAGTTAATAGTGTAGTGAAACCGTGAGTTCTCAAAGAGGGTAAGTTTTCTATTTAAAGTTCTGTATTGGGAATTGGGGGGGAGGGAGATTATTAGATACAAATGTATTCCTGTTTTGGATGGCTGGTCATTCTTTCTCATCTCCTGCATACCTCCATTCTCATCTTGTTTTATTCCATTACAGTTTCTGGGTGATGAATAGTACGCTGTACGCATCTGTATCGTGGTGTGGTTTTCTCCTTCCCATCTTGTGTACTAAAACCCTGCCTCGGGAATTACTGAAACTCTTATATGGGAAATAATAGCCTTTCAGTCTTTTCTTACAAAGGAAGAAAAACAATGGAGTATGACTTTCAGCTACATGTACATTTTTAGGTTTGTGTTAAGGCGGACAGAATCACAGTTGTCTGATTTTCAGAAAAAGTTGAAAATCTGAGAATGGAAAAAGGTATCTGTAGAAATAATTGAAGACTGTTGATGGTGTTAACTACAGGAAGCATGTTCTTAGCTGTATTTATTTGGTTTTTTGTTTAATCAAAATAGAGGAGAAATGAAAGAATAAGAATGTATAAAATCATGTGATGTTACAGAAACACACTTTGCTTGTACAGGGGCTATTAGAATAAGAGGCTTAAAAAGCCTCTGAGGTAGTACGTTACCAAATGCAGTACTGACAGGTGTTCTCATACTAACACAAACTAAATTCATAATGCTGCCTTCAAAGCTTGTCCAACCTGAGAGTAGGCCAAAGTTTCCCCCCTTTGAAATTAAAAAATATGCATTTATATTGATCGCTTCTATTAAAAGCTAGAGGAAGTAAAACACGCAAAAAACCCCACCCAAAGGTCAATCAAACAGGAAGACCACCACTGATCCCAAACTTACAAATAAAATCATTACTGGAGATCTCTATAGGACAAGGTAAATGCATTGAGTTACTTGTCACAGGTCAGTTTGCATAATTGTGCTTACATCAGTAATCAGTTTGATTCCTGCAAATGGCTTCTTAATAAGTGTTTTCTGGGGAGAGGAAAAAAAAAAAAAGCTTTATTAAGCAAAATAAAGACATTTTGAATGAAAAGTGCCCTTAGGGATGTGATGGGAGAAAATACAAATAGACACTTGAAACTGATTGGTAGAAAGTTGAATCCATGAAGCCTGCCAACACACTAATTAAACCATTGTGCTGCTGGTTTTATATTAATTGAACTTTTCAAGTTATCTACCAGCACTGACCAACCACAAGGAAGTGAAAGCAGTCTGCAGTGTAGGATTTGTGTAGCAGCTCTATTTATAGACATGTTCTAAAATTAATATCCTTATGGGGAGAAGTTTTGCAAAAATATGTTGAATTAGGAAAGTTAATGGTGGTGTGTGAAAATTGACTGATTTGAATTGTAAGTTTGTGTGTGTGGGAGAAAGGGAAATGCGTATACTTTAGCTGCAGCCTACTAATATTTCAATTCTACTTCTACTCCCAGTGTTTAGTTTTGTTTATATCTTAGGATCCTGTTAGAAAATGGCTAGATTTTTTTTTTTACCATGATTAGGTTTTACGGTTGCTATATTAGCATTTTGTATTTTCAATCGTAAACTGCAAAGCTTTTCTACTCAGCAAGTTTCAGATTGCATAAACAGCTTATAAGACCAGAAAGTCCCCCAGCTGATGCTATGGTTTATGCTATGCTATGTAGTTGATGCATCTTGCTTTTTTTTTTCTCTAGTGCTCTTGTCCATCCTCAGAAAAGCTTTATTTTTTATGTGTGTGTATATATTACATGTATATGAATGCTTCTGTTCGTGTTAGCTTTCCACGACTTCTGCTGAGAAAACTTTTTTCAGTTTTTTTTCTGAGCAACATGTTCATTTTTCCTTGACCCATCTTTGCATCTCTACTCAGTTATTTAGTAATAAGCAATGAAGTTCCTGTTGGCAACAGGGCTGGCTCACAAAATGCTGTGTAATAAATGTCACTCAAGAATATCGGTAAGAAACTTCAGATCCTAATCACAAGGGGCGTTGTTTATTTGCTGATTGGAATGTTGCATCATTCCTTTTCTGAGAATGAAATGCAAATAGAAGAGTATCATCTCAAATTAACCGCAGAGAAATTCAATTAGCAAAATAAATTGAGGTAGAGTAGGATGTGAGCTTTGAAGAACTTGAGTACTCAGAGGAGAGATTTATTCCTCTGTCTGTTGGACATCTGTCAGCAATTACTATCTCTGAGCATCAGTGGCTTTTTGATCACAGACTTGCTGGCTGCCTGTTCTCTTACACACCTTCTGTAGTGGGCTTTCTGACTGCTAAGAATCATCTTCATTTTTCTGCTTCTGATCTTGATATTTCAGTGACTCTGTGTTGGTATTCTGAATATCCGCAGAAGGGAGCCATTTTCCACATGTATTGCTCTGTTCTTCCCTGAGGGACTGACCTTTACAGTGGTTACTGTACATGACCCAGGTGAAAATTTAGAAGTAAGCGACATCTTTCTGCCTCAACATTCTTTTCTATTTGTAGTAGATGTAAATTGGTTTTCATTGGTTTTGGTGTGTTTTGTTTTTTTTTTTTGATATTTGGACAACTTTTTTTTCAGACCAGTCTGTGCTACCCTTCATGCATTGCCAGGCATGTTAAGATCTTGTGAATCTTGAAGACTCCTGTCTGTCCTGTCAGAAATGCTTGTAGTTCTCCCCCCTCTTTTGGAGGTTGCTTGAATACCTCATGATTTGCACGGGACTCAAACATAATCTGTCCAGTACAGCATTTGTTTACATTTTTTTCTAAATTATTTTAAAGTGCTTTTTGTTGTTCAGATCACTTCCGTAGTCTTTCAGTTTTATTATCATCCAGTTTGGGAGAAAACAATCAGTTAATTCCACCACATCCAGATTTCTGTAGATCTGTTTTCTTTCTCTGGCTGCCCACAAAGAAACTGGTTTACAAGAAGAAACTTTTCAAGTGTTCCTCTCTCCAAAAGTTCATAGTGTGACTTTCTCTCCCATCTATCAAATCTTTAAATTACTTATGTTTTGAAGATTAGGTGCAAACTTACATAAGTTTCACTGAAAAAGATAATAAATACAACCACCGTTCTGAATATTTTGAGATTTATTAGGAACATAAGAAAATCTATTGGGCCAGTCCCAAGGCGTACGTACTTCAGCATCTTTTTTCTGTATTCAGAAAAAAAGAGGTTTGCAAGCAGCTCCATCATATGCCACTGTTAAAAATGCAACTGCAGCAAGACCAATTCTTGCTAGGTTTTGTATAAATGGAGAAAAGAGGTGATCCTTGTATTTTAATACATTCTAATAGTGATGGAAAATTTACTATTTTAAGTTGTTCAGGCTTTGGCTATGCAATTAAAAATAATAATGCTAAATACTTTATATGGATATGAAAAATACTGCTGCTATCATATTCCTTATAGGATCTTTCTTTGTGTTTTTTGAATTCAGACAATTTTCTTTCTTAGAGGAGTAAGATAGAAATATCTGTTTATGGAACATGATGTTGTTCTCACTGTGCTTGTGCCTTTCTTATATTATTTCAATAACATTTGTCTCTACTGAAAACAATTGCAATTCCTTAACCTTTGTGTAATAGTGTTTTCATACCTCATCATCTCAGAAACTCTTCTCTGAACTTTGCTTAGTTCTGTAGTTATCCTTTTGGACAGAGTAAGAAGTATTTCAGAGAAGACAGACACAAAGAAAGATATGTTTCTTTCACTGTTCTTTTCTTTTTGGCTTTCTGTTGGCTGAGAGAATGGCATTGATTTAAAAAAAAAAAAAAACAAAAAAAAAACCAACAAAACCCAGACTGGTTTTGATAAAAGCTTCATTCCTCTCCTCCTGAAATGATTAATCTCAATAAGAATGCTCAGTCATGAAAAGAGTATTTTAAAGTATGTTTTTCTTATTGATGCTTATTACTTTACACTTGGTTTCAATTTGCCTTTGGTTATTTGTTTCATTTAACTTATTCACATTTATGTAATTCCTGTCTGGTTTTGATTAATGTAAATCATTTTCTTATTTGCCTACCCTACCTTACACTCCCCACTCCCACTTGTCTGCTATTTTCTGACAACCAAACTATGACTTCTATTACTGTTTTTGTAGAACTTGCACCTGCCATGTACGATAGTGGTAGCGCTGCAGTTACGACCTTCAGATGCCTGAAACATCTTTTCCAGATAAGATGGATGTTGGCAGCTTAATCTGCTTTTTTTTGTTTTTTGCAAGGTTTAGTTTGATTATGATACCACTTCATAAGTGCCATGGGAGTGACATGGGAGTGCTAAAAGGAGACTGAAAAAGAATTCAGCTCAAAATTCAGGAAGAGTAAAAATTCCATCGTGGTGAATAGACTTGATGTGTTCTAGTGATGCTGTTCCTCTAAAGGCAAGTGCAAGCCTTTCTTAGATTTTGTGTAAGGCTACCTCATTATTCAAATACGTATAGCTGTGTATGCATAGAAAATATTCTATACAATCTGAGCTCTCGAAGAATTGAAGAGCCACAAAGATGCTTCCCACAGTGATGTTGCAGGACTGACCTATTCTGACAGCAAAAATGGAAAAGTTGTCAGTTAGGTCTCAGGTATGTTTTAACAGGTAGTTCTCAGTGTTTACTTAAAACAGTTGTTATACATCCCTTGATCAAGCAAAGAGATAGGATAAACATGCAGTGGCAAAACAAATGGCAAAGTAAATTTTCAAGTGAATTCAAGTCAATTCAAGGCCAAGTTGGATAAGGCAACATGGTCTAGTGGGAGGTGTCCCTGCCCAGGGCAGGGGGGGTGGAACTGCGTGATCTTTGAGATCCCTTCCAACCCAAACCATTCTATGATTATATAAAAGTGAAGAAAAATCATACGGTAGAATTGTTCCTAAATGGGGTTGTAACTTGTAGCAGTAACTAATGATCAACATTAAACACCGTTAAGTGTTGCAACTGGTAAATTTCAGTTTCCCCAATTATGCTTCCTGACTTCATAGTGGTAGAACTCTGTTGTTCCAAAGTGGTTACCAAAACATGAAAAATGCTTTTGAATGATCAGGTCCAATTTTAAACACAAAATAGAAGCGTGAAGATTAATTAGCTACTTATTTAGCAGACATGATACACCACACAAGGCCGAACTGCAAAGTCATGGGCGTTTCGCATTTTTACTTAACGTAGATTAATGCCGTGGCGGCTTTTAAAAACCCTTCTGTGGTGTCGGGTTTAGAGCTGCTTTATGCTTTTACCTCAGCTTTGCGCCGATGCTTTTTTTCCTCACAGGAGCCACCGGGGCCGCGCTCCCGACGCCACCCATGGCCCTGCCGTGTTTACAAACACTTGTCAGCGGCAAAGCGGCGCTCGGCTCCGCCCGCATCGCCGGGCGGCTCGGTGGGCGGCTCCCCGCAGCGCCCGCCGCCGCCATCAGCCGTTGGGGGCGCGGGGCAGGCTGGGTAGAAGGGCGGGAAGCGCGCGGCAGGCTGAGGGGAGCGCGGGGTTCCTGTCAGGCGTGGGGCGGCCGTCTCCAGCCCCGCTCCTCCCGGTGAAATGGCTAGTTTTTGACTTGTGCGGCACTCATTTGCTTTCTCTCCGAGGTCAGTAGTAGGCTAACAAGTGACTGGTCGAGGTTAAAGAGTTTTTTTGCCATCCTCCCCGTTCCCCCTCCAAAAAAAAGCGTGTTAATCTGGGATGTTTCAGGCATTTTTATGAGTATTACTCTTTCCAGTCTTCATTACTTAGAGATCCTTAACGAAAAAAAAACCCAACCTATAAAAATAACTTTTGAGGTATAACTATTTTCTCCTGTAATTTTTAAAGTCAACTCAGGAATTCTCTGGGTATGTAAGCAGGGAGCTTCACACCATCCCGACCATTCACTATTTTTAGTATTTTGCAGTAATTACATGATGCTTTTTTATCAGTTTCCCCTTGACCAAAATGCATTTGTAAGGAAGATTACTAAATCGCAGCACAACTCCTACTAAGGTTTACACACACCATTAAATTTAAGCATGTAAAGAGCTCCAGTATGGTTATCGGGATTACTGTGTGGAAAATCTGGTTGTATATGGCAGCGGTTTTGAGGCTGCGATGGAGGAAGCTGCTACCGCTTTCATGGGGCTTCTCACCTAGTCAATAGCAAAAAAACGCGCACTTGTCAGGTGCGGGATATCAATATGTGAAATCTTCCTTCATTTGGTTGTGCAGGTTTTGGTATTTGAAGTGCTGATCTTGTTAAATCGCATATGAAGGTTATTGAGAAGTGACTTTGCGAATCAACTTTGTAGGGTTTTGTTTAACAAAAATCAAATCTTACTGAAAGCTTGTGACACTCGCTGTAATAAAAAAATTATTGATAACTCCTAATGGCTTTTAAAAGCTGTTTAATGCTGGTTGTGTCAAAGTAAGTAATTAGGGACACTTAACCTACTTGATTATTTATCAAGTTCCTCTGGTAGTATTCCATGCTTTTGGAACTGTGAAAATGTTCATCTTGAGAAGGCTGCTTCACCACTCCGTAGCCCTCAGTATAGAGCACGTATATATGTAATAAGAAAACTGAAGAAAGCAAGCTTGATTATATGACAGTTTACAAGTACAAGCAGACTGTAAAGGAGCGCCCTTGTGTTGCTATAGCATGAGCTTCAAGAAAAAAAGAACACATCTAAAAATATGAAGTCATCTAAGGGAAGTTTGGTCAAATAAAATGGTATTAATGGATTAGACCTTGCGTAGTACTTCGACATTTATATTAAACTTAGATTGATTGTTTTAAGTTTAGATGATGCAGATAAAGTCTGCTGATTCTTAATTTCTGTGATGCAGTCAAGTGCTGCTGTGTAATTTGATGTGGACTGTGTAACATTGGGCTATTCAGCGCCAGAAGTAGGGAATTACACTGAGTGCTTTGAGACCTTGTTTAGCATCAGTGGCAATTGCAGTAACTTGGTGCCACAGAAGATTGAATTTTGGTCAGTAACTTGTAGCCCTAGTTCTGTCCTGAATGGTTAAGGTGGACCCAAAGCAGACAGAGGAAAAGAATGTCTTGTCCTTACCCTCAATTGGCAGGGGGAAAAAAAAAAGTGTGGAATAGTACGTATCTGCTATGCAGCTCCAACATCAGGACCAGGTTATGTTCAAGGAGTGGATTTCTGGGGAACCTGGACACCCAGAACAGCACTGGAGAATTCTGTGTAAGCATGAGTCGTTACACCGTGTCTAGCTGCTCTCTTTCGTGCTCTATACAACAGAGAACAGAACTGCAAGTGGGCAGGTTGGAATGACCTGTAACTGTAATTTTCTGTGGTCACAAAGAAAGTGACTAAATCTGCAACAATTTAGAGAAACATGGGCAGAAAGATCTCAGGTGCCCTCCTAAAATGAATATAGCTTCTGACAATGGAATTTGCTGTTTGCTCTACAGTGTTGGTAATACAAAGTAAACAGACTTTCTGCTGCTGTTCAGTCACTTCTTATAGAGTATCATCCAGATAGTTGGATGCTTGGAAAGTGATTTCAGTGTATATTAGAAAACTTGGTTCAGCATTCTATGTCAATAGCTGTGTTCTCTATGCTGTGCCATTATGAAAAGAACAGGAAGGTGTATCAGCTTTGTGAATTTTGTATTGGATGTTATTAATAAATTAATGCAAATTAACAAAGTTATGATCCACATAATGGAAAACGTTAAAGTGGCGTTAATGCCTTTAGCTTTTGCGAACTGAGCAACCATAAGAGTGGTGGAAAGTGCTGCTGGCCTGATGGGAATCCACCTGGCTGCTCTCCCAAGCTGCCTGTTTTCTGTCTCTCTGTGGGGGTGTGTTAGGAGATGGAAATCCATTGGTAATTTTCAGCCGGCATACCCCTCAGGATTCCTAACCAATTGTTAGCCAAGTAGGCACAACATTTCCATAGTTGCAGCAGAGCCAAGAGATTAAAAAAAAAAAAGCTGAGAATCAGGGAGTCATAACTGGCTCTCTGATGCTCCACATTTTCTGTGCCAAACATATGTTGGTATAAAAGAAAGTCTGATTCTAAATACCAAAGTGTGGGCAAGATTTAACTAAAGTTTTCTGTAAAAGAAACCAAAGCTCTAAACTGTTGCTATATTTTACTGCATCTGACATGCGTATGTGATAGTATAAATGGACTTATAGACAGTATGGAATTATGTTGTTTCTGCTTATAACAAGTGCTGATACAATCACAAGGGTAAAAATAAGGTTTGCTGTAACTTTGCAGGTAGCAAGCACTGTGTTCTGTTCCTAAACATACATAAAATATTTCTACAGTTAAAAATCTGTTGACTCAAAACAGACATTTGAATTTCAAATTTACTACTGTGTGTTTGCTAGCAAGTTGATTGTTTTTGTCCAGGGCATAAAAATGTTTTTAAAGATTATTTTCAGTTCCTGCAAAACATGTGTATGCCACTGAAGAAAGTACTTAAATGTCTTCTGAATTAATAAATAGTAGTGAACTTCAATACGGTAAAAAAAAAAAAAAAAAAAAAAAGCCCAATTAAACAACAGAAACCCCTTTCTAAATGAAAAGTGCTTGAAAATACAGTACGGCTGTCTGGGCTGTTACAATGAAGTGTTTGCAATGTTTATATTTGTATCTAGGCATAAATATGTTTTAGCATCCTCTTCAGGGTTTATAGCCAGGAGTGTTTTCTTAATTGTTTACTCCTCGATTCTGAGAAAGTGCCTGCTCCCTGTCATAGGTAGAAAGGAGCACGCAAACACTCCTAGAAGATTTTGCTCAGATGAAACATGCTTTCTGCAGATGCTGTTTGACAAACTCACTACAATTAATGTCGTCTTTTTGGTAACCTGTAGTATTTTAAAGTCAGAGACAGTGCTGTGCATTCTTGACCCGTTTATCCCCTGCCTCTGACATGTCCCACCTGTGCCACTTTCTCTCCTGTGTGCTGTGACCCTCGGGCAGCAGTGCCAGGCTGCAGCAGCAGTTGGGTTTTGTTGTGCGAGATTGCTTGCTTTTACTCTTTTGTGCCCTAGTTCCTATGAGAAAACTAGGACTGAGCTGAGCAAGGTGCGTGCACAAATACACAGCCTGACTTACCTGGAACTTTTAAATTTAGAGCACTGTACTTGCTTCCTGTCAAGATGGGGCGTTATCTCTAGTTTAACATAACCCGTAAAAGGCCATCAGCTGTGTATGATGTGTCTTTTGTCATCGTATGTGTATGATGTCTTTTGAGGCTAAATTTGAGGAGTTACAAACTACCTTGCAGGTGGCAGCCTGCTCTCTAGCAATGTTTGGGTCCTCGTGTTTATTTTATCCTTAATAATTCCCCCCTCTCTCCCCTGTGGCACTCTCCGCCGGGCGAAAAAAAAGTGTCCGTGGGCTGCGGTGGGTGCCGGCGGCCACCTCCCGGGGGTGCCAGCGGGAGCGGGCGGCGGCCGCCCGGCATCTCCCGCAGGTGCCCGGGGCCCCGCCGCCGCCCTGGCCCTGTGGGAGGAAGGGAGGAAGGCGGTGCGGGGAGGAAGATGGCAGGCCAGCCAGCCCCGCTGGGCTAAGCGGGCAGTTCCGTGCTGCGCTGCCCTGCCTCCCTCCCCGCCGCTCCGCCGGGGCCCGGCGCAGCCCTTCTCCCGCCGCTGCCGCCGGGGGCACGAGGGCCGCTCCGCTCCGCCGCGCGCGGCTCTGCTCCGTGTTTTCCGGGCCTTTCCCGTGTTCTGGGGCCCCGACAGTCGAACGTGCTGCGCGGCGCTGGCCTCGGCGCCGCTCGCCATTGGCCGCGCCGCCATAGCCCCATGGGCGTGC
>VXBH01006425.1:253794-317631 GCA_013400035.1 Rynchops niger
AAATTGTCATACACCAGTCAGGTAGTTCAGGTAAAGCTTGAACATTTTGAGCAATTTATATTTGAATTAATTTGCACTTGCCCTGCTTTTTCTCTTGGTATGATTGATACATATATGAAACTTCATTACCCAATTCTACAGTTTTACTGATCTTACAAATGTTCTTACATCTGTAGTTAGTAAGTACATTCTTTCTATAGTTATACGAAATACTATAAACTGGGAAATCATCTTAAAAATTGATGGTTTCTTTGTCATCTGTTACGTTCCAGGTCTATGACAGAAGCAAGATTAGTGTTGTTTTGAAGGTGCGAAGTCAGTGTTAAAACTCTGTTCCAAGAATCTCTAGTTGTAAGAGTTTTGAGATTCTTACCTTCAGTTATAATAATGAAGTAAGAGATACGTAACTCAATTATTCTTTGCTTTGCACTGTTTAAATGAAAATACAATACCGATCTTTGATCGTGAAATGCACTGTTTGAGTAGGAAGAGACAACTTTTGCTATTGGATAAGTTAATAAAGAAATAAGTTAATCTTTCACCCTTGCTCTTCAAAATAAATGTGTATGATTAATTTGCTTATAATTAGGAAATCATTGTCCTGTTAATATTAGTCCTTCATGAAGGTAGATATGTTTTAGAGAATAATTCTGCTGTGGAAGAGTTCTGCTGTTGGTTTTGTTTTGTGATTTGTTTGTTGGGGTGGTTTTTTTTTTGAGCATGTATAATTATCATGCACAAAGCAAAAGATTTTTTCACAGTCATGCCTAAGCTATTCAAAATAACGTGATTGTGCATCTTACTGTATTTTTCAGTAAATTCAGCAGTGCCTTCAAGACTTCACAAGTCACTTTAGCTTATGTAAAATTATGTAAAAATGCTAAAAAAAAGTTACAAAGAAAATTACAAGTTTGTCATGTGTTAGTGGAGACCATCTCTTTTGCAGCCTTTAAGGAGTTTTCACAACAGTCCTGTGTGTACTAATAAGCTGATGTCTTTCATGGAGCTTCCTACTGAAATATTGGGAAGGTGGTGGTTTTATCTACTGTCTTGCTTGTTTTCATGATAAAAAGTTAATGTGTAGTGACATCTGTTTCCTGCGACTTCCTGCCTTTAAGGAGTTTTTTGACCTAGATAAAGCAGTCGGAGGGGAGGAACCATGTTTATTCTGCAGCGATCCCACATTGGATGGCATAGAAAATAAACGTTACATTCTTCAGTTAAGATTTCATAACTACTGTTTTATCACTCTTGGGTGCTGAGGCTTTAGTAAGTTACTTGAAGAGCTAGTGCAAATCTTTGTAATTTTCTAATACATCATTTTTTATAGGGCTAAAGAAGGTCTATACATGATTGGAGTCTTTGTTTCTTTGCATTTGTTTGCGTGATTCTGCTGCAGCTACTGCATGTGCTTCTGTGCTGTTCTGTCCTTCTCGTTAGTACTGCGAATCGTAAACTTTTACAAAGCATCATCTTCATGTATGCTGTACAGTTGAGTATTTGTGGGAGTGAAATTTTTGTTATTCAAAATTTCAGAATATCTTAATATTTATTTGAGCACATGACCTTTTTGTTTGTCCATGTGCACCAAATAAAATAAAAAACATGAGCAGATTGACAAACAGTTACCTCCGTGCTAAACTAAACATTCCTGTTGACTTCAGCAAGACAGCTCATGTGGATAAAGATGCATACGGAATTGAGCATTTGTAGAAACAGAGCTGTAAAATAAAAAATCCAGAGACATGTCATTACCTTAGCTTTATGAAGCATTGCATAGTTAGTATAAAGTTGTTTGGAATTAATTTTTATTCAGTGTTAATTTAAGGTTTTACTTTAAGAATTATGGAAGATGCCTCCAGCCAAACTCCTGCTGCAAGCAGAGGTGACTTTTAGATCAGACTGCTCAGGACTTTGTCCGTTGGAATTCTGTGTATGTCCAGGGATGGAGAAGTGCTAACTCTAAAATACTTCGTGTAACTTCACCCCCATATTGGAAAAAAAAATTATCTGTATTTCCAACAGAAGAATTTTGGGAACGCACAGGCTGGTTAGCATAGCGTGCACCTTAGTGCTACATCGTGAAAAAACTACTTAATAACTACTTGGTGTTGCTACTTGATACTGTTGGTGGTGGTCTGAAGTAAATGCAGGTGCTGATAAGTATTTACAGATTATATCATAGTTGGTAAATATTATCCTCACAAATAATAAGAACAAAAAGTGGACTTGGTCAATCCATTTAAAAGTAAAACAAAACCAAAAAACCCAGAAGCATCTCAAAAGCTATGCAGGCCAGATCTACAGGGTAGAAACTGTTCTGAAAAGTAGTGGTAGAGTGCATTTGAAAGTCATGACTGCGGAGAAGTGATTAGATGCCTGTACTGAGGTGATGTGTCAAAGCAGAGTGATGTGATGATTGTGGAAATAGGGGAGCTGTGTCAAGGAGTAGAGAGGTGCTGGAACCTCATGTGGTTCTGGAATCAAAATTTGTGTTAAAGAATCTCAGAAAACTGCAAGGGTTTATGCGGACGCTTGCTAAAAAGAATTGAAGGCTGGAGGAAATCCCAAATAGTGAGGGACATAAGGAGTTCAGTGTGTTTGTCTTAGCAAAAAGTAGTCCAAGATCGCTGGGTTGATGTATATACACTTTTACAGGGATGAACTGGAGTACTGAAAGGCTTGCTAATGGATCGCTCACACGTATAAAAACCCAAAGGCTGTATGTTAAACTCTCAAGGTTTGAACTGAGCACATATTTTTAGCAGTGTTGGAACAGCTTACTAAGAAGAATGGTTGTATCTCAATTTCACCATCTTCTGCTGATCAAAAATAGATACCTTCTTGGAAAAGGTGCTTTAAAAAAAAAAAAAAATCTTGATGTAGTCAGACCTGGTGATTAGATGCAGTGTAGGTATGGTTGGATGAAATTTCATAGCTTGGGGCTAGAAGAGGTACAAGTAGGTGAAGTTTCTTAGCTGTTCAGCCTTTACTTCCTCTGCAAGTCCTTTTTTAATAATATCTCATTGGGTTACAGCAAGAGACTTTTTTATTATGTGCTTTAATAAGGAGTCAGTACTTGGCTTGGGTTTTAATTAAAATTGCTTCTAGAGCATCTATCATCTAGTTGGGCATTGGTTTATTTACGCTTGCCAGAAGTGTTCTTGCATGCAAATGGTTTTGATAATTTTGTTCATTATCATCTTACTCTTCATATTGCAGTACACTGTAAAGTTTGAAATACAATTTTCATATAATATACAGTGATTCTTCAAAAATTCTTGTTCTTCAAGTAAGTCTTAGGTATAGCTCATGAGGTATAAGACCCTTAGTTCTTGTGTTGATAAGTCAGATTAGCATGTAATAGAAATTGTTTACACCTTGTACTGAAATTAAATCCAGGTTTTCTAAATCACTTAAAGAAATGAAGATGAATGTGTGGTTTTGGTTCAGAGATGGTATGGATGAACTAATGTGTTGATAGAAGTTGCTTTTAAATTCTGGTTTTTACTGACATGTTGCAGAACGGGAGCGGATAAGTTGCTTACCCTTTTCCTTCTTTTTTCTTTTTTTTCTTCCTTTTTTTCCTGTCACAGCTAGGGAAAAAAAGTTTATCTTCCATTGAAGCATCAATTTAATCAAAAAAGAGTACCTGAAATGTTAGTGTCTTAGCACAGTGTACGATACATTGTTTTACTACACGTAAGGTAAAAGTCTGATTTTTTTTTTTTTTTTTAAATGAAGATACAAATGCATAATTATCTGGGGATTTTTTTTTGTTCTGTTGGGTTTTTTCCCCTTTTTTTTTAAAGACTGGGAGTACGTGAAAAATTTGATTTATCACTTTGTATTGTCCTAGAGACATATTTGGTGTGTTCTAGGCAGAATATAATTTGAGCAGACAAGGCATAGATGCCCAGTTTATATACTTTAGTAATAGGCGGGCTTGTTGGTTACAATATCAGTGCATTAAACACACAAGAAAAGTAGCTGGAAAGTGTAAATGATGAAAGCAGACTCTTAAAGAAAGTAATTTCCCTCCTTAGGTGATACTGCTTTCTTCTGGTCTTTCTAGATGGGTGAAGGCGGCCTGCGTAGCTGCAAGGGCAGGCAAGAGACTTAAATAAGATTAAAAAGAGTAAGGCTTAGACAAGAGGAGGATGAATGTACTCATGCAAAATTCTTTCTGGGGATAAGTTAAATTTGAACCACAGCAAGTTGATTATTTAAGCAAGCAAAGAAACTGTAAGAATAATGGTAGAGAGGATGATTTTAGCATTATGCCATGTACAGATTAGAAAAATGGAAGAGGAGAATTCAATTTCTGTATGGGAAAGATGAGGACATAGGCCAATGTGTTTTGCTTTAGGATATGGACAGGCTGTTATGGGGTTTGTAGTTATGTGAGGAGAAATTAAAGGGTTTGCTGGGGGCTTGAAAAAAAAGATTGAAAAAAGTTAAAGATCATCTCAAGTTTAAGAGCTGAGACTGAGAATTAATACAATTGTTATCTTTACAGAATGTAAGGAGGCTCTGACTTTGATATTTAATTTGGGAAATGTGATTCAGAAGAATCTGGGGTCTCACTTTTTAAAAACATAGGCTGCGCTTTCATGAACGCCTGAGCTCATCTGGTGTTCCACTGCAGCTGAAATGGAGCATGGGAGGGGAAGGTCTTGTTTTCTGCAGTGCTCCAAACTGCAGGTTGTGCTGGCCTTGAAGCTCATCAGATGTTCCATAAGCCGCTGATGTCTGCTTTTTTTGTTATTTTTGGGTGGTTTTCTGTTGCATTGAAGTGGCTTACACAGAGGTCTGGCAAGCAGTGGAGCTGGCATGAAGTATGTGGGGGGCCTGCACAGACTTTCATCAGCACTCAGCTTGCTGTGTCTTGTGGGATCCTACATTAAGGAATTGCAGTTATAAGAGCCATTATGCTCTATGAAATAAAAATAGAAAGGAAAAGAAAGATTCAAAACAGTAGAAGGGGAGACCAGAGATAATTTTGGTGTCTTAAAAAAAGCACTTACAATTTAATATAAAAATGTTTAAATCCTAAAGGTTCTTGAGACAGCATGCTTTTTTTGATAAAGGGTTATGCTAAGTATTTAAGTTAAAAAATAAAAAAAATTTGATCGAAGTAGACTGGATGCTGAGATGACTCAGTTGTGTCATGCCTTTGGATAATATGTGCTTTCTGGCCCTTCTTTAAAATCTTGGCATAAATGTGAATACATAGAGAAAACCACCCGAGAAAAAGGGATGCAAGTTCCTTGGCTGTGGATCATCTCATAGCAGAGGACAGCATTAATGTATGGTCTCCATTCCATATGCTAAGTCATTGTATCTCCTGCTCCATAGGTTATTAGTCCAGTTGGTGGTTTTAGTATATTGTAGACTGGGGAAGTCGCAAGATTTAGGGAAAATGGAACATTAAGGCTATAGTGGAAATAGATGTCCCTTTTTAAAAATTTTATGTATTTTTGATTGTAGTCTCCTCCCCCTCCCGCCCCCAAAGCCCTTTTATCTCAGAAAGCAGGCTTCTCTACCTGTAAGACATGTGACTGACTGGAGTTTGTGCAGCATTCTATCATCTACCTGAAAGAAAAATTTTGAAGAAAATTGTAAAAACCTTTTTGTTTTTTACATATCCTTTGTTGCAGGGGCTGTATATATTCATAGTATTTTTTCAGGAAGTACATAAATCTGCTGAAGCTGACTGTGCAGGTAGATGATTTGGATTACCTATATTGTCTTTTGAGGGTCTCTGCTTGATAGGATGCAGAAATGTCTCAAACGAAAAAAAGGTTGTCATTTGAGAGAGAGCTTTTTCTGCTCCTTCTTTATGCAGGATAGTAAAACCAGAGTGCTATTTAAGGCAAATGTGCTAGTAGTCAATAAATAAGTTTAGTTGATCCAGCCTTCCAAAACTGTAGCAGGCTTAGAAGTAGCTGTGCATTTGCGCCCTGTTCTGATTTAACTGATTTCTCACTGTCAGTCTGAGACGTCCTTCAGAGGGAATCAGGTGAAACATTTAAGAAAAACTATCATTTGCAGGAGGCACAGATTATAACAAAAAGTGTTCTTCATTTCCAGTGTGGTATTCAGTGGACTTGGATGCTGACAAAAGTTATTAGGAGTGAATTATGTAAATTATCATCGATCAAAATCCTGTTTATAACTTCCACAGATGTAAGCATTGAATAACGTATTGAGCAAAGATGTGTTAAAGGAAGCAAGTTATTTCCTTACGTGTGTGAATATTCTGGGTGTGGCTGGGTTAGGTTCAGATAAGATTTCTACTCAGTATTCTGTTTGAGCTGTCTTATTTGGTTATTGGCTGATACTCTTGTTTTGGGGTAACCAACTGAAGCGCTTTCACGTGTGTGTGTAGATCTGACCCAGGATGTTCTTTTATCAAGTAAAGGGGGTTGATGGCTTTGGTTCTTTCTGCCTTTTCATTTTGCTAAACGTACTTGCTTTTTAGTAGCGTTAGGGGCTGCAAGCCAAATAATGAACTGTTACGCTCTTCAAATGATATGAAAACATTACTTTGAAGAGTGTGCAATCTATTCTTAAGTAACTTTATTAAAATTACTAGATTGGGTAATAAGATTCTCATAGAATGATGAAATTCATCCTCATGCAGTCCTACTTCCAATGATACTATAAAGAGTTAGAGTACAGCCTTTTTCCTGGCAGCACTTTTGTAGCTACATCACTGAGTTGAAGAATAAATGCAGTAGTTTAAGGTGGTTACCCTCTGCTATGAATGTGGGTTCTGAAATGAATGCAGGGCTGAAATCTGAGTTTAGGGTGGGCTCCACAGTTTATGGTTGATTATGGTATTATTCATTCAGCTTTCTAGATATTGATAATCACTATAAACATTTTGGACCTGGAAACCACAGTGTGTACGTCAGTTGAAATGTTCAGATGACAGGCACATTTAGCAAGACAGGAAAGAGATGCAATAGGTAAAAACCACAGTAGAACTTCAGTTGTTTGTTTATCCTCTTGAATTGAAATTCAAGCCTTTGTTTTTAGAACCTTTTCCTGGTACTGGTCTGTCCATAAAGCTGAGAAATGCAACTAGTCTGTATTATCAGCAAATTCCAGAGCCGTTTAACAGTGCTCAAATGCCTTGTGAACGCCTGGCAAGACAAAATAACCTTCTGCAGTGAATGGTACAAAGCTGTATCATTCCTTGCCTGTTTCATTACTTAGCTCTCCACTAGCTGCATCCCTTCTCTTTTTTTCTTTCCTCCTGAAGGACTGCTGGCCTTTGAGCAGTGCTGCTGTTAGAGCAGAATCACGTAGTGACTTCAGAAGTTGTTGTGAGCGGATTGAACTGTGCAAGTTCTTGTGAGTGGTTAAGCAGAGGAATGGAGTGAGATGGAGGTAACAGTGAGCAGCAAACTGACAACAAAACAGGCTTTTCTGGAAGTGTTTCATTTTTACTTGTCGTCTTTCCTTGAATGTCCAATTCTATGAATGTCCAGGCTTTCTGTAACAAAACTTTCTTCATTATAACAGAGATTCTGCGAGAATTCTGTTTGAAGTTTTAAAAAATATTTCTCAGCTCTTTTCTGTTTTGAAGATTTTTCTGTGGGCTGAGGTGCTGTTTTCTCATATAGTAATTTTCCTTTAACTGCATCACAGGATATAAGGAATATTACCTGTTTCAGATAGAAAAAATTGGAACTAATTAAATATTAAAGAAACTTGTCCAAAGATGTAATGGGAAACCTCCTTCACAGCTAAGAGAAGAATTCAAATCCTTCCACCTGTCTCTCTTTTAAAAATGCAATTAAATTCTGAAAGCAATTTATGATCAAGAGTTTAAGTTTCCTTCATGAATTTTGGCCTGTTGTGAATAGCTTTTACTGTCTGCTGCAGCACAGGCAGCCAGAGCAATCATCTGCAAGCACACCCTAGTACACAAATGTTTACTTTTCTGTCAGTAGTGAAATAACCCTGCTTGTTTTATGGTGTGGTTATTCTGAGGTTGGAAGATTGTTGAGCCTGGAAGAGATCACTAACCCCAGCTTGCTACTTAGCTATAAATAAGTTTGGCCTG
The DNA here is from genome assembly GCA_013400035.1 of Rynchops niger. Classification (NCBI taxonomy): domain Eukaryota; kingdom Metazoa; phylum Chordata; class Aves; order Charadriiformes; family Laridae; genus Rynchops; species Rynchops niger. The sequence goes on from VXBH01006425.1 coordinate 261,872, forward strand.
CTGTGGGCTAGTAAGTACTCAAGATTTGTATGTGAGGTTATTCACTATTATCTAAGGTTATCAGCAAAATGGGTGTTTTGAAGCTTTTAAAGAAAAGAAGCATGCAAACCATGCAAAAAAAAAAAAAAAAGCATGTGAATGTAAATAATTCAGCCCTCAATCAGAAGGATAAAATAAAATACTACAAAAGTGTTAAGTGTGCGGTTAGTGTTTTAAAGTTATTTTGGCTTAGTAGTAGCTGAAGAGAACATTACTCATATTTGTGTATGCCTGTTCTTTGTGTTAGGGGTGTGCAGGTGAGAAGTGTGCCATAAAATAATTGAACTTCATCTGAAAAGCTTAAAAGCATGGTTATATAGAACAGAAAATAACCATAATGTGAGAGAGTGTGAGTTTTGGCCACTTGGAGAAATAACAGGTTAGTGGACAGGGAGAATAGACTGAGGAAAGTGTTTCTGAGGAATCAAATTCGGTAGTTTAATCGGAAATGTTGGTTGTAAACATCAGGCTTTCCTACAGTTTTTGAAATTAAGAAAAAAAACCAACCCTGCAGTTGTGGAAATGAACATGGGAGATGGCAATGTAGAAATGTGTTGCCCAAGTCTCTTTTTGTTTAGGGAGACTTGAGAAGGCAGGATGTATTTCTTGGTAATTTTCATAATACTTACTCTGATTCCATTCTTGTACCTAAATGTGTTTACATGCTGAATCTCCAGGGTAAACTATTGTATCTACAACTTTTTTGTTTTGTAACAATATTTGATATTAAAGGGTTAGGTGGTTTTCCTGTTCTTCCAGTTAAATTTCTTATCTTGAAGGTCTGAGTAGTTTAGGGTTAATTACTTTTGGACAAATATAGGTAAGTACCAGGGGGGTTGGGTGCTTGTTGCAGTGACATTGCATTTCAACTTGGAGATCCCTGGGCTCCGATTAAGGAAGTGTTGGTTACTGGATGTGTTGCACTAATGCAATTTTGTCCTGCTTAGGACCGTTTTGCCTTTGTGGTAGCTGCTTTTTCAAACTTTCCCCCAGAGAATTAAAGAAGAGAATATATGTGACTGCCCTGTGTTTTTATAGGGACATTTTGTGGTAAATGATTTGCTGACTGAGAACATACTTGACAGCGTTTGATACAGAGAGAGCAAGAAATTGGTCTGATAAAGTTCTTCACCGAGTGAAGGAGACTTTTATTTTTAAATCTGAAAGGGCCTTAGATACTTGTATTGTGATGGTTCACACCATCTTCAAGTCATTAGAATAACCCTCTTAAAGATGTTCTAAATGGAGACAGGATTTGACTTGTACAGGTAATACAAAAATACAAAGGACAGAGAAAGTGCTCTAGGGGATTTAAAATTAAAATACTACAGGATGGATATTTAAAAGGAAGTAAATAGATCTAATCGTAGCCACTGGTTTGAATGCAGAAGGGGTTGATACGGTCAGAAATTAGCATACAGTAGTGAGGTGGTGATCCTTTCTCAAGTGATCTGTGTGTCAGCACTGGAAGCAGCTTTCTTGGTATAACTTCCACAGAAATGGAAATGACTGTAGAGTGGGGAGGCAGAGCTGGCTGTTACAGAAAGCAGGTATTTGAAGTTACATGTGTGTAATCCAACTGAATTAGTTTTTTTCCACTATGTTTTGGAGTCTTAAAACTACACCATTGCATTTAGTTGTCATCTGGGCAGAGGGCTGTACATGTTATGTATTGCTGTGTTTGAGACTGTGAATGCATAAAGAAATTGTGCAGGACTTCAAAGAGTGTTGCTGTTCTGAAGTTCAAATGCATGCACATAGAATCTGTAGCATGGATCCAAGCAGAAAGTTGCCTCTAAGAGTCACAGATAGAATAATAATTTTATATAATCTTACATAAACTGAGTCTACTGGTTTTAAAAGTTGCTTCACAGTACCACTGGTTATATTTAATATAAGCCCTTCAAATGAGTTAGTGCCAAGCAAAGCATTGTTTGGAGTATGGAGAAATAACCTGCAAGCCAAAATTAGCATGTATTCATTTTAAGTGGTGTGTGTTTCGTCAGGGCTGCCCAGATCATGTCGTCCCTGAAGGCAGCGCATTTCAAATTTAAATGTTTAAGCTATTACAACATGGAACATGCTGGTGAATGGTGCCAATAACATACGCTGAACATATGACCGGCACATGCCCCCTCTTCAGCATAGGCAATTCATTATTTAGTTTGTGTTCCAAGCTGTTTATTTTTGAGAGGTTTTTCCCCCCCTGTCAGTGTCAAGCACTGAGCCTTTTGTTTCTTTTTTTTTTTTTGCCCCTTCTTCTCTACTGTTGCTATTGATTCTGTATTTCTAAAATTTTTCTGCTGTTTACATCGCCCCCCCCCCCCCCACTCCACCCTGTCATGTTGTGCTAGTTCTTTCAGGATGCGGTCCTTGGTATGTCATAGAAACTGTGGAGATGAGTCTGAATTCAACTTGAAAGTGAGAGATGAAATGACCTTATACTTAAATCTTTTGGGACTTGCTCTATATTCATTAGTTAGCTGCGGTATCTCTTTTTTGTGTAATTTTTTTTACTATTATTTTTAACATCTGTGGAATGGCAGGTTTTTTTTTTTCTCATCCCTTGTCATCCTTGGTTAGATAAATGGTGTTAAGGATACACTCCGTGGGCCCGTTCTGATCTTTAAAACCGTTTTGATCACAGCTCAAGTTCGTGGACTGCTTGTGACTCTTCCATTGCAGCAACTTTGCGCTGTGGATTCTGGTACAGAACGTCTGAGTGAGCCCTGACCCAGACTGATAGTTTAGGAAGTACTGGTGAGCAACAGTCAATAAAACATTAGTGTACATACAAATATATTGTTATAAAATGCACTGCAAAGATGCATTTTAGGGAGTATTACCTCTCTGATGGGGTCAGGTGTGACACAAAATTAATTAGACTTGGTGAGCTTTTCAGAATGCATTATCTCCTAATTAGTTGTGTGCATAGCAGGTAAGGTGTTTAACACTGCATACTTTTTATATAGATAATTCTCTTAAATTCTGTTTTTTCCTGACAGTGCTTTGAGTTAAAGGATACACTGTTACAGAAGGCTTTTGCTTCTCATGTTAAGTATATTAGTAAACTTTATTTTTCAAGCGTTTGCAGTAATGGAAAGTATCTTTCTCATTTTTTAAGGGATTTTTCTTTTTTAATCTTCACATTAGATTTATACAGTAGTATAGTTTTATTAAAACATGAACAGCACTTCCATCTCGTCGTTTTAAGCATACCTGTATATAAGATTCAGGCCATGAAGATAAACTGTAACTGACCCTTTGGTTTCAAGGTTAGTTAAAACAAGCTAATTGGGAGTTAGAGCTGAAAGAACTGTCCTGTTCTGTTGCGTGTGTTAGCTCTGGTGTTCACATTGTGTGCTCAAGTCAGATTAGTTTACTGGTAGGCCTGAAAAACAATCCATTGGAAGAGAAGGAGAGAGGCAGGCTCAGGATTAGTTTTCTGTCAAGTCAGAAGTGCAGTTTTTTCCATTAGCAGATGGGAAGAAATTATTGAGATTGATAAAGTGTCTTCACAGTTTCTTACATGGCAGTTTTATCAGCATTTGAACCAATGTAAAGGTTCTCTGCTCTTGAAAGGTCTCGGTCATTCTTTCTAATTCCTGATCCTGGCCCCATGGGTCCAGCCACCCCCTTATACTGGCTCTGGCACCACAGGGTCCCGTGTTAGCTGGTTCTCTCACTAACCCCAGAGAATACTATTTTCCTCTTCAAAATGTTGTTTTGCTGGGTTAGTTGGTGCTGCATTAGTGAGTTGAATCAGCTTACTGAGGTGCCTAACAAGCTGTACACTTAGCCAAGAAGTCTCTGGCCTCCTACTCCATGGGCAAAACAGCTATCTAATGTTTCTGGACACTGCTTCTGTGAGGAGTATAAGTTCATAGTCAAAGATGCTATCCGCATACCTCAGAAGAAGAAAGAAAAAGGTGACCGCGGTGGACAATGATGTTGGACTGGAAAAGCAACAAAACTGTGCTTTTAGTAGTTTCCAAAATGTTCATATGATTGATGGTCTTCATTTTGCACTTCACCACGGAAATATCTTCAAACACAGATATTTGATAACTAGTTTCTGGTAGTCTCTGTTAAGCTTTGTGTTGTGTTTTTTGAATGGTGATGAAGAGTTTAAGGGCTTCATATTGCTTTTCAAGGTTTCTGCATCAGGTGATCGTGTCCTGTCGCATTACCTTTACCGTACTTATGGGAAAAGTCACTGATTCCTGTGACACTTTCATATAAACTGACTGTTGTTTTCTCAGGAGAGAGAGCAAAACTGATTGTAAGATATAATTTTGTAACTGAACTAATTAGTGCTCTTGAAGTCTTCCCGATGTGATTCCCGATGATGATTAAAGGACTGATAGTTTAAAAATATCTAGTGAATCTTTTTGACTCTTTCTAAAAACCATAACAAACTTGTGCATTGAAGTTAACATTTAATGAAAAACTTGTAATATGTGGAGGGAAAAAAATCTTGATTCCTTTTTTGGGGAAGGATATTAAAAAACATGGGTTTATACAGATTAATTTTAATCATCAAAGATGTCTGTTATCTTAGGTTTTAGCTTTTCTGACTTAAAGCCTGTATGTTTTTCTCTATATGCGGGAAAAGTGTGTTTAGAGTACAGGGTAAGGCCATGGTCATGCCCTCCAGAATTGTTAAAATTTCTCTTAGAACGTCATATTTTAATCTTTTTCCTCTTGTCCATTTTTGCTTTGTTGTTTTGTTTTTTCCAAATAGAATTTAAAATCAGAAATATTAGTCATTTACTTTTCCAAATAGTGTTTCTAAGATCATAAAATAATTTGATGTATGAATTAAAAATGAGGGAAATGGCCTTCAAATATGTGGTAGCATTTGTTGCTACTTCTGTATTTATGGTAACTTTAAGTTTGGGGCCACCTTCGATATAATGGTAGATGCCACATTTTTTATGGTGCTTCCTCTACTAACATACAGATTTTAAAAAAATACATTCTCAGGATGAAAGCTTGTTTGTCATTATTGAAGCAAGTATAGAATAATGCTTTACACTTTCTGTAGCTAGGGATTAACATTTCATTTCAACACAGTATATCTTTCTGAAAATCTGAATCTTTCAAATATTGGTTAATTTTCATGTCTAAGTGGAAACACATTAAGTACTGTGAAAATTAGAGTTCGCAGTTTTTTGATTTTTTTTTTTTTTTTGCAGTAGCATATGCATGGAACTCATTTGCATCTTCAGCTTTGCTATACAAGTGGATTCTGCAGTGGAATTTTGAAGAAATCACATCACTGATGAAATTGTTCATAAATATACAATCCTACATTTCAATTTCAATACAGAGATCTATTATTTTATAGCAGTCAACATTTGTGCATGACAGAAATGAAATACTAACAGCAAATGATCTTCTGATATAGGGAAAGTCCAGCAGATAAATGTGTGGAGTTTTTGGTTGATAGTTTGGAGGATTTTTTATATGACAGTTTTGACAGCCCCATTCAGGGAACAATGTTTTAAGTTGATGAGCTGGGGAAGCCTTACTTGAACAATTGCTTTTTCAGGAGGATGAAAGTAAGACACAATGGTTTTATTTTTTTATATATCTCTCTTGCTCTAGGAAAGCTTTGCAGATTTCAGCAGAATGTTCCTAAGTGCAGCTGTACCAAGAACCTCTTTGGAGTTGATTGCAGCTTTATTTTTTTCAACACTTCAAAGCATTTCACAAACTTAACTCTATCAGTTTGGTTGCACAAGAGGAAGAGAAGACTGGACTCAACATTAATTTTTATTCTGGAAGATTTTAGCTAATATCGTGTCAGTTACTGCCTACGAAGTTGATTTGGCTCTAGCATGTCTCAAAGAAGGACCAGAGTTTAAAGCAGGGTGATGTATAGTGAAATAGTGCATTATGTATTAGGACCAGTTTTTTTCGATTTTGATGTTCTGTTTTTAGAAATTAGTCTGGAAAAGCTAAATTACAGAATAATAATAAAAAAAAGTCTGGAACTTGAAGATAAACCAAAAGAACCCCCTCTCAAGGCATGGTTGTTTTAGTATCAGAAAACCTCAGATAGGGTTTGGTTTACACAACCAAACTATATGCTTTTTGTTGTTACCCTCCTTTTGTTTCTTTGTTGTATGGGATCGATCCAGTTATTGTGTACTCTGCCACCTGTCTGTAGGAATGCAGTTAAAGTAAAACTAAGTTGAACAGTGTACAGTAGTGCTCTTTATTTAAATGGGACCAGAAATGAAAAGGGAAGGTACTACTTGGCATATATTTCCCTCTCTAAAACAGTTCGGTTATTGCAAAAAAAAATTAGTAATCTGGTTTTTCTTGGCCAGTGAAAGCTTTTGTAATTTCATTACATTGGTATGGGGCAATGTAGGAGTACGATTAATTAAAAATAGCAGATATAACATAGATAAACAAGATTAAAGTAAGTCCTTCAATATTGCAAGCAGGTAGGACGTACTCGTACTTTTCAGCACCTCCAGCTGTGTGTTGCTGGAACACGTGTAGGATGTTCTGCACTGGTACAAGTAACAGGCATGAATGAGTAACAGTTTTAGTAGGTTGACAACTATTTGTCATCTTGAATGAGGAGCTATTCTTTATTACTAAAGCAAAGCAAATGGAGAGTCCTTTTACCACAGGTATTTTTCAATATTTATAATAAAAATATTAGCTTTTTCTGCTTTATTTTTGTTTTTTTAAATTACTTGAAATACCATTTTAATATTTTTCTGTTTGATATTGGGAAAAAAATCCTGCTTCTCATAGATACACAGGAGATGAGGTATGTGTAGCTTGACATCTTTAAAATCTATACAGTACATACTGAAGAATTTGATTAGACTGTATGCATTTAATGTGTGGTTTTCATGGTGTAGTAGTAAAGGACTGGTGAAATGAAAATTCCTTTAGCTGTGTTTGGGAGGACGTGATACATTGCTTAAGATACACGTGCATGTTTTACTTTTTACCATGTAGGCTTCACAGCAGTTACAGTTTCACCTGGTGTTCTGCCTCTTAAAGTGGTTGTAGGAGAGAGAAGACTTAAGGGATGATCCAGTGGTTTAAACAAAGATTGGGTGTTGGGGAAAAATATGTTCTGTTCCCAGCTCTGTTGCATGCTTGCCAAAATGACTTGGCCAAGTCACAAATCTGTTTAATCTGTTTTTAAAAATGGGGATAATACTTCATGGGCGGAGGCAGGGGGGATGATGAAATTTCAGTGCTATTTTCTAGCACTTCTTATCAAGAGCTATGCCTTGCCTTTTAAAATTGATTCCTTGGGTTTTGAAGTGGCTTACTTTGTCTGCAGTGCAAACACCCTGGTTCTCTCCCTTTCCACATTGCTTCCTCTCTCCCTGTGTTTGAGGACTATCGGTTCTGTTCTTGCCAGTGCTCCAGACTTTCTTACATACGCTGTTCCTGCGTAAATGCTACTATACCTAAACTTTCCTGTGTCTAGGAGTGCAAAGAACACTGGCTCTAATGTGTTAGAGCCTGATGTGCCTAATGTGTTACTCTGCTGATGTGCCTTCAGTATTTCAGTGTTTTCTAATGAAAGATGTTACAGAAATACAGAACAGTATGTTTATTCAATTATAGTTGAGACCTTGAAAGTAGAATATATGGGAACGTCTATATAAAAATATATATACGTATATAAATATAGTGTGTATATATGTATATATATATAAATATATAAATGCCTTAGTTACTAATACATGATACATAATTGCCGTTACTCCAACAAGTTTTGTTCCTAGCGTAGTGTCTAGTACTTGCACATCTTTGGAGTTGTAGAAATTTTGTGAGGAATGCTTAAGTGGTCATAATCAATTCTGTTAAGAGTATCTGCAGTCAAAATACTGACTTTCTTGGTCAAGCTAAAAGGTCCCCAGTTAACCAAACTTTATCCTGTTGAAAAGCATTCAACATGCTTTTTTTGTTTTCAAATGGAGTTGTGCACTCCCTTTCAGGATTAGTAACTTCTGGAACCTTAATTTTCTGTGCTAGTTCAAATTTTAACCTTTGAAAGAAAATTGTTAGAGCAGTTGCATAATAAAACAGGGGTTTATGTAGTAAGTACAGTACAGCTTTTAAATTAAGGTGTCATGATGGTTTTACTTTACATTTTTGAAGAGAGATTAGACTGTGAGATGACTTAAACTTACTAAAACATCACCAAACTTCTACATTTCAGCTAGAGTAGTTTTCTTCTGGGTTCCTAAATTAGCTGGAGATATGAGCAGCTCCTGGGAGCAGGTAAGCAGAATAATCGTGGCTGGGAACAGAACTGGTGCAAGAGGCAGGGAAGAGCCTGCCCCGTTTGGTAGTGCTGAGCTGTTACATTGCGTATCCCAGTAAAACATTCCTAGTATCAAGGTTTTATTGCAAAGAGCCTGGTTGGTACCTATGTTTCAGGAGTCTTGGCTTCTATTTTCCGCTACTTCACTAGATGTTGTTCTGAGTGGGTTTAATCTTGCTTAATATTAGGGGCAGTTGTGAGTGAGTTACTCTGTGTGTGTGTGTGTGTGTCTACACATAGACTGCCTTTAAATTCAATGAAAAATAGGCATCCCTAACCTGATTTCCTCAAACCAGCTTAGGCTTTTCCCTTCTATGGGAACACCGTTAAGTGTCTGTTAATTTTCACTCGCTATAAAGACAGATGACTAACACGGGTACAGGTTTACGCTTGGAGAAATTAATCCCATGCTTCATGTTTGCGTGCTATACCTTTTCCTTGCCTATACTGTTGTTCCTTTATCAGTACAGTGACAATGGTTAACGTGTATTCTGACGAAGACTTTTATTTAGTCTACTTTTTTATTCTTGGACAGATTTCCACATGCATGACTATCTGACTTGTTCAGTCATGTCTGTTATTTTTATTTGTTTTTATCCTTCTGCACTTTCCTGCTGCCCCTTGCAACAGCCCACGGTTTGAGAACTTGGTATGATTCTAGAAGAATAGCTCAGGAGCAGTGCTTCTTGAGGAATATTTTCCAATAACAATGTGTTTGTTGTAGATTAAATGGTTTCTTTACTTTGCGTCTTTCAGACTCTTTGCAGTCTTGATTGGTTCTTGAGTGCGCACACAAGTGATTAAGGAAAGCAAGTTTGTGTACGCTGTGGAGCAGTTCATGCATATAAAATTTCTAGAGGGTCTGCACCCTCACTAGAAAAGTTCTAGGAATCTGCAAATAGAAGAAAAATTGAAAATTTATTTGGACAAACGTTCTGCAGAGTACAGTTGGTTAAAAAAAAACTATCTCAGAATATAATATAAAAATATTGATTTCCGTTGAGAAACCCAGCCCAGCAGTATCATCGAAGTGAATCAAGCATAGAATGGCCCTTGACCATCAGACATCTTTAGGTAGGTAATTGTAAAATGTAATTTATGCCCATAGCTTTTTGAGAGGAGTCTGAAAAAAGTCTGTTCTTTAACTAGACAGGCAGATTTAAGGGGGAAATTAAACACTGCTGTCTACTCAAAATTAGAGTTGGTAGGAAGCAGTTTTTGTCACTTTTCAATGGCCTGAGTTAGTCATCAATTTCTGTGTGAAATAAAGGACTGTTCTGCTCTTGGAAGCAAAGTTCTGTCTTGAAAAGCCCATCAAAAATAAACTTTGCTTCCTTGATTCAGGAATACTCTTTTTTTCTGGGCAGCCTTGCCTCTGTGGGTAACTCTTCTTTTGGTAATGACTAGGGAGTTTTGGCATAATTTTGTAATAGACTGCAGGTCTCTGATGAGGTAATAAATGAAGTCTTCTGTTACTAAAGTAATGGGTGAGTCATAAGTGCTTTTTTATGATTATGCTTGCGTCAAAACACATCATGACAGCACTTGTTCACTGTACTTCCCCGTTACTGTTTTAATTTTAAGGAATAGTAAAATGCCAAGTGCTGTATGTGTGGCTCTGAGCAGTTTTGTGTGGTTTGCTGATAGCTTTTTATTTCACACTGAATAATGTTATTATAACTTCAGTGTTTCCATATGAACTTTTGCATCCCTGTGAATACCCTACAACTGAGGGTGAAATGGCAGGAACCTCTGTAACTAGCTAACTTGGTAATAAAGGATACAGTGGGTTTGGTTTGTCTGCTTCAGCTCAGATAATTTTTTAATAATGCTTCAGTAAATTGTATTCTTTATGAAAAGTTTTTGAATGGTATTTACTGTCATGGTGAAAGTTTCAGCTTGCATATTTAATAATAAGAAACCATTGTTAAATGCAGTTATCTGGAAGGAAGAAGAAATGGTGATTGATTTTTACTTTACTGTTGCAAGTGTTTTGTTTCTGTTTTTTAAACAGGAAACTATTGTATTATAGAGTTATGTATGCTATGTTGGGACTTGAAATAGCAATTTGAAATTTGGCAAAGATAGAGGCACACCATCTTTTGGACAAATTTTAATCTGTTTTTATAATTTAAAACAAAATTTAGGCATAGAGACCACACAGCCTGACTCTGCATAGGGCTTTTGTGTACATAGATGCTAAATACCCGAAAATGCAGTGTTTCCATAGGCGGAGTTTCTTTTGTATTCACAGGCTGGGGAGCCTCAAATTCCAGAGGCATTACATGAGCAGTTTTAATGAATTAGTGTCTGGTTTTCCTGCAGCAGATGTGACAAGCAGCTTTATAAGCTGCTTCCCATCGATCGCTGTTTTCCAGCTCTTTTGTGTCTTTCTTCTGCTTAGAGAAAAGCAACGAAGAGCTTGGTTTCTACAGTAACTGCTGCCTACATTCTTGCCTGCAGGCCAATTTCTTTCTCAGTTCCTGCAGCCTGTGCAGGACTACTGTATTGAATTTCTTTAGATTATTTTTTTTTTTCCTTCTCGCTGGTTTAAGTATTTTACCCTTTAAGAAAAGAGGAGAATGCAGTGAGAATTTGTGATTTTGAGATATGTATTTTTAATTAACTATAGCACATTTCCACAATTGTAGGGTAACCTAAATGTTTTTGCTGCTGGTCAATACCAATGTTTGTGTTGTTGGTAAATAAAGAAAATGAAATGTTTGACTGCTAAAACAAGAACCTTTGAAAATTTGCATTAGCACTTTCGTTGATGCTTGTTTCTTGTAACATAATAGTGCAGGGGAGGAGTGAGATCAGCTTTAAGCTGTTTAATAGTACTTTTTCTATTCATCTTTTTCAGTCTCAACTCTTAAACGCCCTTAGAGAAACTGTTGTGAACATAGAGTTAAAAATGCATTGTTTCTTATGAAGTTAGCTTTCTAAGTGGGAAAGGAGAACTGAATGCCATTTCAAACAAGAACATGTTTATTAGTCAGTTTGTATTTGTATTCGGGAATGTTCGTGTTGTCGTCATCAATACTGTGTTGTCATAGGATTATTTTTTGACGCAGACAGGCTTGTTCCAAATCCTTCTGGAAGTGAGTTAGCACCATTCCTGTAATGAATACCAGCAGCTTTACATACTTCTTGGGCACTTGCTAAAACACGAGTGGGAAAGTATGTAACCTAGGTTTCCTATGGTCAAGCCATTAGTTTACAGCTACATCCTATTTTGCTTAGAATTTGGTAGAAGTGTTTTGATGGCCAACTTGAATTAACATGAGGCCACAGCAATATGTCATTACTCCTAGGTAATAGGTCTTTGCTTTTGAATCTTAAGCTAACTGAGTGTAAAGATAGATCAGTGATCTTTTTCTTGAGGATGTTTTTTCATACTGCTTTATGTCACTGTGTAGACAGTGATGACACACCTGAAAAAACACACAGATACTTGTGAGAAGCATGCGCAGCACTCAGAATAAAAAGTCTTAATTGCTGGTTTAAAAATCTGAGGGTGTTTTGTTCCTTATGGTATTGAGGTTGAGCTTGCTGTAGAGCCCTCACATTTTCTGTTTGTAGAGGACATGCGTTGTAACTATTGATCTTTGGTCAAGAGGAATCAATTGCAAAGGATACAGAGAATTAAGGGGAACACACATGAGGTCACGATTCGCTCCCCAGAGGAAAAAGCTGCCACTTTTTAAAGGGCAGTTGCTTTTTGGGTAACCTCTAGAAGTGTCCTGACTAGTAATGGCCAAACGTAATTGAATGTAAATTTATGGTAAATTGGCCAAATCAAGACTTAGTTTAAAACCGTGGAGGCAGGGAGGAGGAGGAATCCATCCTAACACAACATGTACGTGTACGTGTACTCGTAGGAAGTGATGCTGTGTTCCTGCTGGGGTAGTTTCTCACATTGCTGCACAGGGTGTGGTCAACTGCAAGCAGAAAGCATTAACAAGTTTTTTAAAAAGCTAGTAGGGGAGTTGGGCTTTATGTTTCTTTAACATAAATTTTACAAGTAAATTTTTTTATTATTTTTTTTCCCTAAAAGCTGATAGAGAAAAATGGATACTCCTTTTGTCTATTACCAACAATGTAGAAAGTTTTACAAATGTAATGTTAAAGCTAAAATTTCTGATAGGAGCATAAGGTTATACCTCATGTACCTAAACAAGCAGCTATATAAAAAATTGCCTATGAATAAAGTTCTCTCTGTTTTTGACAGTAAGAAAATAATTATAAACTGATTAGTATTATGATATACTGGATCACCCTTTTTCAGCGTATTCATTATAAAATTTCCAATATTACTAGCATTTTTCTTATTATGGGTAAGTTTTACAGCAGCACTTCTTATTGTAATCCTAGAAAAGACTTTGTAAGACAGATCTCTAAACAGTGTGTTCAAAGAGTCAAGGAGAAGCTTACCACAAAAAAATGTGTAATTTTTTTTTCTAATAACCTATACTTTATTAGTAGTCATTTAGTGCTGGGAGTTTTCAGGTGGCTGTTTGATATTGTGACTATTTGGATGGATTTATATATCTACCTTCATTATTAGTTTGGAAACCCAGATTTTTAACTGTTGGGTACTTTAAGATTATCTTAAAATTCTGATTCTGCTTTGAAGCAGCTCAGTTCAATTTGTCTTTTTAATAAGTTCTGCTTTTGTTGATTCTCTTTAGGTCTAAAGATGATGATTCTATTCTGGAAATGGACTCAGTATTGACTTCCAGTTCAATTAAACACAGCCCAAAGTCTTAAAAGTAAATTCTGGATGTGAATAATTTAGTATGCCTGCTCTTGGTGTTGAAGAATCAGAAGTGTTTTGGTATAAAATTCATAAGATGAGGAAGTTAGAAAATGTAATTATGTTTCTTTTGAAAAGGGTAGGCTGAATGAAGCAGCTCCTTCCTCCTTGGTACAGGAATTGATGCCTTTCTCCAAGTTAACAGAAGTTACTTCTTTCAGGTATCTCCAAGACATGCAGTTGCATCTCATCTTACAGGTTTCCTGGTGTTTTGTGTGTGTCAGTTTGATCTGCGGAGGAACTGAGCTCAGCTCTTTAGAGATGCACCTTTTCTCTCAGGGCATGAAGGCAAAATCCATGGACTTAACAAAGGCTGAAATTATATATAATTGTACTTCAGCTTTTTGAGCTTTTTTTTTTTTACCTCCATGGGATTTCTAGTTGCTTTTGTAAAGACTCATCTTTTAAGTCTTATTTAAAAATCAGTTAAAAAACAATAGCTATGTCTAGTTTTAATTTATATTTCCTAATATCCATTGTGATGAAATCAATAATAAATGAAGCAGCAAATGGAGAAAAGGTGAAATTGTGGTCCTTGTTCTTTCATACTGAAATTTACCCATTAGCAGGAAGTGATACAAATTGTAATTTCCAATGCTGTGTTCCTATGGGTGTTTGAATGCTGCCCAGTTTTGACATGCTGGTCTTAGATTTCATTTATAGATGTTACATAGAACGGTGCAGAAGAAGCCTTGTGTGGCTTTCTGACCTTGTAGAATTGGGGTCAGTGCTGTTGTTTGTCAGTGACCTGGGATATGGGACAGAGAGTACCCGGAGCGGGTTGCAGATAATGCCGGGCTGGGGGTGGGGAATGTTTAATACGCTGGAGGGCAGGGCTGTCATCAAGAGGGACACTGACAAGCTGGAGAAATGGACTGACAGGAACCTTGTGAAGTTGAGCAAAGAGAAATGTAAAATCCAGCATCTGGGGTGCGTAAAGGCCAGCCATGACTGGGGGATCCTGGGGGAGAGGGTGGGGTATGTGTTTCAGCCGTGCACCCTTGTGATGATGGAGGCTGGCTTCGTACTCATGTCTGGTTTTGGGCCCCCCATACAAACAAAACTGGTGACAAACAGGAGAGGGGAGGGAGGAGCTTAGGGCACTGGCACGTATGGCATATGAGGAGAGGCTAAAAGACCTCAATTTTATTTTATTTTACTTTTTTTTTTTTTTTTTTTTTTTCCTGGGGAAGCCCAAAGGTGGATAATTTGCAGTCTTCCCCTGCCTACAGAGTGTTTATAGAAAAGATGGAGCCAGGCTGTGCTGAGAGGCTCACAGTTTGAGGATGAGCATCTGTAGCAAGTTGCAAGTAAGGAATTATAGCTGGAAAAATGAGAAAACTCCTTCACTGTTAAGTGGCTAATTACAGGACTGAATCAGCCAATTCCATCCTTGGAAGGCTTCAAAATTTGATTAGACAAGGCCTTGAGCAACCTGGTCTAACTTGGAAGTTAGCCCTGCTTTGAGCAGGAGAATTGGGCTAGAGACCTGCAGAAGTCCCCTCCAAACTCAATTTCTCTGTGGTTCTAGCTGAATGATGTAAAAAAACAATTTTTGCTTGACTTTTAAAATATAATTGAATAAGAAGTGGGCCTGGAAATGTGCACTGTAGTATCTTACTGGTGACTTAAGCTTCCAAGCCTGCATGTCTTCTACCAGAAGTATAAATAAATAAATTGGCCGTGAGGATCATTTTTACTGAAGTGATGGGAAAAGAGCAGTTGGGGGGTGAGTCATAAGTAGGTAGGTAAGAGGAATTAGAAAAAGGATTAGTTTTAAATCTCCCTTGTATGGAAAGGAGGCCATATTTAGAAGTATGGTGATTTCCGTGGTTATTTTTGTTAGTTCACTGATCAAAATAGGGGAGAAGGAAATAAGAGTAGCATCATCTTAGCCTGCTGTACTGTCAGAGAAAACCTAAATTGAAAAAAGTCTCTTTAGTGGTCCAGATGTTGTTAATTACCTTAGTTTCTCTTTGAGGTGAGTTACACTGTTGTCCATGCTTGTGTTTTTAAAGTATTTGAAGTCAAATATCAACAAAAGCAATCTCCCAGATGCTGACTGTGTTCTTTTTTGTGGGTCTTACCTTTTAATGGTACAAGTGGAAGCTCTCCGTGGCTCTCAGTGAATCAACAAGGGTTTGAAAACTCTCACCTTTTTATTCTTTTAGATCTGTTTAAAATACAGAAAGATCCTTAACTGGTGTTCAGTGTCATAGTAAATGAAAAATAATTGAACTGTATAGTTGTAACTATCGTGACTTGGGGGGTTTATTAGTGCCGAACCCCTATAATCTATTTGAATGTAGAACCTGGAGGTGCTGATATGATAACAGTAGGATGGAAGCTTCTATCCAATTTCTGTCCCGGTTCTTAAAAGACAATTAAAATGGAGTAATTCGAAGGATACTGAGGCACTGAGTATCCTTTCATAGCAAGGTTTATA
Organism: Rynchops niger; assembly: GCA_013400035.1. NCBI lineage: Eukaryota > Metazoa > Chordata > Aves > Charadriiformes > Laridae > Rynchops > Rynchops niger. The sequence continues at coordinate 277,487 of VXBH01006425.1, forward strand.
TATAGAAAGGAAATTGAATTCCTGCTCGATGTTTTGGCTCCCCAGATGGACACAGGACAGAATTCCTCATTTTCAATCAGATGGTATTTTCATATAGCAGAATTACAAATTTATGATAAGCTTTTGCCTGCAGTACAGACAGAACCACTAAGGGGAAGTGAGAAAATATTAAAAATACAGATGTGACAAAACTAGACTTTTTCCCATGTTTTCCCACACGTTTTCCCACAAGACACTTTTCTGGCACCCTGCAAAGTTGCTAAACTCTTCAGACGTAGTGCCTAGATTAGTACCTCTCCGTTTTGCTGGGAGCTGTAGAGATAGTAGGAGTTTTCTAGGGAATAGTTTGAAATGATCTGATGACGCTTGTCGGTTTTCCAGTATCAACCCAGAATGAACTTTTTAAAAAAAGAGTAATTAGGATCATGATTTACATTTTAGTTTTGACACCTCTGCTGCAGTTTCCTAGATTGCATGCTGCCCTTCTTTGTAATGCTCTGTGCAAGGCAAATGCAAGTACTGGTCGTAATCAATAAGCATACAAAATTATTTAAGTGTAGATCCTGTAAGTGGTTGTTTGAAATACATAAGATACAATGCCAGCACACCAGCTAAATAGTGCTATTTGTTTTTATTGCCTAGATACCTAATACACTTTTCATCCTGTAGCTGCTTAAACATGAATGTTGTCTAAACTTTTTTTTTTAATTGTATCTGTTGAGTCAATCTTGGTGGCTCTGTTTGATTTCCTACTCTGAATGGCATCATCGTATAAAGGAAGAATGTTAGCTGAGTCGATGAAGTAGAGTGACAGCTTGCAAAACTACTCTTTCCTTTAAGTGGGTTGTATAGATGAGTTTCTTCTATAGCAACCGTCCTATGGTAGCACATCACAAAGCTATTGTAAACACTTTAAACAGTGAGTAAAATCAAATTCAGCTTGCTATAGACTAAATGTTTGATCAGGTCTCTCCCTCTGGGTGTGCTGTGGTTTTTGTTGTAGTTCATTGTATAGCTAAAGAATATGCCTAAACCAACTTGATTCTCATCAAAGTAGAACATGTTTCTTACTTTGATTTTGGAAGTAAATGTAATACACTTGTGTTAATGCAATTTATTCAGAAAATCTGTTGTTTATTATACACTCTTTATTATGTTTTTTGGCTGAATTCCAGGTATAAAACATACACTTCTATTAAAAAAAACTGTTTACAAATATGACTCAATTGACAGATGTGATCTTTTGATAATATTCAGGTGTTTACAAGTTCTAACTAGATAGTGATTTGTAAGTATGTTGTGTGTTCCTTAGGAACACCATCCTTTCAGCATGAGCATGTGAATATTGTAACATGTAACAGTAACACTTTTAGGCGTTAATATAGTTCCTGACTATAAATTCCAAGGTTGTTTTTTGGTGCATTTATAACCTGTATAGTAACACTCAATATTCAGAGCTCCTGGGTTTGGGGATGGTTTTTGTTTTGTTTTGTTTTTTTTTTCCAAACTTGATCAACATTTGAGAGCACCACATCTCTGCTGTGCTTTGAAATCTATGCTTTAGTCTTATCTGAGTAAGCTGCCCTTACCTTTTTTTTGTGAAAGATGCCTACAGGGGAGATAATGCATTAAGGTAGTACAGTAGTGTAAGAAGGGAGATGTTTTAGTATGAATACTTACATGGAATATTGGAGGAACTGTTGAGTATATGTTTTATGTGTTTCCATATTTCTGGTACTTGTGTCCAAGTTGTGAAGATCTGCATCCTGCCCATCCTTACCTCACCCCAGGATTGTAGGACTCTGGTTTCCCATTATTATGTACAGGTTTGGTTTTTTTTACTAGGCAATAAGACATCCAACCAGTGACTGAGCATCTAAAGCTATGTCTGGTTGTTCCCATGTTTTTCTTAAGTTGAAGTAAGTTTGGTCTGAAAAGCATTAAGTTAAACTTACAGGTATGAAATAGCCTTATAAAATACATAGAACAGGTGACTAAATTTTAAACCTGTCCCTATGTCAAACAGGTATTGTTGTTTACTTTCTCACAGGGATTTTTATTTCATCTTTAGCAAAAAGGATGCCTTTGGCTGTCCTCTGCATACACTGGAGGAGTAGTGTTGTCATTATTGCTGATTAACTGAAATGTTTAGAAAACATTTTTATTAGCAAAACAGCTCAGACCTCTTTCAATTGTTGCTAAAACAATATAAGCAAAAAATACTTTCTACTGGGAAAAGCAAATAAAGGAGTTGTTACTGAAGATATTAAGAAAAAAAAAAAAGAAACCAAAAAACAACGAAACAAAAAAACCCGCAAAACAAAGAAAAAAAACCCAACCCAGAAACTGGTCCATTTAACTTTCTTGCTGAAATGCATGTGCAGTTTTTTGGCATAGATTCTGCTCCTAATTTAGTACATTGAGCATGTTTCAGAAATAGGTCGTCTGTTAAATTCAGACATGGTCCATACTGAGAAGTAAGGCTGAGAGAAAAGGAAGGTCATTGGCGATGCTTTCTCTTTTTCCTGATCCTTGGGTGTGTATTGTAGGAAAAAAGAATCACTGCGGTGCATGCAGCAAGAATCGTAGTGAAAATCAAATGCTGCCTTTATTCTATAAACATTCTTAGATTAATTTTAAGAAATGAAAACCAAAACACATGAGAGTTAGTGTTTTTAAGACTACTCCACAGCTGAGTATTCTTTCCAATTCTTACATCATTTTTATGTTTAATATATTTTTCCAGAGAAATTATCGCTTTTGTTTACAGTCTGTATCTTGCATTCATGGCTGTGTTTCTTAGGCCTGTTCCAGCAGGCTATTGTTTCCTTCCTTTGTAAAACTAGATCTACCTAGAATTGCTTAAAACCCCTCAACATTTTCTAAGGTTTGTTGCTGGGTATTGCCTCATTGGAAAGTCCTTTTCATCATCTGGCAGAGGTGTGTAAATATAATTGTGGGTTTAGTGCGGAGTGTAGTCTAAATGCTTAAGAAAGAGGAGATAGTGGAGTTATTTGAACTGTATTTTTATAGGTGCTGTTGTTGAGAGAAAATTAAGTTTCTTGTTTGCTCAATCTGTTTGTTTACTAAGAAGTTATAAATAGCCTGTTCTGTTTAATGGGCTTAACTTCTAAATGCTGTATACAGAGATGTAGAAGGGGAAATACTCTAAGGTGCATTAATTGTATTTTATTTTCCAATTTTTTAAACAATTGCATATTGTTAATTTATCGTTAGTCTTTAAATTTGGGCATGCGATCTTTGGTAATATATGGAAATCGGCAGCTTATTGAAATTAGCTCTTAAATTCAACTCTGAAAGAAAATATTTGAATGTAGAACTACAACAGCAATGTACTCTGTAAACTATGAGAATTAGGATTGATATGTGTTTAATAATTATTTTAAGAGAAAAGAAACCAAATCTTTTAGTTAGACTCTGAAACTGGGTAGACCTCAAATTGGCCAACATTTATGCCCCTGATTAATTTTGATATCATGGACCTACTTCATTTGCCAAAGCGGATCTTTGGCATCATAAAATAATAGTCTTTTGTATTCAAAATAGTACTTCTTTTAGGGATAGTTGCAAGATCAGGATTAACCTTAAGAAATTTAGAGACAACACATAAACTGCCCTTGTTACAAAGAATTGCATTTGCTTATATTTCTTTCCAAATTTTAAAATTGCTTACTTGGGGATCTTTTTCTGGCCACATTGGTCTTTCCATATAATGTATAAAATGAAGATGATTGTAGGTAATTACATAGGATACCGTACCTTTTTAAATAGGGTTGTGATACATGCAAGTTACACAGCAAATCTTACGTTCTGTAAACCAGTGGCTTACATATTTGTTTTTTACTTTTCAGCTGTACTTTCAGGTTTCCCAGCACAAACATCAAGATAACATTCACAGCTCTGTCCAATGAAAAGAGAGAAAAACAGGAGGCCCCGGAGTCCCCAGTGAAGCCTGTGCAACCCCAGATCTCTCCCTTAACAATAAACATTCCAGACAACATGGCTCACCTGATCAGCCCTCTCCCTTCTCCCACAGGAACTATCAGGTATTTAAACATTGCAGATTGGGTATAGGGCAATGGATGGTTACAGACTTCAGACAATTTTCTAATTAATTTTAAGTATTTTGCTTCTGTGGTAAAAGCTTAGTTGAAGCTAAGCATAACCTGCCTTGGAGAAAACCACCATTCTGCTAACTAATAAGGTAGTTGCATGAACAGCCTTTAATATTTGAATTTAATATGTTAAACGTGTAACAGTTTGCTCAGGAGCCTGGCATTCTCAGAACAGCAAAGGAGCCTGTCTTTTTCTTGCATTCCAGATGATTCAGATTGCTTTTTACTCTTGCATGCTTATGGCAATACTTTAAATGAGATAAGTCTAAATTTTACCGTTTTTAAACATTCTGATTGTCACTATCGCCCTGAGGTTTATCATCAGAAAGCATAATTTCTAGGTATCATTAGTGTGGAAAATAGAGTGATCTCTTACTCCAGAAGATCTATTATTGATTAGTCATTGCTGGAAGTAAACAGATGTTTTACTAAAAATATAGTGTAAGATGAGGAGTTCAGCGTAGAGAAGTTTTCTGCAGGGGAGGTTAATCTGTGTTTTTTACTTGCTGTGCCGCTTAATTTGGTAATTGTAGCCATTGTCTGACTTGTTATTTGGGACCAAACTCAAACATACGGAAGTTGTCCTCACAAATGGGTTAAAATTAGTTTAGATACAATTTTTAAAATTCATAGAAAGTTCAGGAGCAAAATTTTTATTTGAAGGCCCTGAAAGTTGTGTTTCAAAGTCACATACATGCTTTTGAAAGTTTCCCACCCCTACCCACCCACCCCGAGTTGAGTGAAGGACTGTTAATGCTTGATTTTCAAAAATGTAGATCTTGTTAATGAAATTTGAATGTAAGGATAATTGACTTCTTTCATGCTTGCCAAGATCTTGATCTCAATATTGTAGTGTTTAATGAGATCTGTATAAATGGTGGAAGAAGAGAGAAAAGAGATCTAGACTTGACTGTATAACAGGTTTGCTTTCTTATTAAAATTCAGGGAAAACATATCTTGCCCAAGAAATGACAGAGCAGCTCATAAATATTTCAGATAATATCACATATATCACCACAGTCTTTGCCTCACTATGAATTTTGTAATTCTCTTCAGGGCTTTCATGCACCTGTTGAGTATAGTTTATTACCAAAAAAAAAAAAAAAGGACGACAGTTTCGAGTCTATTTTGAGAGCAAAGCTTGACAGTTTCTCTTCAAATCATCCTGTTTTGTAGAAGACTTGTAAACTTGCTTTGATTATACCATATGTGTCGCTTTGTCAATATATGCTAAAGTGAGCACAGTAGAGGGATGTTGTCAGTTGATATGTGAAAACATAGAACAGCAATGACCTATATTTAAAAAAATTAGTTAGTTACACGTTTTGGCTCTAATCAAGGATTCTTCCATACAATGCTTTAAAAATCCAATCTCCCTTGTATAATATATCATAGTAGCAAATTGTTGGTGGATTTCTTGTGATGCGAAACTTGAAGAGTATTTTTTTATATGTATTGCCCGATCTACATTGCCTGCTTTCTTCTGTACATAAAAAGGGAGGTAGCAAAAAACTTGAGAGGCCACACAGACAAACAAAACTTGGCAGATATGAATTCACTAAAGCTTTATTATATAAATCTAAATAACATTCTCTAGCTTTATGTTTTGAACCATAAGTTCAAGTTAGGTTAAAGACTGTCTTTGGAGAGAAGGCTGGTTCTGGGGGCTTAGCAGGCTTTGTCATTCTAATTTTTATTTAACTGTTTTTGTATTTCTGAGGACTGTGTTGAAATCAGTTACAGTATGAATTGCTGAGAAATACGTGTCCGTTTAGAGATCTACCAAAATTTTTGTGGGGGGAGAAGTGAACAGACTGACTGTCTCTTCTCTGTTGGCTAAATGGAAATTATAGAAGAAAACTGCCTTTGTGCAGCTGTGGTTCCTGTGGACTGTGCATGGCAGAGGGACAACCGTTAGAAAGATGTTACAGTGGACTTAGATACAATTTTATCTTTGTTTTTCTGTGATGGATAGTAAAATGTGAGGTATCAATAGCCCTTTCTTTTGTTTGGCACTATTTTTTGGTTTGTAATAGTGTATCTGCTCTGTTGGCATAATACTGTGTTAAATTGGATGAGTCAGTGCTGGAGCATCCCATTTATGGGTAAATTCAGGATTTTTATACATATATATGTGTGTATATATATGTGCACATACCTGTAAACACTTAAAATAAGGTTGGATTAGATCTAAATGAGAATCAAAACTTTTTTTTCCTCGCCACTTGCTGTATTTTCTCAAATGTGCAAAAATACTGCACAGGAGAGGTGATCTTTTTTGAGCAGACTGAATACAAGCATATGGCAGAAATTTCATGCAAGATGTGTTTCTTGTTTCAGATGAGTGTCTTAAAATTTGTGGTTGTTTATTTAGTTCAAGTGGACTTTTCTGTTGACAAGTCTTAGACAAATACAATATAACCTAATAAATCAGTTAATCCTTTTTCCTTTGAGGAGGAAAGCTTGAGCTTCGTTTGACAGGTTTCTTCCTGCAGTGATTTTAATTCCCATGGATGAGTTAGGAAGGCTTGGAAGATGGGGTTTATAATGGAAATACTGACAGACCCTTAACTGTAGCCTAGAAGCTCTGGTAGTGGGCTTTTCTGCAATAAGAGCTTTTTGATTAGACATAATGTGGTGATATACTGTATAACAAAATAGTAGGATCTTCTTTTTATGCTCTACAGTGCTGCAAATTCCTGCCCATCTAGCCCCCGTGGTGCAGGCTCTTCAGGGTACAAAATGAGTCGTGTAATACCATCTGACCTACATTTAATGGCTGACAATTCACAGTCAGAAAATGACAAGGAAGCATCGGGTGGAGATAGCCCAAAGGTAAACATTGTTTGAAATCAACCTCATAAATTACATGAAAGTGAATGTAAGACTTCTGAAATTTTGTTTGCTAACGTATATGCACTAAGTCATAATTTAACATTACAGACTTTAAAAACAAATTTATAGGTTTTTGTGATTAGATGTGATATTTATTTATTTACCTGTCTTCCCTTTGAGGGCGGGTCCGTATGTATTTTCAGTTATGTATCTGTTTATAGGCCATTGAGAATGCTTTACCGTTGTATGTTTCTCCAAATTTTTAATGTTAACTTAGAATCTGCTAATTGGAAGAACAAAATTGTCTTTAGTTTCTTTTCTGCCTCAAGATTTTGGTCATCCAAAAGTGCCTTAATTTAATTGTGTTTTGTGACTTTTAATTTAGAAAGGGGTATATATATCTTTAAAGTTTATTGATGCAAACTTTTTCTTTTCTTGTACAGGATGACTCTAAGCCACCTTATTCCTATGCACAGTTAATAGTACAAGCAATTACAATGGCACCTGATAAGCAGCTTACACTAAATGGAATTTATACGCACATAACTAAAAATTATCCATACTACAGGACAGCAGACAAGGGCTGGCAGGTAAATTTGATTTCTGGAATGTTTTATTTTAGTTGTGAGTAATACTGGCAGCTATAAGTGGTCATAAGAAGGCAATTGGTGAGCCTAGCAGCCCTTCATAAATAGAATTGGTCAAATGAGTGTGTTGTCTTTTTCCTGGTTGTAAGTTCTCCAACAAAGTAGGCAATTTTCATAATAATGTATTTGAAACACTGCTTTATTCATGGAATGGTATTCTCTAAACCTCTAGGAGCAGCACTTTACAGTGACACTTTCCTTCCCTTTTTGGGAAGGAAAGTACAGTTGGCACTGTGGAGTTAAATATATATATATGCTATCTAGGTTTGTAATTGGGTTCTGTAACTTCTAATTGTGTAAACATCCGTATTGTTATCTTGAGATAAAATTAAGATATTGAATGTTACAAGTTCAGTTTTATTTGAAAACAGTGATCTTGACCATGCAATACAGTGAAGGAACAAGTGTGTGTTTTCTGTTGTTATCTTGCACTATTATGTGCCCTTTTTTATCGGTGCAATGTAATCTATTTGTGTATTTAGCTTTTTTTTTTTGTACTGAGTTAGACCAAACCCTTCAATTCCGTAGAATTAATTTCTGCTTTCTTTTCATTTTTAAAGAGACCAACCTCGGCATTTGCCAGGGTGACTAACCAAGTATGAATCAGTCTGGCATAGTCTTTCCAGATACGCATAAAGGTTCAATGCCTTTGCTGCTGTTTTTAGCTTCAGCAAAGGACAGACGAGCGCAATTAGCAGGACTGGCCAGTTTGCCCATGTAACATTCAGTCTGCACTGTCGATCATGGAGTATCCATTTCACTGTGGTGCTGCTTAGTACAGCCATGATCTGCAGCAGAGGCATGCTCTGAAGCTATTTTCAGGGAAGTAAAATTTGGAGAGACTGGGGGAGGGGAAAAGCAAGGAAGTGTTAATACTCTACTTGCTGTCCAAGTAGAATACTAAAGAATACATGCCTTCTCAGTAAAGGAATAGATTTTAAATATTAATCGCATACTTATTTGTCATAGGGCCTGTAGGAAAGTTGAATCACTCTTAGAGGAATTCCAAAGTTAGTGGGGAATGTAACTGTTCCTGGCGTTTTGCTAATGGTTTGGCTAGTAAAGGACTTAACTGTTGTTGCGGCTAGGAAGTCTCTTAAGAATGTTGTTTCTATTTCATACATAAGCAATGCAGAATCCTGGCTGCAGTCATACTAACAGATACGTTTTATCAACAAGATTCTGTTTATAAAATGTTGATGTGCTTTTTGCTCCCCATTCTGAAATACCTCAAATATCTGTGTGTATAGTGCTGCTTTATGTAAGCATCATGGAACCAAACATGCGTGTACATTGTAAAGCATGATTAAAGAATTCTGCCTTAGAACAGTGTATGTATTTAGATGTAATAATACTCCACAAAACCAAGGTGGCAGACACAGCAGACATACATGTTCTGGAATAATTAATTAGCACCTATTCATAAAAACAATTGGAAAAGCTGAAAATTAGATGCTGTTCACTCAGTAGCCATACAAAGCACTGCTCTAACACGAACAATGTACGTCATGTATGACTAGCTTTGCTAGCTTTTATCCATCAGGTATTAGATTACAGTTAGGATGACTTACATAATAGATGTTTTAAATAATATTTGAAGCTATATATTTGCATATTATTCAAAACATAGAGTATCTACATGTGTATAGTATCCAAATCTTATACCTTAATAAGTAGTATTGAGGTATTTATATCCTTTATTATATAAAGGTCTCATTTTGTTGAGGACTTGAAGTCTCCTCTTCATGAACTTATTTTAGCAGGTACTTTTGGACCTACTCTTTTATTCTAGCATATGGAGAAATAAATACAATTTATAAACATGTTCTTGGCATCTTTCTAGTTCTGTTTCAATTTTTGGCAGGGAAAACCATTTCTGGTTTCATCAGCTTGCATTTTAGAAACCGTACATGGTTATCATTGCTTTAAATTTTCCAAAGTTGCCATCAAGGTCACGAACTCAGACATTTAAGCAGGATTTGCATTTTAGTTTTGCAAATTTTGAAGAGCTTTTGTTAACGTAAAGCTTTTTCTCCATTTTTTCCCTTGTTTACTCCACAAGTATTTCAGCATGTATGCTTATCTTTATTTTCTTCTTGATCAGTGACAATATTTAAAGAGATTCTGGCTTTATATCTCTTCAGACAAAAAAAAAAAAATAAATCTGCAAAGCCAAGGATAGATACAGCCTCTTCAGGGTGTTAGCATTTTTCTACATCTCTCTGATTGAAGAGTTGTGTGTGTTACATCAAAGTTGAGGATAAAGTAATGTGCGAACTAGAGTGCAGTAATGAAAACCTTGCTGAAGAGCTGTTTTAGGACCTACTGCCATTTGTTGTTTTTCTAGACACACTAAACCTTTGGCTCCTTTGTTGAGACAGACTGGACTGTGGGTGAACTCCCAACAATCTAGCTGCATTTGGAACTTGTGTAATTTAACCTGTTCTTTCTGTATTGTGGAACAGTAACAGGATTATCATATAAGATCAGAATCCGTATATGCTGTATTTTACTGGCCCTCCTAGAATGAACTGACATTTTCTTTGACACCTGGGGAAGGGTGGCGTATGAAGACTGGTAATTTTTTTTTTTTTAACACTGCATTATGCACAAGTATTTGTAGTGTTCTAACAGTATGTTGCAATCACCATGTTTCTCATTAGAGAATTAAACAAGATTTCCATTATTGCCGCAGTAGTACACTTGGTTTTTTTAATTGTTGGGGAAGATTTGAAAAATGCCAGAGTCATTTCAGGTTTATGGCACTGCCTTTGTAGTGCTCTGAGTTCTGTTGAATTAAGGAATTAAAAGAGCTGAACCCCGAGTCTCCTATACCACAAACTGCTGCAGTAGGCCACATTCTGACTTGGAAAAGTTATATGAATTCTACATATTTTTTTATGTTCCATAGAATTCAATACGTCACAATCTCTCTCTGAATCGTTATTTCATCAAAGTACCACGTTCCCAGGAAGAACCAGGCAAAGGCTCATTCTGGAGGATAGACCCTGCCTCTGAAAGCAAATTAATAGAGCAGGCTTTTAGGAAAAGGCGGCCTAGGGGAGTACCTTGCTTTAGAACCCCTCTGGGACCACTCTCTTCTAGGTAAGGAAAAACAGATGATCAAAAAGACTATGGCTGTTGTTTAATCTTCAGGCTAATACAGACTTGATAGTTTTGGATACAGTCACAAGTTTAGTAATTTAATTTCATCCAGACTCAGTATTTGAATTCTGTATGATTTACTAGGAGGCTGCCCCATACACTAGGCTTGTTTTTACTGCTTGTTTTTAGTGTTAAAGAACTGTCTCGGTTTGCATAACTATCAGATGGTTAACGTAAGCAAGCCTTGCCATACCTTTGGGGTTTTTTTTTACAGAATTATAATTTTAATTTCTAACTGCCATCTACTGCATTTTAAAACTGCAAAGAAAATGATCAAATACCAGCTACCCTTTTTTTGAACTTAGAGATGACAATTACATATTTAGTCTGATAATGTTCAAGCAGAATTCATGATGGAGAAATGCATGGGTTTAAATTATTCCCTCTGTAAAGTTATGGCCTTTCTGCTGGTGCAGATCTTTTATTACTTGCCTTGTAGACTGAGATTTGCTCATCGTTCTTCTCCACCAGAAGAAACGTTCATGTTTCACAGATTGTTTAGAGAGTGTCTCTAAGAAGGCATCCAGCCACTACTTCTCCATTAACTGTACCTGAAATTTGCTTTTAAATTTTGTCGCTGTTTAACAGAAGCGTTGTAAAAGATCATCAACTGCTTTGGGTTGTAATTGTATTTGCCAGAAGGCAGAGGTGCCCTCCTGTGGCCAGTGTGTGTTAATGGCCTCTTTAGGGGAAGGTCACTGTCTTTCACAGTTCAGAAGTTAAAACACGTCAGCTGCTGCTTTCATTTTTAAATACAGAAGTGCCCCAGCTTCTCCTAATCACTCTGGAGTGTTGTCTGCACACTCCAGTGGAGTCCAGACCCCCGAGAGTCTGTCCAGGGAAGGATCTCCAGTCCCAATGGAACCTGAGCCTAGTGCTATCCAGCCCAAACTAGCGGTAATACAAGAAGCACGATTTGCACAGAGTGCCCCAGGTGAGGAATCCTGAAATCGGTGTTTGGGGGTTGGAGGGGGAGAGGGATAATATATAAATACTACCAAGACTTCACGGGTATGCTAAAAAAAAGAAAAAAGGTGAACATTTAACCTCTTAACGTTGACAGCAAATCTTGGATGAACGTGTAAACATGCCAGGTAAATTCTGTTTGCATGCGTAAGGACTGTTATCTGTATGCTGTTCCAGCACCCTTGATCACTTTGTTACTAATCAGGGATTGTGCTTCTGTCCTGTATAGGACTGTATTGTCTTGTAACAGTTGTCTTTCTTTCAAAAAGTATTCTTTCTGGTTTAGAAAAGAACCCAAAAACTTTAGTTTAAGTGGGCTACAGAAATAAGCAAATGTCTTGCACGCATCTGTGATCATGTCATCCTATCAAAAGTGGGCATAAAAAGAATTGAAAGGATAAAAAGAGAAAGAATAAATTTGCGCTATAAGCATTTTCCTATTTAAAAAAGAGCGTAAAGCAGGATGCATTTGCTTTAATTACATTAGCTTATATACTTTTGCCGTCTCTTTTTTTGGTGGTATTCTGGTACTGTGGAAGTGCAAGTGACCATTCTGTGGCGAAGGCAAGCATGGCCTTAAGCAGAGGCACCAGGCTTTCCCCAGCTTACGAAGCTGAGGGTTTTGCCAGTGCAGACATGCAACACACAATGCCTGAAGCACATATATGTTCCCATCTATGGAAAGGAGTTTTACTAAATGAGTACTAAACATAGCTTTGGTAGTATAGCTGCATTTGGGAGAAGGCAGGAGTGGCTGGTGCCCAAATGGTGTATGGGTCTTACTGAGCTAATATAGCCCTTACCTTGAATATGTGGCTTGGAATAGCCATATGTCATAATCTTCATTGTCTGGTTTTATCTTTTGGATAATTCAAGTATTGGTGAAGGAGGTCGTTAATTCTCTGAGGCTTTAGTGTTAAGTTTAAAAGAATGACTGTCTTAAAAGAAATAATTAAAATTGGCAGACTGATTTTTATCTCTTTCTTGGTAGGATCACCTCTATCTAGTCAACCAGTTTTAATTACTGTACAACGGCAGCTACCACAAACTATTAAACCCGTCACCTACACTGTTGCAACTCCTGTGACAACATCGACATCCCAGCAGCCTGTAGTTCAGACAGTTCATGTTGTCCACCAGATACCAGCTGTGTCTGTCACAAACGTGACTGGATTAGCACCAGCAAACACTTACACTGTAGCTGGACAGGCAGTAGTCACGCAAGCTGCGATGGTAACCCAGCCCAAGGTAGAACCTCAAGAGAATGGAGACCACAAGGAAGTAAAAGGTGAGAACCTGTGGGGTTAGTTGTTTTGCTAGTTCTTCTATACAGAAGGATTATTATTTGAAACTTAATTCCAGATGAACGCTTGACATGGTTGGCTAAAACTGAAGATTTTGCATTGTAATGTCTCAGATAAGTTGGACCTAGTAATAAAACAATATGCTTCTTCACTGAGGGTTGATTGAGTAAAAACAAATGGTCCTTTAACACTGTGTTGTTTTTTAACACTGTTCTATCTTCTGTTTTTCAGTTAAAGTGGAGCCTATACCTGCTATTAGTCATGCTACAATAGGAGCTGCTAGTCGTATCATTCAGACATCTCAGACCACACCCTTACAGACAGTTACTATAGTGCAACAGGCACCTCTAGGTCAACACCAGCTACCAATAAAAACTGTAACACAGAACGGAACGCACATAGTACCTATCACCACTGCGATACAAGGACAGGGCAATGCTGGTACGTATTATGTCAAAGTATTTTGTTGCTTTGTATGTGTTAAAAACTCAGTGTGACTGGTGCTGAATTCTTGAATTCTGGTCTCATGTCTCTTGTAGTTATACTGAAAACTAAGTTGACAAAAAACTTAGATTACAGTCTTGTAAGGGATTGTTCCCTCCTTGTTGGTAAGAACCAGTGTTTCTCTTAATTGATGATTACCTGAACAGCTATTTATTCTCTTTGTGGTCATTATAGCGATGTATTTAGTGGTGACAACCCATCCTCGTTAAACCCAGGATATAAACAAGTTTTAAAAGAAGCTCCTGTAGAACAGTGCCATTAAAACGGTAACTGCTCCCCCCATGATTTGTCAAGAACCAACCAACAGGAAAACAAGACCGAAGTTGCTTGTGGGTTGGCTTTTTGAACTGTTACTTTTTATTCTGTTTTTATTGAACCTGTACCTAAGAAAAATTCTGTAAGATTTTGAGATTATTTTTGTCTGAATACCATCTTTCCCCTCTCAGACTCAGCAGTCTGAGTGGGTAGCCGTACTTCTTTATAATTTTCATATATTCACACTTGTTTACAGACCCGTTCAGTTTTGGTTTGCTTTGCAGGTGCATACAGCTTGTTTTAACAGTTTCACTTTGAGGTGTTACCTGGTACTGAAGTAGCTGTTTTGTCATAAAATATATTTACGGAAATAGTTTTAGGCTATCTTATATCAATTTATTACCTGTATTTCTTTTTTGAGGTCTTTCTAATGGAGTGCAATATATGCTTTGTTTCCTTTTTACTCTCCATCCATCACTGACGTTTATAGGTCAGTGTTCTGTCTGCTTCCACTTCATTTCCAGCTTAAGTAAAGGAAAAGCAATCGCTGTCAGACTTCACATGCACTTTTTTTGGCAGAAGGGGACATATGAATTGAGACGAGAGTCATGTGAAATATACTGAAAAGTTATTTTTAAAAGTAAGAAATAATTCTTTTTTTCTTTTTCCTGGACTCTGAAAACTCATCTCGTTTCAACATGTTTTCCTTGGTAGGGAAGCCTAATGGCTGCTAGGTGTATTTAAGAAATGTGTCTGAATGTAGGAGTAGAATTGTGGTGCTTCTCACTGTTTCACTCTGTGTGATAGGGGTGCGCTTGCAGTGATGGGAGTTTTCGCTCCGAGATTCCTGGGCTTAAATACCTTATGAAGTGTTCACATTTTGAACAGCAAGTGAAGTGTATTCCAGGTCCTCGTCTCTCTGTTACAGTAACTCCTAAACCAGCAAGAAACAATTCTCAGACAAAGCATCTGAATGAGGAAATAGGTCTCCGGAAGTACAGATGTGTTTGTGCATGTCTGCAAATATGTCTGCATTCACACACGTACATCTACATATGTCTCTGTTCACATGCATACATCTCTATTTACACACACATTCCTGTGTGTGTGTTTGTCTTTGGAGAAGGAAGATTTGTGCAATCTGAAAGCTAAGCAATCCAGAGCAAATACCGTTATTCTGACATCTTCTATTTGTAGTAGAAGGTGCTTTCAGATCTTACTCACAGCAAAACAGTTTGGCAGTGCTTTTTACTACCTGTCAGTCTAACTGAAAGCTGTGAAGTCCAAAATAAATTCAAGCCTCTTATTGCAGAATAAAATTACATAGCTAGATATTCTTTATTTCGACTTTCAGTGTAGATTTCAAACACCATTGTTCTTTTGTGTGTTTCATACTTCCACATATTGGTTGTGGCTGTAGCCAGCAAGTCTCCTTCTACTCAGAGACCCCGGAGTGAATAATACAGTAATAGTCTTAATGCATATTTGAAGATCAGGGGTAGACTTCTTGTTTTTATTTAAGCAACAATAAATTTGCAGTAAAGCATTTTATTCAGAACTAACTGTGTGGCACCTATTCAGAAATTGCACAAAGAATAGCTTTTCTAATAGAAGCTGAAGGACTGTTGAGATCCAAGGACAAATTATTTTACAGTTGCAGCAGAGCTTTTTGCATCAGGTAAATATTTTCTGAAGTATTTGTTCTACCAGTAAACACTAAGTACAAGAACAGTTTGGCTACATGCAGAGGTGATATTCCAGGTATTCTCTAGGACAGCTTATTAAGAACGAATATAACAAGTTTAGCAAATAAGACAGACTTCATGTTTAAACTCCACTAGAAGGTAATATAGTAATGTCAGCAAATCAGTGGTGCTGAAGAAAGGGAGCTTGTGTGTAAAAAAGCAGGTGGTTTTGCTAATATTTAGGTAAATTTTCATAAAACGCGATGAACAAGTAAATAAATAATTAGTATTTTGCATTATTGGCAAAGACATTTGAATTTGGTTTAATAAAGTCAGTGTCAATACTGAGAAGGGTACTGCTAACAAGTAGAGGGAAGGAACCATCGGATGTCTCAGAAGGTTTAAAGGACTGTATTCGCCCATTAATGGTGACTTGTACTATCTCTTCCATGGAATGAGAAAGATTAAAATCTTGTATAGGATGTTTGAACTACATACATTTCTGTTGATCTAATTCAGTTGTGCACTTGAATCTAATCCAGTGCATTATTTCTTAATACTACTACTTGTTAAAGCATTGTCTTTTCCGTATGCTGTGGGTAAATGCCTCATTACTTGTTGAAGCAGAATTGCTGTTTGAGTCGTCTGCATCTCATGGCTGTGTGAATTGTGTGGCTTTTCTTAAGTAACTTATGTCTGCAGGTGAATATGACATGGTGGTGCTCTCCGTCCAGGCCAAGTAGTGTGTCCTTCAGTGATCCATAGACATGGCCAGATCCTACCGAAAGGGGATTTTGAATTTGCTTCCCAGTTTTGTCACAAATTATGGTGTAGATTAGCTTTCAGTCATTTAATCCTTTGTCTTCAGGTCCCCATAGACAAAATGGAGGTACTTCCAGTTCTCCCACTTTTGTCCAAATCCGCATGAATGTTGAGTGATTTTGGAAAATGTCCTTCAGGTTTGTACAAAGAGCAAGCATTTGTGCCTGAATCTCAACTGGGATTGCTAATAGCCCACGTAGTACTGATAAATGACTTCATCAGTTTAATGAAAATGCAAGTTTGCTTTCGGTATCGTCTGTTTCCACAAGGATCGGGGTTCTGAAGTTTTTATTATCTTTTTACAGCTGCTGCAAGTCCTTTGCATATGTTAGCAACCCATGCGTCCGCATCGGCATCTCTTCCAACAAAGCGGCAGAACGGAGACCAGTCAGAACCGCAGGAACTCAAACGTATCAAAACAGAAGACGGAGAGAGCATAGTCATAGCTGTTAACGTGGACACCCCATCTGTGGCAGTGAGCGATAAAGGCAGCCAGAACTAGAAACTTAGGGGAGTTTTCTTTTTTTTAAAAAAAAAAATAAACTCCACGGTGCCAAAAGGAGACACTTAAATATAACACCTAAAATGTTGGAACATGTTCTCACGCAGTGGGGAAAGGGGCCCTGTGATCAGACTTCAACTTTCAGCACTGAAAAAAAACCCAACACAGGTGGCCTTAAAACTTGGTAATTTAAAGTCAAACTGCAAAACATCTTGTTCCAGAGGCTGTGACCCCCGCTCCTCCCTGCCCCCTACTGAACTGTGTACACTGAGAAGTACAGTGTTGGGGAGGGCTGCAGCTTTAAAAAAATCTTTATCAGATTATTTTAAGGACTGAGTATCTCAGTGTAACGGCAGCATGATAAGCGCTTAGTGTGAACTGGTTTCAAACGATTGTATATTCCTTAAAGGGAACAGAGGCAAGGAGCCATTTCCTACATCTTGGCAGCTAGCCTTTCATAATGACCTACCCGATGCAGTTGTTGGTAGATACGCAGTATTTTGTTGTTCACATGTGGAATTAGAAATTTTTGAGGTGTATTTTCATTTCTTTGCAAAAATAATGGGGTCTTTGACATTTCAAATCACTCCATTTCTACTCCGGAAACTTTGGAATCACACAATACTTTTCATGTGAAATTTTGTTTGGTAAAAAACTGAATGTAGGGTTTTTTTAACCAATGGAATGATTTACTTTTGTCTGTCCTGTTAAAGTTCAGATAAAGCTACTTTATTACATCTGCAAATTTTCATATTTTAGCAGTTGCCTGATAAATTTAATCAAATTTTATTACCATGTGTAGTGATCAAATGCTTCTTTGGGCTTGCATGTAACTGATTAGAAATTACAATGTAAATGAGCCGTTAACTGACGTAAAGAACTGCTATGAATTTGACCAGAGCTGCACTTACCTGTTTCTCTTTCTGCTACCTTTTGCTGTTTGTTACTTTGTGTTGACTTTGACTGTCCCTGGCATATTTTTCCAGTCTAAAGTAAAACAAGAGTCTCGCTTAATATTGTGTATGTTTAAGATAACAGACTGTTCTTCATTTAGAAAGATGAAATTCTTTATCACAAGTCCTTTTAAAAAGAGAGTAAAATTATCTTGTCAGAGGTATATTCGATATTTTTAAGCTTAAGCACCCATCAGTAGAAATTAATCTGACCCGTTTCTCCGTAACACTTTTGATGTCATACACTGACCTTTTGGGGTCTCCATTAAGAGTAGCTGTTGTGGTTTTCTAACAGTGGCTACCATATTATTATTATAATATTTTTTTTAAGTGCGTGTTCTGCAGTTGAACATTTTAAAATGTATTGGTAATTTCTCACTTTAACTGTGGTAATAGATTCCACTTTACATTTCAAAATTAAATTTAAACGTAAGGCTGCTGTTCAGTCTTTAATTCACATAACGTCTTATTTCCTCATGCAGTAAGGTGAATGAAAGCTAGATAGTTGGCTTAATTTGAATCTGATTTTTTGTCATTTTCTGTAATAACGATGCATTATTTATATTTCCTTTCCCACTACGAAAGGAAAAACTGTATTTTCATGGTGGACTGAACAGTTTGGAGTGGTTTATTTAGGCAGCTTTTGGGAACTATTTACCTAAAGACCAAATACGAGAAATCTGTACAAGTTTTGTGTTCATCCACAAAATGGAACTGTTACAATGTCTCTGCAGATAATACATATTAAAACCTACGAAAAAAACTCTACACAAGCTGAATTTATAACAGGCATTTAAAAAAAAGCATAACCTGAAAAGAAACATTTCTGTAAAATTGCAACATTTTCTTTAGAGGTTTTAAAAATAAAAAAGTAAAGTTTTAACATACTTTTTTTAAGAAAAAAATCCAGTACTAGTAATTTAATTTGGTGTTGAATGAATTGACTAGAATGTGGTTTATTTTCAGAAGTGAGAATCTGTTCACAACTAGGGCTAGGTGAATAATAGTGTATAAGATTTTTTAAATAAAATTAAATTTTATTCAGCAAATTAACTAAGTTGACATTACTGAACAAGTGTGTTTGAAATATTTATGTATATATTGGGGTGATTAATCCAATTTGTGTTGGCAGTGCCACAGGAAACAGTATCAGACCAAAGAAGCCCAGGTGAGGAGTTAAGGGTAGGGAAGCTGTACGTGATGCCCTCCTAGGTAGAGGGGGAGGTGAGAATGTGTCTGGGTCCCGGTGCTGTAACGTGGTGGTGTTTTACGCTTTTTGGTGCATGTGGAATTTGGCACAAGAACGCACCTTCGTTCAGATGGATAAACCCTTTGAAAAAGCTGTGTGATGTGAGAAAACTGCTGACGGTCTTACATGAAAATAACATATGCTTATCCGTGCTTTTAGTGATGCCGAAGAATGCTCGTATGGGATAATCTCCACCGCTTCTGACCAGTGGAGACTGCTCTGTCTTATGTGTCAGACCCTACTGAAGTGAGTCGTTGGGTTGTTTGAACCAGAACTGTTCCCTGGTTTGTCCATGTATTTCTCTGCCTCCCGCTGTTAATACAGTGACGGTTACTGCGTGATGGCAGAGGCTGAACGAGACTCCTGTCGCGCTGCTGCTTCCGAGGTGATGCTCGTGACCTTTCTTAAATTGGCCCTAGGTGCTGATCATCCTGGACTCCCACGATCAATGCAATCTTTCTTCTGCAAATGGAAAATGTCTTCGGGTGATTCACGTACCTAGAGATTTGACCTCTCTTTAGGAACTGATGGAACCTTTCCCGTTACCTTTTGTGTTTTATGATGCACGGTATGATTTCCTTTTGTGCTCCTTCTGGGCTGCCTGTTCAGTGTTCTTTCTGTTAAGAGACAGCTTTTGTGTAAACTTTAAAATGACTTTGAAAAAGACCCAGAATTCTAACACACGGAAGACCTAAGCGTGCATTTGCGTCCAGCGACAGAAGCGTTCATCTCTACTGCCAGCGTGTTCAGTCCTCCTTGCATGAGATCCCTCTCCCTGTCCTTAGGCCAGCTTTGCTTTTGATGCAGCTGCGTGGGCAGTGGCCCCGTGTCCCACAAGGTTTGGGAAGGCAGCAGCACGGCCTCTGAGGTGGTGGTGTATCCTTGCCTTCGGACAGAACAGTCCTGCCTCCGTGCTGGCCTCTGTAGCGGCAGCCGTAGGGGTATGGCATGGTCCAGAAAGCGACACCGAGTCTTCAGAACAGAGGGGACTGTGGATGGAGTGGTGTGAAAGTCTAATTCTTTTTGATCCGTGTGCTTAGTCTCAGTTCTGAGCTGCTGCCTCCCCCTGCCCACGTTACGACGTATTTACCGCAATAGTAGTAGTCTTTATGATGCCATTTTTAATTGAGCTGATTTAGGTGAATACCTGTACTGTGCTAGTTCCAAAAGATACAAAAGCACTTCTGCTTCACAAACCACTTGACAGTACAGATTGCTGTACAGGAGGCAAAACTGGCAAGCCTTTGCCTTTACTTGCATGGTTGTTACAATACAGGTTTATTTTAAAATGCTGATTTTTATAATTACTTAAATCCAAAAGTGGAACTTGAAGTTTCAGCAATCTGTGTTCAGATCTGTGTTTCATATCTTGATTTTAATTTCCCCCCAAATGTAATTTTGAGGGGATGGTAGTCATTAATACAGGTTGTGATTCTATATAGCGTGTGAT
Source organism: Rynchops niger (assembly GCA_013400035.1). NCBI lineage: Eukaryota > Metazoa > Chordata > Aves > Charadriiformes > Laridae > Rynchops > Rynchops niger. The sequence goes on from VXBH01006425.1 coordinate 297,960, forward strand.
TTTATTTTTTTTTTTTTTAATATATATCTGTGTGGGTGATAGATATTTATCTAAATATATATATTATTTTTTTATTTATATCTGTCTCATTTATACTAAATTAAGTGCTGCTTTCTACTAACCTGATTGAGCCCTTTCTATACATGTCTCTTAACTATGTAGTTTAACATTCTCACTAACAATCCTACAGTGTGTCTGACACAAAATTTATAACGGGAATGTCTGAAGTTAGTAAGTGCACAGGTTGCTTTTAACCGCCAGGTTGTTCTTGATCTTATTTGTGGGCTGGCAGGTGAAAACCACCTTTACTCCTGCTTCTACTTGTTTTCTTTCCTAACTATTAATCAAGCCAGACTTTGAATTAAGAATTATTTTTTGTATCAGAGAGTCTCATTCTTCAGAGAATGTGTTGGCATTTGGGGCTGATTTCAGGCTGATAGCCAGGGATTTGCATTAGTTCACTGATTTGGTTTTAAAAAACATTGGCCGCAAGTGTATTGATGTGGCAGAGTGCCGTACTAACAGAGAGATCATTATTTTTTGTAATAAGTTTAATGAGCTGTGCACTTTCTGGAACAATTGTCATTAACGGTGGTTTGGTTTCTGATCTTTTTACGTGTTAGTTACGTTCTTTTTGTTTCTCATCAGAGCTGGAGAAATGCTTTTGTCTATAGCACTAGGAAAAATTACTAGAATGCTGGGTCTGGTTTTCATGTCAATACTTCCAAGAGCTGGGGAGAAATGAAAGGAGGGCTACGAAACTACTGTAAAAGGCTGAAAGAGCATAACCTATTCCTTTCACAGAAAGAATGGACTATTGTGAGAAATTCCACAGGATCCCTTACAGACCAGACCGAACAGTCATTGGCTTGTTTAAAAAAAATACAACTTTCAGGGGAGGAAAAAAAAGGCTGTAAAATGGATGCATGGAAATGGCTTAATAAGACAGAGGTAGATTCACTGGTGCGCGACTCCAAAACAAGACTGTCTTTCTGAAGCACATGTTATTCCGGAGCCTTTGTATTTCGGTCCGCGCTCTCTGCCACAGCCCTGAGGGCCGACATACGTAAAAACAGTCGTGCGTCTCGCATTTTCTAACTTTGCTGATTATTCTTGTGTTTTCTACTTTAATGCGCATACTTAAAGGTTCTGAACGAAATACTTGTATGGCGTGGCTCCTCCTGGCAAACACCCGGAATTACCATTGAATTTATTGCACTGGCTAACCTTTTAGTTTTCCTTTCAGGATTTTGAACTGTGACACGGCTGCTACGGAAAGAGACAGCAAAACAGGGGGAGAGAAGGCGTTTAGATATTCTTAAATACAAAAGAAATTAATGATCCATATAGTTAAATAGCTGGTGCTGGTGGAAATACCTTGTTTTTCAGGAATAGTCATATTTTAGACTTACTGTGCAAATTCTGCCATTTTGTCACAGATTAACGCGGTCTGCACCGTGTCCCTTCCCGTCAGCGATGCGCTCTGCCGAGCAGGGCTGTCTCCCAAAGCCACGTTTCTAGCTAAGAGTTAAGACAACTGTACGTAAAGGAATAAATGCTATTGGACCTCTGCACTATAATTCTCTTCTTCAGCTAACAACTGGACATTTTTAAATCTATTTAATCCTCTTTTGCCACATAAAGTAGACTTCTGACAGCTTGCCTTGCCCCCCTTTTACTCTGCAGCCTCCTGGAGAGCAGGGCTATGTTCGAAAGGCGACCAGTTGCTTATTCGGGCCTTTTAAACCTTGCCTTCTGTTGAGCGCGAGCTCCTCTCTGAGGAGAGCGCTTCGTTAACGTCCTGCCCAGGAAGACCGGGCCTTTGTGAGAGGCCCAAACCGTGGGTGAGCGTTACTGCTGCGTGCCTGGGCACTGCAGCCAGGCACTATCATAAATAAATCAACTACGTGGTCTATCGAATACTTAAAATGCTATTTATTTTCCAAAAAAGTGGCTAACTAAAATACTGTTCTGTTCCACTGCTGAGGTATGTTTAGCCACTATCCCACTTAATGCAAAGTTTGCGTTAAAATTACCTCCATGATGCAGTACAGCAGGAAGTGGTGTGATGGAGTACGGCAGAGCAACCTGGAGCCAACACCAGCTGGGAAGACACGTTCCTTTACCTAATTTTTGATCCCTGTGAAATAGCCTATAGACTTAAAGATAAGATTTGCAAGTAGTACAAGAAGGAATTTGAGATTAAATATATGTAGGTATGTATTAATGGATACCATCATTAGTACAGCACTGTTGTCTGCATGTGTAGTTCAGTGTGATTTTCATTCTTTTTGTCACACTAGAACAGATGTTGAGGGGAAGTTTTACAAGTTCAGTAGAATTTTAATCAAGAAATATGCTCTAGTATCCCTGGTCAACTATAGGATAACTTTAATGGGAGGACTTTATGCTTTAGCAGATTAAGGTATGTAAAACCTTCAGAACACTGTGCAGAAGGCTTAATGTTTTAGTTAAAGTAGTTTCCTTGCTATTTAAAGTGAGCGCAGCTGACTGGATCATAAACAGCTTACAACTGCCCCAGAGAGAGGATTTAAGTCATCCTGGGAGAACGGTTTCTACTGCTTTCCTGCGCCCGCATTTCTCCGGGGAGAGGGTGGTTTCCAGTGAGCCAGTCAACCGCCACAGCTGGTCAAAGGTAAGAAGCTTCACAACGGCAGCAGTGGTGAGCAGAGCTGAACACGAACTGGTTTGCCCTGAAGTTGTACTTGTTTTGGTGTAAACACCAACCCCCGTGTCCGCAGCCGTAACTTGCCTTCTTGCTGTCCTGTGTTTGCCTGGCAGGGGCAGCGTGATTCAATTTCTGTCCTTCAACAACCACCACTTCCTCAGTTAATAGTTATTTCCCAAAACCTGCGGCAGTAGGAACTTTGGTGGTGATGATCAGTGAATACAGCAAAATTAGTCACTTTTATTTAAAAGAAATAACATATTACAAATAAGTGTGCAAAACAATTTCTGTGATTAAATACACGTAAAAGCAACATGCAACCTTGACATCAAAATCTGCGAAGAAGTTAGTATGTTATGTGACACTAAAAGAAACTTGTCAAATTTAGAGAGTTTGCAGCTAAATCTTAGAGTGAATGGGCACGTCAGATTTGAAGCATCTGTGAAATTAAATTGCAGAAGAGCAAGACTTCCCTGCCCCAGGTATTTAGTGCTATGAACAGAGAGCTTGTGTCTATTTCAGTTTCTAGTTTTAGTATCTTGTGCCTTAGTTTAGCAGAAAATATTAATTGCCATATAACAATTCTGGGACAGAGTTTACAAGTCAGTCGGTTTAGTTTAACCTAACTGTCCCTAGGCCAACAGGATTTAGTATGCAACATCTCAAATAAAAAAAAAGTTTGCAAGTTTAAAGCCATTGCAGAGATCTGTACTTCATGCGACCTCGTTCCTTTATTGTACTGGATGGGGAAGGGGCCTGTCCAGTCCTCCAGCTGAAGCACAGCAGTTCTGGAAGCAGTCAGTACAGCTGTCACACCGGTACCAAGGGTGGTTTTTAAACCTGGAATCGCTGTTTTGTTTCAGAAGGAATTGCCTCTACAACTACAGGAGCTCCGTGTGCCCCGGCTGCTTGTGCCACGCACCAAGGAGAGGTTAGTTGGGTCAGCTAGTGCCTAAATGTGCCTTCAGCTACGACGTACAGTTTGGCACCTTTGACAATTAGTGCTGATCATTCAACCACCGTCAGTACGTGTACGTGAGCTGCAGCCCGTGGCCAAAGGACCACCACCACCCAAGCCCCTGCACCAGCTCAGAGGACGAGCATGGTTCAAGCTACAGTGTACGGCTATGCGCTTGTCATCTCCTCTCCTCTGTTGCTCCAAGACGTGCTCAGGGGAGGGGGGAAGGCAGCACTCCTGCTCCTAGCCAAGCCAGTGGAGTTACATTGGCATGATCCACAGTATTCCCCCCACTCCCAGCCACTCAGTGGAAGTAAAGCGATGCCTGAAGTCTTCTGTTTTCACATCCCTTTTTCTAAGGCTGGTTGTACATTTGTACAGCCCCCTGCAGATCGTTTCGTGAGGCAGGCACTCGTGTTGAATCTACAGTCATTTCACAGTTTAGATTAAGAGAAACCCAATAGGCACAAGCTTGTTGAAAGCCACATCTTGAAAACTTGAGTTGATGACAGTAACCCAAAGAGATTTTAATGATGAATACTTGCAGAAATGAGAATAAACATACGTAGTCCACTACTGCAGAGCTTCTTCTGATCATGTTGGGCCAGGCTTCTCAGTGAGGTCTGCTAAACTTCTTGATCAGTACTGGACATTCATATACTGTCCTTCCAAAGATGTGGAATGGCCGAGGCAGTACTTTGACCCATGCACTCCCTCAGCTCAGTCAAAGCTTATCGTCTGTCATTTCTAGAAACTGAGCATAGACATCCCTGGAGCATTCCCCTTTTTGGTTGAATAAGAACTTGTAGTAGCTGCCATCCGCACATATTGCTGAAACAGAAACAAAGTCATGTTAAGTTTAGCTGTTCCCAGAGGTACAGTTCCGTTCCTTCAGCTGTAGCTTAAACTGACCCTCCAAGCCCATGGAACGTGCAGAGTTGCTCTGGAGGAACCTGAGGGACGCCAGTCCTCATGCAGTGCCAGTCAGCCCGGCACTGCACCCACCCTGGGCACTGTTGGATCTCGCTCCCTCACAGTACCGAGCCGTGAGAGCTGCTGTTCTCAGCTGACAGGGACAGGCAACGTCCCATCTCAGCATTCCCTTCAGCTCACAGACAGCGTCGGTCAAAACCTGGTCCTCCAGACAGAAGCCGGGGACGCCTCCAGTTACCTACCTATGACAGCGTTTGGCTCTGTTCCAAAGGCACAAATGCACGGAGAGCCTGAGGGAACCTGAAATTTGGAAAAACTCCATTTGGAACTGAAGTATTTGGGGAGAAAGCTGGCAGAGGCCAAACTGAAAGAGAGAGAAAAAGCAACTTAGTCAGGTGTTAACTGGAGTTGATTTAGAACTTCTGGCACGTTTGAACAAGTTGCAGGGTTCACACTAACTGCTATTTTTGATTGGCTTTTTATTTTCTAAGTATCAGGTAATATGTATGATTCCCATTCTAGGGAAGGGGACCCTACAACCACCTTTCTGACTTTAGGTGACTGCAAAAACTGCCGAAAGGATCGATTTTTTTAGTAGAGATTGCTTTATGTGAAGCATCTACAAAGTATGTTCATGCTAAGACATAGCCACTAAAAAAAACCCACCCTAACCTTCTGGTGGAACTGTGCAGCCCCACAAGGGACAGCAGAAACTTGGTGGCTGCCGTTAGTCCTAAATCTGCAACTTCTCTCAAGCACAGCAGATTAATATTACTACCTCCGGTAGTGCAGGTATTACCTACTGCTTGACAAGACCGGTGTTTTAAACTATTAAAAGGGCACACCACACCCCTCAGCCCCCCCAAAGGCTTCAGAAAGGCTCAAACCCTACCTTGACTGCTTATTTCTTTTAGGGTCTTCCACAGCAAAAATATGGACTGTGCCATGGTCGCTGGATACGCAGATTAGGGAAGCATCCTGATTGAAGTTAATACTGTAGAGAACACAGAGAGTTGTAGTATCTACTGGAACACAGCCACAGCCTCTGGTGTACGTGATTCTGCTCCTGCAGTTGCCTAGAGCAGCTGCCAGGCGAGGTGTTAACAGCTCCTCACCTGGAGCAGCTGAGTCCCCTCCAGTTCAGCTTTACTGACAGGATGAACAGCCCCTCGGGGGGTGAGGACCTGGTTTATCAGGACCAGCCATGCAGCAGATTGCCCTGACCAGCACACCATCCGTGTGGGCCATTCTGCTGCTTCTGCTGGAACAAAACGCACGACCTCTGCTGCGAGGAGGAAACAGGTACTGGATAAAACATGCACCACCACCAGCAGAATGGAACTTTCCCCTCTCCTGGGAGAGTGCTTCCAGCGGTGGATTAGTCAAACCTCTGCCTTGGGCACTCTCATGCAGAGCCGCGCTGTGTTGTAATAAACACTCCGCTCGCCCCTGGGTACTTATTCTGTCTCTCAGGGAAGTGTTAGACTGCATCATTGCATTCCCTGTAGTTCAGTGTGAAGTTGAAGTATCCCCCCAGCTACCGTTTGTTCTCTGCAGAGAAGCGGCTTATCAATATACATGGTTTTGCCCCAAGCCCTGTAAATCTGGGCCAGGCTCACACAGCTGGCGGCGGCTGCTGCCCCCTCCTCGCCAGCACCGAGCAGGCCCAGTGCAGCCCTGGGACCTCCAGCTGCTGAGAGAGTTCTGCCTTGTGCCCGTGGCAGCCTAACACTGCTTTGCTGTTTGAAGATGACTCAGGTGCCATTTACCAGGCTGCCTCAGCACAACGCTACCCACCAGAAGACAAAGCAAAAGTAGTTAAACATACCAGTATATGTTGGCTGCCTGTGATCCTCTTCGTAGCTCCTGGATTAAATGCCCTGATGAAGTATCAAATATTCTTATGAGGGTCCCCTTGAAAAGGAATCAAGGATTATATTAGGAAAGGCAGAACGCTCTTTACACCTGTGAGTGCATCCTAAAATTGTATCTCCCCAGCATGCCCCTACATACACCATTGGGGTTTTCATTTCAGTAGATTTGAGAGAACCTCTCAATGATTTGGGAAGAATAGCGATTTCCGCCCCCCCCCTCGCACCATCGCAACACTATAACGCTTTAGTATACAGTCGTGTTACTTAACTACTCAATTAAGTTAAGTGTCATCCCAGTTATGTTCTAAAGCACTAGTGCAGCCCTGGCACTGGTTTGCAAACATCAGAGCAGACTCGTGCACAGCCTCCTGTGCCCAGGTTCTGCAAGTCATTTCTTCCTTGCACCCATAGTCAGTACTCAGTTTTGATTGCTACTGTGCAATTTTTTTTTTTTTTTTTCATTAAAGCATTATCAGGCTGTGGACGGTCTTGCCTTACAATTAGTTCAGTTGAAGTAATCTAGAAGAGTTAGTTACCTATCGCATGCTCATTATCTGTATTGATCCAAATCTGAGAGACGCCACAGATGAGTCAGGTTACAGGCAGAATACTGCATTAGAAAACTACTTCGTTTAGACTAAATCAAGCTTGACACCAGCGATGGAAAACAAGTCAGTGTGTCCCAAATAAAGCGATCGGCAGTACTTTCATCTGATGAAGAGTGGGTACACATTGTCAGCCGCAACTTGCATTATACACCTGGTTAACGAATGCAGCTCTCCAGTCGCGCACCAGTAAAGAACAGAGCCCAGCAGAGAAAGGTTTGGGTAAACGTCAGCTTAGTTTTGATTCAAGACACGAGCTTGAGCTGTACGCTCAGTATGGCAGCTTGCCCCCGCCCCGATTTCTGTTTGACAATGCTGCTTGAACGTTTTCTTTATGCAAAAAAAGGAATGTCTCAGTATAAATTTAGCAGATTATTATGCTATTTAGCAATGGAGCTGGCAGTTTTAAGGGCTTTGTTTCAAAGACGTACAGTAATTAAGCTTAGCTAAGAGAGACTATGGCTGCGTTTTCTTTTTTTCAGCTTTCTGAGCTATAGGCTGTGCAATAGAAACTCTTCTAAACAGAGACTAGTTGGATTAATTTAGCTTGTCCTTGAGAACCTCGTTTCAGTTCAGTGGAAGAAGGTAGTGAGTACTCAGCTTGCTTCGTACCCATCTACCTCACATTGCTGGGGCCAGTGGAACCTCCTTTGGGCGATGAAGCTCCCTAGCAGCCTTCCCCGAAGGTCCCCGGGAGAAGGCAGGTCTGGGACATGCTCTGCGTTCTTCCTCCATCTCTGCATCAGCCCAGCCCAAAGGGGTTTGTACTATGCAGTATTTTTGTCACCATATTGCATCCTTTAGCCCTATGTAATATGCAACCACACAGAATTTGGTAATTAGTCCAAGAATCATTTTATCATTTACATTCTGCAGGAAACCATCTGCAGTGCGTGTATGAGAAAAACGGAGGCAGCGCACCTCCCTCCTGGTCCGTAACGGGAGTTAAGCCACAGCAGAACCAGCTCCTCCAGTATGACAGACCTGTTTGCAGGTATTTCTTTAGCCAGTGGTTTTAAAGTGAATTTAAGCAGAAAATAATAAAGGTGAAAGAATGCAAATAAGCCCCCCCCATTTTTAAAATTAATAGTATTTATTGAAAAACACGTGAAACACGTGAACTGCTTGGGCCAGATCTCATTCAAATGTCATTGAAGAGTGACTGCTACAGTCAGCTAAAATACAAACACTAAATTTGGATTGGTGTTTGGGTATCCCAAAGAAGCAGGGAGGAAAGACTGCGAATGCCTATTTCAATGACAAATTTCCCAGTTAGTTATTTCTACATCTTTCCTACAAAGGGATGTGACTTCCAATTTTAGAGGGAGTTCCTACACTAGAACGCATAGTAAGTCAGAGGTAGGAGGAGATTATTCTTACTTTTTCTGATGCTGTCGCAATTCTTGTTCCCTGCAGGTTTAAAGCTATACAGCTCAAGACTCCTTCATGAGCCGGTATGTCGACAGGAGGCTTTTCTGTATTAGCGAGATCCACTATCTGCACATGCCCAGTATGTGTTCCAGGAAATGCAAGAAGAGAATTATTACTATTTGGACAAAGGACACAAAGACCTAAAAGACAGGAAAAAAAAAACAACAGTAAGAGAATAACTGTGCAGTTCCCATAACCTAATAAAGTTCTCAAACATAAGTTTCTAAGATATCAGTAATTTCAGAATAAACAAACATACACGTAATAAATCAGAATTTCATTTTAACGGCTATTGCGGTATCCCAAAACATGATCCATCCATAGGTGCAGAGCACAGAGAAGTAAGGGAGTAGCATAATTTTAACTTTCTGTCATCACTTTATTTCAAAGAAATCTAGTTGTGGTTATCCAAAATCTGGATGTTTTCAGAGATCAGCTCCATCAGTCTGTTACAGCAAAGCTATTTAAAAAAAAGAAGTCTCCTTAGTCGCTCAAAAAAGCTAAGAGTTTATAATGGGTGATAGTTTAGTTTCTCCTCCATCAGTAAAACTGATTATTATTAATTCATGTTTGAACTTCGTTCTTATGGCACTTGCACTTTTTTTTCTTTGTAACTTTTTGCAGGCCATTTACAGTAAATCACAGCTCTCCCAGGTGTTCTGCGGATACCAAGTAAATTCCTGCAAACTCAACCTGCAGCTCTGGCAGAGCAACGGGTGGGTGTCACAAGGAACAACATACTTCTACCGCCGTAAGCCCAGCAGCCTGTAGGTAAGCCAGCACACCAAACCTGCAGCTGGGCTGGGCTGCCCTGAGCGCAGCCACCAGGTCCGCATTCACTTCTAACAGGCTGCAGAACCTCCCAAGATGGGGATCCCCAGTCTAAGGAACCTCCCAGTGGTGAAAACATCTTCCTGAAGTACAAGCTGATTCTCCTGAGATATCCAGCTCGGCCAACACCCTTTGTTCTCCTGTCTGGGACTATAAAGAAGAGTTTGGCTCCATCATTCCTGTAACTGTCCTTCAGTCCCTCCCACGCCTGCCTGGAGCCTCGCGCTGGCATCACTGCGCCAGACAGTACAGTTGGTGGCACTAACACGTGGCTTGGTTCAGGATACCTTCTTGTTTCAACAAAAGGCAAAGCTCTACCTTGCTCTTTAAAAAGAACAGTATCAGTTTGCTAATTGGGCTCTTTTTGACACTGTAGAGAATAGTTTCCTAGCCAGTTCTAGCTCTATTAGAAATGAGGAATGAAGCACTTCAATAGATTTTGTAGTTAAGCTTTCAGCACAACATACATCAAGTTTACAGGTTCTTTACAGAAGAAAGCATACAGCCCTTATAGAAATGAAATCTATAACAGGAGTACATGAAAAAGCTTTTCTGTGTCAAGTATTAATAAATTTTAATAACCATTTTATAAACACAAAAGCATCTCCAAAGGGCATGACTATAGCGCAGCATGTAAACTGTTTAATGACTTACTAAACAAAACTGATTCTGGCAGCTAAAGATAAATAGCACGTCAAGACCAGAATAAACTTGCTTCTGTTCCCCAGCCCGCGCATTCAACTCACCTTTAGGGTTGTAGCAAGTTTCAAAGACGTGCAACTGGTGGGGATTGTGTGTGAATGTGAAAACTTTAATCATCGAGTCCAAGACTACCACAATTCTGAAACAGACAAGAAGTTCCTATGACTTGGGGAAAACAGGGACATACATACCAGTTCAGATCTGCAAAGGCTTTCAACTGACTTAATGGCTATATTCTTTTTCCCTCTCCCCCCAACAGACTCCCAGCCTTGAAAAAAAATATTCAACTCTGAGCCTGCAAAGCACTCTTATCCAAAGCTGTGACAGCAGAACCCCTCCGCCCACACATACACAGACTCCAGCTGACTAATAGATGCTCTTGCTCTAGAGATCCATTTGAATGAAATGAAACACACTCCTCCATACCTAGAAAAAGCAGTAGCCAGGAGAACATTTCCCTGCATTAGGGGGCCAGAAAGTCTTACAGGCTTTTCACCAAGGTGTCAGATAGCAGTATACCCGAGCTGTGACCTGTTAACACCTAATGCTTGCCCCCAAAAGCCTGATGTACCTTTAGTTGCTGGTGGTGTTTATCTGGGTGTTAAAGTAGGATCTTTTTTTCTTTCTACAAACAACTGGAAATGAATAAGAACAGCATCCAAAGCCAAACCACGCATTTGGAACACGTTTGTTATACCTACCTGTCTCTTCGCAGCTTAACTGCTTTGACTTCTGTAGAAAACTCTATCTCGATGACAGTCTTCTTCTTCAGGTCGTCCCAGATCATTACTACAACAGCGCAGAGATTGCATTAGATCAAGGCATATCCAAAGATCCACATTATCTCCATTATAACAACTTCTAGTTTCCAAGAAGGCTAATGAAGAGGGGCATCCTGTAGCTAAGCTGTTACAGACTGGCATCCTGCTCACCAGAAGGTATTTAGCTACTACATAGCAACCCAGGCTTTACGCTGTGACTCCTGCAGGTAGGAGCTCGTAAACTCTAACTGCAAAAGCTGACAATAAAAATACATTTTTCTAAAGACAATCAACTTTTTTGTTTTGCTCTGAGGACTATCGAAGAAATAAAGCAGCAGCCAAAACACAAGTTGCATATTTTCATACAAAGCTTGCCAGCCAGGGAGCGTATCCCCCGCAGGTTGCTGAGCCATAGAGTCTCTCTGCAAAGCTGCCTATGGGAAGTACAGGCTTTGTCACTAGGTCTCAGAGACTGGTCACTGCAGGGAGCTGCCTGGTGACACTGCCACAGCAGCAGTGCAAAGCATTTCACCACGTTTACTTAAACCTGCTGCCACATCCCTTTCACACACACACACAGAGCCAGCCTTCAGAATGCCCAATCCCAGCTCAAGGCATTTGGTTTGGGAGCTCTTTGGGCAGTTTCACACAGGCACCAAGGCGAACACTTACAAGGTTTGTTCCTCAACACTCACCTTTGTTAGGTGGGTACTTCGGTTTTTTTCCTCCACCTACTAGTGCTAAGTAGTTGCAACGAAACAACATTTCGACATGGCCAACACCACCTTCTAGAAATTCTGAAAGACAAATATATTTTATTTAAAAGCGTCAGAATCTGTTAAAATGCCATCTCATTTTTACCACTGTTACAAGAAAAGCTCACCTTATCCAGCACTTCTCAGACACCTGAGAAGAATCTTATCTTCCTACTCTGGCTGACCTTAAAACACAGAAAATCTTCTAAAAGTAGGGGGTTTGGGTTTTTTCTTTTTCCCCCATTTGATTGATTTTTTTTTTGTGTGCTTGTTTAAGATTAGGATCAGATCTTTTTTCTTTTTAAGAATCTCAACTGTAGAAGAAGTAGAATAAGATGCCAAGCTTATGGTGCAAGTGGAGGAAAAAAATATCAACAAGGGGATTTTATAATAAAAGATTTTTTTCTATTTGATGACATTTGAGTGGGGGCTTGGCTTTGTGTACACTCCCTTTGTTTAGGGGGATGCTTGGCTTTCCACTGGGCAGGGGGCACTGAACTGTCAGGAGCAGAGGCTGTAACTGTGGCTTTCAAGGTTAACAAGCAGAGTTAAAAACACGCTTCTCCGTCTAAGACTGTCCAACCCCCCCCACACACACGGGCAGGCTGCAACGGGAAAGGTGGACGTAACTAATAAACCATTTCAAAGCTAGAGGGAAAGCTGCAATTTCACAAGGACTCAAGAGAGACCTGCTGTCAGAAACAGGGATGGGAGAAAACGGCAAAAACATCCGAGGAGCTGGGACAAAGCACTACAATGGTGAGATGTGGACTGAAGGATAGGACATGGGAGATGCAGTTAGACATGAAGAAGCACTGCAGTATGTCTGGATGAGGAATTTATGTTGGGACTTGACTACGCAACGGTGAAGGTAGATGCCTGGAAAGGTATTCACACTGGAGCAGTAAAGCCTTGGATTTCATACAAGTCCTTGTGGTTTCTTCAATAACACTTCTGACATGTTTCCTTCACGAACAATTGTATTTGGACACTCCCCGCTTCTGCACCAGGTCCTCCTCTTAGGTCATTAAAGCATTTCAAGCACGACAGCGCATTTTGATATGAAGAGGTATTATCACCATGACAAAAGTCTTAAAATATTTATAAAAGATAACCTGAGACAATTTGAGAATGTGCAATGTGTTCTGAATCTATGTTAGAACAGACACTTTAACCATTATCTTTGCAGTTCTGACAGGTGATGCTCGGACGGGGAACTCCACGAACTCCTGGATGTAGGACAGACAAGCCAGGGCCTAACAGTTAAGACTTGGTTTCATACTGGGTTACAGAAATCAATCAGACAGACAAGCTCCAACTGAGATTATCTCAGGCAGGTTTAAACATACACAAAAGACAAACAAGATTTCTCTGTGTGCCTCTGCAGCCAGTACAGCCTGACCTCTCAAATCCACAGAGGAAAGGCAACCTGACTGATAGGAAACATCTCTGGAAGTACGTCCAGACCTACTGGCAGGGAGAGTCTCGACAAGGAACTCAACAGGACTTCAACCTGAATTCTGATCCTTTTAGCACACTGTCATAGTGTACTAGTCTCAATGGAGACTTATGGAAGAATTTAGTACTAAGAATAGAAAATAGTTTGTCAGCTTTGGCCACATGAACAGTGACTGAAATCTCTTACAGCACTAGAAAGTGAAAGCATGCCTAGTTTCTGGTTTTGTAGGAATTGCTTTAAATACATTTTTCTTCTTATTAAATCCTTTCTATCACCACAGACTGGACATGCTGGGAAACCTGTTTAGCATGGCAGCTTTCTTCCTATATTTAAGGGTTAGAATCACATGGCTAGGTCTCACTTTCCCTTATTTTGACTCAGTTATGTTTGCTTTCTGATAAAAAGCCCCACTACCTGTTAATATAGCTCACCTAGTCATGTCTGTTAAGATATGATACTAGGTTTAACGCCTTAAGATCCTCTCCAATTTTTTAAGCACACAGAGAATATAAAATTTAGAGGATTAGAGGTCTGAGCTCACAGTACTCTTGCAAGCAACAATCTAAGCAAGTACAAGAAATGTCGTGTCCAGGTCTCCAGCAAAAAGGCTGCAGTTCTATTGCTACACTAGATCATCCAAATTACTGCACAAGAACAGAACAACTCCTCTCGCTGATACATAATACCACTGCAGCGAGCAATTCTTCTCCCACTTGTGAATAACCAGGCAACTTAGCTCCTATTCAGGACTACAAACATCAGCAGCAGCTAACACAATTCAGCCTCTGCAAGAAGGTGAGGCAAATCCATCATCAGCCAGCTTTATGCAAATTAATAGCATATAAAGATCTGACCAGGCAGCGGCATAAGTGAGAGTCCCTTTGGGATCAGCACGGACTTCCTTTTCTGAGGCTTTATTCAAAGCTCTCCAGTGATGGAATGGTGAAAGCTAAGCAAGAATCTTACAGAAAAAAAACGAGGAGGCTGAGCTTCCAACACAGAACTAGCATGGTATAATAAGTAAGCATTTTACCTTGTTTCTCTTTTTCTTTGAGTGGATCTGCATTATAAACTCGGAATCCATTTTCCATTCCACATGCAAAGCATCCTGCAGTAAAAAGCACATATATATACACATATATAGTAATTGTGAGATACGCTCCGGAACTGAGCGAGAGCCAGAAGGTTAAGAGAGCATTACTTGGTAACTGCATTGTTAAACTCAAGCTGAAGACCACTTTCAGGCTTTGTTAGTGATTGCAAGTGAAAACCGTTTGGAGAAGTTGTCCTCTACCCTGGCCCCTACTGGAAGTGAGAAGTTCTCAGTATTCTTTCTAGACAGGTGAGAAAACAATGGAAGGAAAGGAGAGCAATTCCCAACCCGTCTGTATCCTATGCCATGCGCTACAGAGGGAAGGAAACCTGCATTTTAACTTCTATGATCCAAGCAGCACTACGAAGCAAACCCCCCTTTTCTTTTACACCATGACTACAACTATATGAAGCACGATCCATTGTTCATATTTCCACAGCAGAGAGCTTCTCAAACACAGTTTTTACGAATACTCTAACAAGAGCCTACCACTGTCAGATGCCAATAATTACATGCCAATAGCTTAAGTCTAAACTAGCAAATGAGTAGAAGCCAGATGAAAATACTCTGGAAAATTATTTTAGTTACTTTTACGTACAGAATTATGCATGTGCCTTTTTAGTGGAATCCATCAAACCACCAGTATCCTGTCCTGCTGTTTTCCTCACTAATGGGTGAATGCAGTTATTAATACTAAGAAACGCCAGTGTGAAGTTAGAGCAATTACAAGTCATTAAGAAGCAGCTACCGTCACTAGAGGCAGACTGACAGACAATTTATATGCACTATAATCCAGTTAACATCTTCAAGGTACTGGAACAAAGATATTCAAATTAGTCTGGTGGTTTTATTCTTATGCGCTGCAGGGACTGCAACGATTTGAACCCGCCAAATAAAAAAAAATGAGGAGCTGTGTCTAAATGCACCCCTTCCCCAAACTGAATACCCCAAAAATCACAGGGTGAGGGGGGGAAGGAAGTCTTCGCTCTAAACATCGGGTCTCCAAACCATTTCCCCACAGCCAGGTGACCCAGGATTTCCTCCCCACAAGACCAGAATGTTTCACTGGGGAGCGGTGGCTCAGAAAGTGGCAAAAAGGCTCAGACTGCAAGAAAGCGAGTGTTTCAGGCTTTCCTGGCATTAACAGTTCACAAACCGCCAGCACTGGTCCTCACTACACACGCGGCGAGCTGGCTGTGTGGTTTGTGTACTATTACCTTAATACAAGCTCAATTAAAAAAAGGCATATGTTCCCTGAAAAGCAAGCGAGCAACATTCAATACATGTCTTCCATGGCTCATATCTTGATGCAAGTTAAGATGTCAGAACAAACAATACAACTGGTGACACCTTTTTTTTGTTTGTTACAACCCAGAGCAAAATCACTATTCTCACATAACAATACAAAAACTTATAATAAACTTGATCTTGACAACAGTATTAGTTTAAAAACTCCATAATTTGTGAAAAATAATGCAGCCAGTTTGAGATTCCTTTTTAATACTTCAAGAGTTTCATTTTAAGTAGGACTGTTAAAAAAAAAAAAAAAAAAACTAACAACAGACCAAAAAAAGACAACCAACCCAAAACACAACCAACCAAACACAAACGCCTCAACTGACAAAACCCAACAGCAAAAACAACAAGAAAAAAAGGCATCACACACATCCTCTGCTTTACAGACCAGTATCTTATGAGGGGGGTTGCGTATGTTTGGCAGCATCCTCAGGGTTCCTATTCACTGAACTCACACAAAGGAAAAACGAGCATACAAGACCCATCTCTGCACCCTCCAATGTAAAAAGGAAACAAATTAATCCACTTATTTTACATATAATCATGAAGAGCGGAGTCACAGCCCCAATATACTGGGCTGTTCCGACAGTAGAACAGTTAGTTAATGGTGAAGAAAACACCACACACAAAACCTACTCCCCCAACCCAAAAGGCTTGCAGGCTCAACTTCACCCTGTCCAAGATTTTTTAACAAGTACTTGTTTACGCATGGAAACACAGAGAGAATGGTTAACAAGAATACAGTACTTATAGAAAGATTAGTAGACATATTGAAATAGATGCTTTTAAATTAACTACATTAATTTTACCTCCTCCCGTCTCAGTGCATCACGCTCTGGTTTGCTCCGTCAGTTGAATACATAAGAATACGCTGTGTTGAAATGACAGCACTAATAAGCTGCGACCTCGTGCGGTCTACTTTACCGGGATAATTAGAAAGCAAATTACAATGGAAACATTTCTCTCTATATAAAATAACACCGTACAGGATGAGAACTAATCTGTTTCTGGTAGCTGCAGCGTGTATCTATACAATTATTTTTCCAGTGACTGTTTTCTAACACAATATTGGAATTCCAGGAGAGATGGAGAGGGATGCTGAAACTGTTCTATAGTAAGAGCACACTGCGAAGTTTTACTTGTGTTAATATCAGCACCACCCAAACGGGGCACTCCTAATGCAATAAGACACAGACATTACATTTCCTGTAGCATCACTACAGCTCTTCCGCAGGACTGACGTCGTGACTAAGATGTGGGCTGCTTTTAATGTCTCGGGAGTATCTATACTTTAAACTGGAGACAATACACCAGAACTGGGGGAACGTGACTAACAGCGATATTCCCCATACCCCATTACTGAGAGATACGAAGTTCTCAGTCACGGCAACCCCTGAGCCAAACAAGAGAAAAACATAGAGGAAGATTACTGCTCCTCATTCAATTCCAGATTACGGGAACAGCTTTGGAGCCCAGTGTTTCCCATCTGATCCCAGCATTTACCAGTGGGATCACAAGTTGGACAGCTCAGCTACAGCTTCGAAGCTCTTGTGTAGGAGCGACCTGGGGAAGGGCTGCCAGAGCCGGGAGCTGCGCCAGTGACAGGCACGCTTCCTTCCACGGGAGGTTCACATCGCATTTTGAGAAGGGACCCATGTGCTGTCAAAGAGCCTCTGACAGAAGACAATTCAGATATCTATGGTTTTTTTGGTAAATTAATTATTACAGATTTATTACCCTAACCCGCAATTGTGCTTCTTCCTACAGTAAAAGTACTATTTGCCAACAGTCTCAGTGAGGCCACAGTGAGTTTTGTTTGTTTTTCTAAAACCAAAGAAAAAGGAAGGGTTAAATGAATGACTGTCCTGGAAGATGCCACAAGCTGAAGGGGACATGCTGACATAAAGCAGTCTGCAGGCTTTGGGGACCAAGATCCAGAAATTGCAATAGAGAAGTCGGGGGAAGTGACCATGGCAGGCGCAGTTCCTAGCACATCAGTCCTCCTCACCACAGCAAATTTTGCCTAAAGCCATAAGGGAGCACAGAGTCCTGACACCATTTATGGGGACCTATAGTGAAGCATTTCAGTCCACTAAAGGAGATCAGATGAATAAGCCAAGTGTTTCAACACCAAAACAAGTCCACACCTCAGTTTTCAAACTAGCTTTAGACTACACCAGTGACAAAAGAGAAACTTGTCAGTAATTTACACATATACTTTCGGGTATGGTAATTTATGATGATGTTTTGTCTGTTCATTTCTGTAAAGCACTTTCACGTCCTTCTGAAAGCATTAGAAAAGTGCCTGAAATCAGGAGCGTACCAGCTCAAAATTAAGAGCCTAAAGTCAGAGTATTCTGTTTTAAAACAACTGAGAACAACGTGCAATAGGGCCCTTACATTTTGGGGGGTTATATTATTTCTTTATTTTTTAATTTAAAAACAAAAAGTGACAAAGGCACCCAATATAAAAATTGAGTATCACTCAAAACACAGTAAGGGAAGCTCATTTCAGAAATACTGCAGATGCTTACTTTATCACTTTTCGGTCCTGGAAGTTACGACTGGGAGAGGCTTATTAGATCATTCCTCCCATCTTCCCATCATAATGGGATCGGCTAGTCTTAAATTACTAAGAAATTAGGTTATTGTGACAATATATGCAGACACCCACACTACTAAGCTTCAGCACTCAAGTGACTCATATTTCTATTTTTGGGAGAAGCAAGAAGGAAGAAGCGAGCTTTGCCTCGTCTACTCTTCTTTGAGCAGACAAAGAATTACCTTTCCTTTAACACTTTACAAGTTTAGGGCCTTTTGAAAAAGTTGCATGCTACCTACAGTTCAAAGGTCATCACACCTAAGCAGGAAGAGCTCCAGGAGCCTGCAAATGAAAGCCAAATACGTGTTTTGTTCAAGGTTTTTGTCGGTTTTCAGTCGTCTTGCCAGGCTGGGTAGGGTGGGACTGGAATACTGTTAGGAATAAACTGCTCAGTTTAAGTTTCCCAAAACAAATTCGTTAACATACTCGGGATGTGACATTATTCAAAAAAGTGTTTATGTTGCATTTACTGCTACAGAATTTAAGGAAGCCTTTGCAACAAAGAACAAGTTCTACATAGTCAAAGGATGTTCTAAAGGCATTGTGCAGTCAAAGAGAAACTTAGCTTCTTACGCAGTTCTTTCTATAACCCAGGCCTGTCACAGGCCAAGCATCAAACATTACTGCTTCATTACAGACCCCTGCAGATGGAAAATGAAGCACATCCTCACAAATCTTTTTCCATCTCTGTTGCAAATGCAAGATGAAGACAAGTGCAGACAGAATTGCTGAAAAACAGACTATTCTGTCGTTTTCAAGTCAACAGGATAGCACGAAGAGAGCTACCAAGAAGGTCGCTTCATTAACAGCTCGATATACTACTGACAAAACATCATCAGAAATGTTAGACTAAAATCAACAGAATAATTTGTGTTTACACACGACTTCAACAGCATCAGCAACAGGTACATCAACTGCAGTCTGCAGTGACAGAAGTTGCAAGACTGTGTTAGGCAAGAGTATTATTTGTTAAAACAAAAGGACATTACAAAATTATGACCTTCTACTCCTATTCCACAAAAATGACACTTACTCATAAGACTGGTGCTATTTTTATATTGCAAAAGCAAGACGAGGCATATGCACCCCCTTGCTGGAAAAGGCCTTCCCCTTTCTAACACAGAGAAAGAAAACAAACCAAGCAGCCAGCTCTGAAGCTTTTCAGTGCTCCACGTACCTGTACTTAGATGTCTGCCAATACAATTAGTAGTTTTAATCATCTTTTTAAAAATACAAATCGGGCAAAGAAAAAGCTACACCCCTAATTCTGAAGCAAAGTATTTAGTTATACTAAGAAAGTGACATTTTGCGAGTTACCTTTTCAGTAAGGCGGTTGCCAAAGCACCCCCTTTGAGCACAGGATTTGAGGCAGCCTCACACGAGGCAGGCCGCCCAATTTGAAGCGGCGCAACTTGCGGCAAGTACCGAAGCGCCATCCCAGCGGCAGATGTGTTTGAAGGTTCACGTTAAACACGGCGGTTCCTCTGCTCTACCCCCGCTCCCCCCGGCCGACCCTCTCCAAGGCGGCCGGTACCCGCGCACCCCAGCTACGACAAGAGGACGGTGAATTCCCCCCCTTGCGAAGAGCCTCCCGGCTGGGAGGATGTCGCCACGGCAGCTACAGCCACCAGACGGCGGGGATCCTGGCAGCCGCAGCGGGGGCGGGCAGGGGACACACACACA
>VXBH01006425.1:317688-346878 GCA_013400035.1 Rynchops niger
AGGGCGGGGGCCGCGCTCCCCTCACCGGCCCCGGGCGGCGACCTCCGCCGGGCTCCTGACTGCCACAGACCAGCTGCCAAGGACCGGGCCCTACGGAGAGGGGGCCCCGCCCGCTCCCCTCACGGCGGCGCGCTCCCCCCACACCCCGGCCCGGCCCGGCCCCGCCACCTCACCGTGGTCCTGGTTGAAGCCGGCGTAGAGCAGCCCGTTGCCGTGCGGGTTGGCCGGGAGGAGGTTCATGGCTCCTGCCCGTTCGCGTTCGCCTCCGCCCGCCGCCCTTTAAACCATGGCGGCGTCCGCCCGCCTCAGCCCCGCCGCCGGAGCCCGCCCGGGCCGAACCGAACCGAGCCGGGCCGCGGCGGACAGGCCGGCGGCTGCTTCCGACCCTGCCAGGCAGCGCCGCCGAGCGCCGAGCACATCCACCCGCCAGCGGGAGAAGCGCCGAGCAATCGAGCGGCGCCACGCCCCCACAGGCGGGCGGGAACGGCGCGCGCGCGGCCGGCTGCGAGGGCGGGAGCGGAGCCGGTGGTGGGGGTGTGCTGGCGCTGGGCAGGAGGAGGAGGAGGAGGAGGATCGGCGGCAGCTCGGTGCGTGTCTGAGGATGAGGGGTTTTCGCGGGGCTGGTTGGAGGGGTATATGGCGCGGGCACAGGCCACGGACGCCTGAGGAGGATGGGCCTGTCGCTGCCCCCCTCCGACCCTGCCTGGGCCGGGCGCGCCCGCGGGGATCCCCCGCCTCACAGGGGGCCGCCGGGATCGAGCCCCGCCTCTGGCGGGGGAAGGGGCAGTGGGTGAAAGCCCTCACAGCAAGGGCGTACTGAGCATCAGACCAGCAAGAACAGAGAAAATACATTTAGAAGATGCTGAAATAGGGGATACCATAACTTGACAAAAAAAACCCAACCCAAACGCCACCACCACAGAAAAAAATCCCCAACTTGAAACCTTGGAAGTTTTGAATACCCAAGGCCCTGAGCAACCTGATCTGAGCTCAACAGTGAATTTACTTTAAAGAAAATGAGGGACGTGCTGAGTCCTCTTCCAACTGGAATTATTTCGTGACTGTGTGATGAGCTGGAAGCCCACACTGTGTCTGTGCTCACACAAACACCAGCTATTCCCTGTCCTTCGTGAGCACTCATCTCCTTTCCTTTACTTGCTCTCTGCGTTCCACACCAATGGCTTCATGTTGTATTTCAGATCTGTGACCTGCTTGTCTCTAGTGCAGACTTCTGTTTGGAAATTACATGGCTTTTCAGTTTACAGTGGCTCATTACAGTCCCAGAGCTACCTGCAGTGACCAACGGTACCTTATTCTTTGTGCAGTCCTATATATATATATAAAAAAAGAAAGAAATAATTACATTGCATCTTTACAAGATTTGGTCTCCTCAGGCAGTCAAGAGACTTGGCACATGAAATAACAAGTCCTTCTTTGCATTTTTAAGTCGTCTTCTTTCCAACTATAGGCTCAGGCTTTACTCACTCTGCGTGGAGTGGCTACAGG
This sequence comes from Rynchops niger, assembly GCA_013400035.1. NCBI lineage: Eukaryota > Metazoa > Chordata > Aves > Charadriiformes > Laridae > Rynchops > Rynchops niger. The sequence continues at coordinate 319,195 of VXBH01006425.1, forward strand.
TGTTACCAGAGGGAAGGAGCGCTGCTCCAGCCTCTCCTTACCTTGTCTTTATACTGGCTGGCAGGGGAATAGAGAATCTGACCTTGAGGACGCAAACGTCCATATTAATGCTCTCTCCAGCTAGGCACGCTTACTGCATAGCACATACAGAAAGGAAACAAACCAATGAGCTGGTGATTGAAGAGGCCAAGACTAATTCAGAAGAAACTTAAAATAGTATAGTAATGTGCGTGGAAGAGACCTCTTCACGCTGCACACAGCTGCCAGTCAAATGTAACCAGACCACTCGCGAAGTATGGGTGTCTTGGATTCAGGTTTAACCTCTTGTAGCCGTAGCTGCCCTGTACAGTTTCTTAAGCCGTGGAGGCAGTCCGACAGCTTCACCTCGATACCAACAGCGTTTCTCTGCAGCTCGCTCCGCACAGACAACCCAGCAGGTGGAGCCTGCTCATCACCAGGGAGCCATCCGACAGGAATTCCTGCCACCGAACTTTGTTTTCCCATTTAGTCTTTAACTATGAGAAGACTTGTGCCTGACTGCATTTTTCTTTAAGTAGTGATGCATTGACTGGTCCGGGTCCTGGGATAACTGTGGCATTTTACCGGCTTGAATTTTCCCCCCCTCACCTACAGAGGCTGCGGCCATCTCTGCTGATCCAGAAGGAACATTACAGATACATAACTTGATGGTATCTCACAGCAGTGAAGACACCTAGAATAAACTGGGACGAAGCTACACCATCAACTCAAAAGCCTGTCCTTGCTCAGGAGAAGAAGTCACACAATTGCTTCACGAACAGAAGGAAGACTTGATGTCTATTATTCTTCCATATTTCAGTTAATCTTGGAGATAGATGTTCTATTAAAAGCATTACGTGATGCTTTTAGGATGACTTCACTTTGCTGGTGTCTAAGTTCAGGTATGTTGTTCTTCAAATTCTTCTAAAGGAAGCTAAAGACAACCTCCCCCAGTTAAAGAAAGCATAGTAGGATTTCTTTTCCAGAAACATTTATTATTTTTTTTTAAATAGTGTTCTTTCCTTATAAAGCAGCTCTTTAAGCCATGTTCCTTTTACCACAGTGTCTTTGGCATTCTCCTCCTAGAACTTTCTTAGAGAGTGGTATAAAATGTAATATTTTTATATATTTTTTTTTACAGAAAAAGTATTTAAATCACAAATTAATTCCCCAAAGTATTAAATAACATACCAAAAACTTTATCAAATCTATTACATACACTAATGGGACAAAACCTTGTTGTGTATGTGCATAATAATTATATATACATTTTAGCTTAGTTAAGTTAGTGCTTCAAAGTTATCAAGGAAGCTTTACAAAAAATGCAAATGAACAATTGCAGTATTACTAGAATTTGTCACACTGTTTGCAGGATTTAACAATGTATACAATACATTGCATTTAAAAACCTCTGCCTGAATATGCAAACCGATGACACAATTTTTATATTTTTGAAGAGTTTGCAAAAAGACAGGATTTTATACAATTACACAGTAAGTCACTTTCCAGATTTCATGGAATTAAGGACGGAGTAGAATGATAATTATCCCCTATATGAAAACACAACTACTAGTAAAAACAATGGCATCATGCACATTAGAAAAATGCAGTATGAAAATCCAACACCAAAGTGTCACATCCTTTCAGTTGCACTGAACACATCATTCATTCCGAAGCAGCATTACTGAAGTGCGCAAGCTCTAAATAAGACTTAATTTTCTTATTTTTGTCTATGTATTGCGATACATACATAGACTGTGCTCAGCCGTTAGACAAGGAGTCCTTGTGTTCAGCACTTCACACGCGGGGATTCCATCCAAGTTCCTCTTCCCACAAAGAGCTTAAGAAATTTTACAGCTGTTTCTTGTACAGTTTTTTGGTGGGCTCTGCGGTGGCCGGATGATTTTCGCTTTCTTTAAGCTGTTCCTTTTATTGATGTTGCTGGGTGTGAGGGAGTAGGAGCGTCCATGCATCATCCTGGCATTAAGGCCATTTGCCATAGAGAAAGATTTGAGATGGCTTCTTAAGGCAACGGGGAGAGGGAGCTTGTCAACAAGATGCACAGGGGTACAGGAAACTATGGCACGGCAACACAGGTCTTGCAGACTCAGTACTTAAAAACAGACATAAAACTCACATTATAATCACATGCTTTTGTCAGCCACATGGTAGCAGCATACCCAGCACTCTGCACGCACCCTGTACTGCCAGGATGAATTCCCGTTTCTCCTCCCACACTTTTTCCCACATATCAAAAAAAATCTGCTGCTTCAGTTTCCTATTTGTGTCTTAATGCTTAGATGACTGAGTATGTAAGTTCTAGGAAAGATGTTACTCTCTACAAAAGCAGGAACAGCAGGTTATGCCTACAGATATGTATTTTCTGTTTAGAAAGCAAGTTGTACAGGATCCTGCTTCTTCTTTTTTTGATGTTTTTGCATCAGGGTTAAAGTTTCTGAGAATTATTTTATACTAATGAGCCATAAACCTTAGCTAGGACTAAATTTAGACATTTTCAGTGTACATCGCTTACCCTTGTTCGGCCTCCAGAGCCTGTCCATTCCATGTCTCATCAGCACTATTCTTGCTAGCTCAGTAAAGGACTCTGTAATATTGAAATTGCAGAGTGGACTGACTTCAAAAAAAGTCATGCCCAGCCTCTCAGCATAGGCTTGTGCTTGTTCAGTAGACACTTGGCGCTTGAAGGCTAAGTGAAGGCGATTTCCAACCAGGATTTTTGGTACACCAGGAGCATGCTAAGCAAAGAGAAGCAATAAAAAAATTCATAGTTTGGCTTCCATTTTCCCTTTGTATCAATTAAAACAAACAAAAGCTTTTTCAAGATTTAAAGACTAAGTGGTTGTTTGAACCAGATGATCTCTAGAAGTCCCTCCAGCTTAAATTATTCTATGATTCTCTGAGCTAAAAACATCCCTTCATCAGAGAAGACAGGCTTGCGCGGAAGATGTGGCAAATCTAAGCGAGAGTGGGACTACAGTATGAAATCTTTGCCCTCCATATGTTTTCCATCAACACCTTTAAAGAAGTCAGACACGTTAGCTGATATGTTTCCAACTTTCCAGAATTATAAACACAGAAAGAAAATTGTAAACTTGGCATCTTGGATAACTCTGTAGTAAGCACTGCCTGCAAATGCCGGTAAAAAAAAGTAGAAAATAACCGTAAAAGCAGTTGGTCTTAGTCATCTGTTACAGACAAGTGACACTCTGGAATTGTACCTTACCTCATCTATTTCTTTTATCCATCGATCGATGCCATCAAACGACCAACGATTTGTAATATCATACACTAGTATAACTCCCTGTATTAAAAAAAAAATATTAAAATTGAGGTTTAACAGAGGCATAACACAGAGAATACTATCTGTAAACTTTCCAATTCTGAAATAATCTTGTAAGATGCTGAGCAACTTCTTAATGGAGCAGAACCTCAGCATTTCGTGAAACAAAGCCCCATCTCTCTGTGTAGTTTCACGGTCTAATGTATTGGTAAACATTTCTTTTTACAGTGGACAAGTTTGGTTGATCATAGACACATCACAAGCCATAGCAAATAAATATTTTTGGTAGCTTGAAGATTCAGTACTCTGTGCATTTCTGGAATGTAACAGATGGAACTCATCAGAACTATTATGTGTCACAAACTATGGCAATACTTTAAATTCTGAAGCTATAGTGACTTTGTGTGTCTTTTTTTTTTGAGGTCATTTCCTTACAAGTTGTTACGTTTCATCACATTTTAGACTATGTTTTTTTCACATTACTCTTGACAGTTCTATGTTACCAGTGTGTCTTACTTGGCACACAGTTTTACAAAGTAGTTTTAGCATGGTTTTCACATGATCAAAGGTAACACGCTCAAGTTATAAGAAGGCATGTGTGTATATGTATATATATCACTGTATTTTACCCTGATTCAACTTCCGTCCCATGGATTTCCCCTCCCCAAAGAAAATCTTGCCCCTTATTTCCCATGTTTCGTGTTCTCTTCAGACCACTACTGAATCTGCATGCGATCCACACGTGAGCTACAGAAGCCCTCACGATGGTTTGCTAACTCTGCTTTCATCCATCCAACAACCATTACACATCACTGAGAAAGTTTCTTTGCTTACCTGAGCGCCTCTTGAATAAGACCGAAATATGGTGCAGAATCTCCCTTGTCCTGATGTATCCCTGAACAAAATAAATTATATATATATATTTAAAAGTAGGTGGTCTCCTGTGTTAAGAGTGCAGCTAGATTAACTCATCTGTTCTGATCAGTATCAGCTCTTCTGCCGTTAGTCATGCAGCAGCAGGCACTAATGCACCAGAGCTCTTCTCCATCTCAGCAGTTTTCCCCCACTGGCATCTGCCCTTTCCTCTACATTTCTCAGATTTCTCAGGGTAAGAGGACAAGAACTTCAAACTTTACTCTTGTTGCTGCCCTTGGAAAACAAAGGCTATTACTCAAGTGTACGTATGCCATTAGACTTTCCTTTTAGGTCAGCTTGAAGAAAGATTCTGTTTTCACAGGAAAAGTGGGAGGAAACAATAGCTATCATCAAGGAAACCAATGGAAAACCAGTAAATTCTTGATTACAGCAGCAATAGTTCATCATGAGTCTAGTATGATGAAGGCATCCCTGCAGAGTCATAGACAGCACGGATTTTTAGAAAAGCATACATACAAAAAAAGATTTAAAATAAAATAAAAATCACTGCATAAAGTGTTCACCATAAATTTGATTTTGCTTCCAAACACGATAGGAAACAAAATTCCATAAAGACTTTTTGAAGGAGATCTGTAATCTTCAAATGCAAGGCACATATTTCCGTATATGGTCAACTGTAGAAACATTTCCAATCTGTTATTTTAAGGAGTCCAAAGAACATCCTTGCCTTTCACAAAAAGAATTAAAACATCTCCTTCCTGGCTGCTTCTCAGATAAGCTTTACATGGTATTTTTGCTAAGCTATATAAAGTGGAAGACAGAAGAAAAAGAAAGTAGGTGAACAAAATATCAAGTAATGAAGATACCAGATGGCAGAGTACTATTATCCATCATTGCATTTAACATTTGAAACATTATTTAGAAAATCAAAGGCAAAAAACAGTAGCGACGAATAAATTAAAAATTACTTAGCTTTGACTCACAAGCATTTAACTCAAATACTTTCAAAGAAAAACCACAAAAATTAATTTCAAAGATAGAAAGGGCACAGGAATGTCTCTTTCTAGGAGGAAATAATAATTCATTTTCTTCAATTCTCCGTTCTGTGCAAACACTGCTTGTTCCTAGAACCCGTCCCTGATTTCCCTAGATTATGGTTCCACAAAAGTCGGACTCTCTTTCTTGGCCTGCACTGACCTTACTTCTCCCTCTTTTATGCTGTGACTTTAGGGAAAGAGGAAAACAGTGCATTTAAGAGGCAGTAATCTTGCTGCATTTTTCAATTTGTATCACTTGCCGCATACTTCTAAATGAACCAGAGGATAGCCATCTTCAAACAGCCTTAACACAAAAGCACCAAATATTTGTCCCTACAGGAAAAACTTTTGTTGTGAAATAATTTTATTTGTTCTCGACATGTTTTTGTAAAGATCAAATCACATCAGAATGCAGATTAAATTACATAAGCAATAACACCATGTTTTCTTCTTTCTTTTTTTTTTTTATAATACTGTGGTTATTTAGTCAACCACTACTACTAATAAATTGAGCAAAGGGATGTTGCTATTACAGTCACTGTATTCTTTCTAAGTTACCTTCATCGTTCTCATTACCAGTATATTTTATAATCTTTGAAGGCACTTTGAATCTATCTTTAGTGTCCAGCACAACGCAGGTGCCTTTCTTCTGCATTTGTTCTGCATCTCTTACATAAGGAAACTTCAGGGACCCTCATTTTACATGAAATAGATGCAAAATGGAGGTAAAGAGAAAGCATGACTCGTGACAAGGCCTAAATGCCTGGCTCACGCTTCCTCAGGTGACTAAATGTTTCTGAAGCATAAGGGGAGAACTCTTGCCCTGAAGAGGTGCGTTTTTGTGTCTTTGAAATATAAATGATGAGGAAAGGTGAGGCACACACTTACCAGAGCTGCAGCTTGATTCGTCGGCCATCCAGAAGAATCGTTGTAGTCTTGTAATCTATACCTGTGGGGAAGAGCCGTGCAACTCTTAGAGCAGCTGGCAGGTGTACAATATACAGACAGACAGTTACAGATTTCAAAGGAGCTAACCTTAAAAAAAAGGTATTTGTCATTAGTACTCTGTGAAGTTCATATGGATAAGAACAACTTGTTCATATAAAGTTACAAAGACCTTTCCTATTCCTTAAGCTTAGTCCCTTCCAAGCCGATGTCTCAGGCTCCCTTCACATTGATAAATGGTCTGTTTTATTCATTATCATGACAATATATATGCTTAAAGAATTTTATCTCTTCAACAGAAGAAGGTAGAACTAGGTTTTTGCCTTTTCTCTCATACGTATGTTGCGGACTAAATGCTGTTCTCTTTCTCTATTCCCTGGCTTTACTGCCTCTATCATTTTTTCCTTCCTTATCTCTGACTCATAACCAGCGCTTACATCAGATACACGTGTCCCCCTCATATAAAAGCAACAGATGGTGCAAGAAGTGGTTTGCCTCTTATCTTCCAGCCTTTCCCTCCCACTGATAGCAGCCGCCTCTGCCCAGCAGACCTATGAATTAGTGTCCAGCACAACGCAGGCAGGTTCCATTTATTCCTTCCCATACCAAGCCCAGGCCTTGTGGTTGAGCCATAGCATCTCTTTTAGGTGACCTAAAGAAGTACTGCAGCGTTTAAGGGAAGTATGTATTGTAAATACGTATATATACTTACACATGTATACACAAACACGTATATAGCTCCATTCACATCTTTATTATACATTTTGTAGTCTTTGCAAACAGCCTTCAGTGCTACATAATATGACTTCTTTTTTTACTGCTAACCTGACATGCCCCAGGAAGCAATTAAACTATGCAAAAATAAGCTCAAGTCTAGCTAGCACTATTGTTTTCTTGGGCAAAACAGGTGTGTTGGTTTCAACTGGATTAGGTAAAACTAATCAGAAGCAGTTGTGTAGCTGCAGCTGACCCCTGAAACTATCCACCACCATGCCAGGGTCAATGGCTTTGAACACTGTGCTTCAGTACTGCATCCACAAATTGTCTAATTATAAACATTAAGGCTTTTATTTTATTAAATGTTATTTTAAAAGTGTGCATTCAGTATTCACACTGTGCAGCCAAGCAACACAGTTTTGCTGGTAAATGCGTTTTTCTCATGTTTTCTTTGCTGGGCCATAGTTAACTTCCTGAATCTAACATTTATTCATAGAGTCCTCCAAATGAAGTTTAAAAAGCATGGAAACTAGCTCTGAAACACGTACTCTAATGTAATGAGACTTGTACTTTGAAAAAGAGAAATATGCTTTATTTTCAGAGCATAAGCAAGACAAGGGGTTAAGAAAAACACATTGACATGGAAAACCAAATGCATACAGAAGAGTGCCCCAATTACTACATAGGATTTCAGCACATCTTTATCAGGGGAATAGGGATGACAGTGCTGAAGATCATCCCGTAAGTGTGAGATTCATTATTATGGGTGGCATCAACATAGAATCATAGAATTGTCTAGGTTGGAAGGGACCTTTAACATCATCAAGTCCAGCATAAAAAGGTTAATCTACAGAATCATAGAATTGCCTACGTTGGAAGGGACCTTTTCGATCACCTAGTCCAACCATCAACCTAACTCTGACAAAACCCATCACTAAACCATATCTCTAAGCACTATGTATCAGTGTTTGTATTAATAAACATAACAAATGCTTACCAATAAGATTTTTTATTCTTGTTGTATTTAAAGGGGAAAGAAGTTTGAAAGTTTAGTAAGACAGTGTATTAATTACCTATATCGCCCACTCAAAGAAAAGGTATAGCATAGCATGGCACATGAACAACAAACGCAAATCTGTCTCAGCTGCAGGCACAACTCTGGGGAGACAACCACCATGCAGGAGATTTGCTCTCTTTGCCCAAACCCACGTTTTGTCAGTGGGTTAACAAAATGGATTTCCTGTTGCTCCTCCAGTGGAGTATTGCTAAGTGCTGCTACCAGTTGACATGAAGAGGTCCCTAAAGGAGTCACTGATAGTGAGTTACCTCCATTTTTGTAAACAAAAAATAGGTTTAAAACCCTCTGGCACAAATAAGCAGACACAGAAAAAGCAGCCTCACCCATCTCCTTCTTCAGAAGGAAAAGAGTTTGTAAGAGTTGGTCTGGAATAAAGAATAGATGTTAAATCACCCAACAGAAGTTATTGCAAGGTACCAGTTGTCAGCCAAGTCAGGTCCCCCTGTAGCCATGGGCAAAGAAAAGAGATGCTTCATTTCTGCTTCTTCTAAAATTTGCACCACACTAAACCGCTCAAATAGCACGTGTCACATGTAAGATGCTGAGACAAACAAAATTTGACCCCATTTTACAAAAATACCCAGAAACTTTAATTCCCTAAGTTATAACCACAAGACACTGCTCTCTGAAACAAGGTATGGATGCGTTACCCCAGGAAATGTTCTCCTAGTTACAAATCAGGGTAATTTCTTGCCCAGAGATCAGTGCACCATTAACCCCCTGCAGCTACCTCCAGGTTTTAGTCTCAAGGCAACTCATTTGTACACAGCTATCACCAATTTCTCCTGCAGAACACACACTGGGAGACTCTGAATGCCTTTCTTACACAACACAATAGTATTTATTCCTTTTCGTAGAATACCAATTGGAACTTACATACAAAAGCATACAGTGAAACAAGTTCTTTATCTCTACTACAAATAACTTCACTTCTCTGATTTCCTGGCTTCTTGAATGCCAACGTTTACATTCATAGATGTAGTATTCAAAAACTTTCATAGCAATATTAGCAAACCAATTTTACTTCTGTATTGTATTTGTCGATATCAGTAGAGTTAAACCAGCTTTAAACTGTGTCAGGTAAAGAGATTTAAAATGAACAAATTTTGACGGATAATTGCACTGAAGTACTATTAATTAAAAATATTTTATCTATTAATTGATTTGACTTGTTACGTGGTTTATGTCATTTCTAGGAGCAGAAGCAGCTGCCCAGTTTGAAAGCCGAGACCCACAGAGGAGCGATAAGTCGCCTTGCCACGGCCCTGCTGGAAAGGGTACTGCAGTTCCGAGAGCCAGGGCAATTCTTAAGAATGAGAAGCCAAGAGGAATTGCCTGTTCCCAAGATCCTCGTGTGGAAAGAGCTATCAATGACCAGCAAGATGACAGAAAGCAAGCTTAAGAAGCAATCTTGCTGGGAAGACCAGGCAAGTAAGAAGATCAGGGAGACAGAGGCGCTGCGATGGTAAGTCACACATTATTAGGAAATGTATTTTAAAGATGCCACTTAATTTCTGTTGCCTGCAGGATAGTTCACTTGAGTCACATCAACAAACAGGTTTGCTACTCACGCTTTTATAGGTGATTAATACATCCTACTGTATACATCCTGTATATTAGGTAAAAAAATCTCTCGACACAGCTCCTTCTAGTCTGGCAGCAAAGAGAGGGAGCTAAATTCTTCTGATGATTCCAACTCAAGTCAGAGGCTGGTCCAGTGCCATGCTAACTTCACAGTTCCCAGATAAGCACTGACACGAAAGGCCAAGGACAGCAGTAACAGGCATTTCAAGCTTTTAGCTCACTGCAGAAGTGTGAGTTGAAACATCTTCTGCATTTAATTCAGGCTCTTATCTGTACATTTGGAAACACACACAAAAAAAACCCTCCAACATATTACCACCAGTTTTGGGAGACTTACTTTCATTTATCAGCCAAAGTGTTCCAGTTCTCCAGCTGTATTAGGAAATAGTCAAATCTACAAACCACAAGTTTAAATAAATAAATAATAATAACCTCAAACCCGTACACAAAGTCATGGGACACTGAACAGACTAGGACATTGAAATTGTTTGTGCACTGAAAGAACAAGTTTAATCATTTCAGAAATTCTCAAAACCATAAAACTTGCAGAACAAACTCTGCATAACACTATATAAGTCATTCTGGCAGCCTATGCTACCACTGATATTTCCCACAGGGTGAAATACCTCTGCTAGTTTATCTACAGTTAATGAAGAGGCACAGACCATGTTTAGCAAACACTGAGACATCCCACACAGTGAATGGACATCCATCATTCTGTTAAAAGACATACCAAGCATAGAAAATTAGTATTGCATAGCTAGAGGATGCACAGCTGAATAAACCTGGCACTGTGCTTTGCACCACAGACCATAAACTACTGCAAATCGCTCATGTTTAGTCACACACATAATGCAAAATATTACATTTTTTTTTTTAAAAGACAGAAGACAAGCATGAAAAATATACTATTACCAGCTGCTGTTTATGAAAGGATCTTACAGGTTTCTCAAAAGATTTTTGAAAAAGAGATGGATTCAGAGGCTTCCCTATTCTTCATCTGTCATACAGATAGAAGCAGTTGATAATATAACCTGAACATCTCTGCAATTAGCATTTGCCACTGATTTAAGAATCAAAACAAAAAGCCTTTTGCCATGAATCATCAGGAACAGCATGAAACCATAACAATGAGACCAACAGATGTGGGTTGTGCTGTTGTAGAAATCAAATGTCCTTCCAGAACATTATTCACTCATTTAGTAAGACAGAATAGCTTTGTTTGGATACACAACTAAAATGTATCTCTATACAAGAAAGGGAAGAAAAAGGCTGCTAAATAAAAAAAATTCAACTTTGAAGTGAACCAGAAAAACCTCCTCATGCTTACTACTTTCACATGGATGTTTTTAATAAAAAAATATTTACCCAAAGCCACAAATTGGAATTAAAGAACCTAAAACAAGCCACTGCCCTTGCTGAAGGGTTTGGATTGTTTAAATGTAATTGATTTGTAATAGATTTTGTTCTTCTCAAACACAAAATTAGTAGATAGAAAACTGAAAGAAATATTACTGAAGCCAGGAATGTAGTAAGATTCCCAAAAAAGCATTCAGCTGTTTGGTAACAACTGCAGTAGATAGGAAGCCATCCTCTCCACATGGATGCTTTGCAGCCATTACCACACTATCACTTGTGCTTCACTAAGCACACTGCATTCGTGTCAGCCCTGATTATTTTAAGGCTTCCTGTGAATTTCTGCTTCTCTTGAAGTTTATAGTAGTAGTGTATCAAAGTTTCTGGGTTTTGTGATGGGTCTCTTTAGGGCAGAATCCTTCAGTCATTTAAGCTGCTCATTTTGTGTTCCACCAAAGGAAACATTATTTATGCCAAAACTCTTTTATCCTTGGTTTAATAATTAGGATTCAGTGATCTACAGTGTGACTAACAGCCAGCCATTTAGCTTTCAGCAGTGAAAAACACACTGACCCACTTGAACGAAATTTGAAGCAATGGACTACAGATCATTGGTCATATCTTGACAGTATGACAAAGACTAAAATCCGGATTTGTCCCTCAAAATTTTTCACAGGAATTGGATGTTAATATTTTAACGGTTTGGAGCTTCTGCATTTGCTTTGGATCTGTGTTTCAACTTTGTTAAGTTATAGGAGAGGGGAGAAAGAAAACCTGGGGAAAAAGACCCAAGAACTTTAAGACTAGATTCTTTAGAGCCGTGCTTTACCAATTCAGCACTGAAAGATTTTAGTCAGTGGCACATTTGTCTTAGAATACTCCTAAAACCAACCCTTTTTATACCTGAGAAAGTACAGAATACATGACTTTTCATCTTTGAACCTGGTGCTCTGTTACATTTCAGCTCATAAATACTACAAGAACTGGTTTCATTGTTTTTATGTATTCTTATTGATGTGTCCTTTCTTTAAAGTTTAAGGCATGTTGTTCCTTGTAGATAATTGATGTAGATTAGCAGCTTTCACATTTAATTAAAACAGAATCTAACTACTTCAAAATTAATAATAATAAAACCATTCTAACTCCCTGCCTCCATGGCCTGCTGCCTTCCAGAGATTTCAACATTAAACACCTTCTCCACCAGTCATTCGCTCTATCAGTTTGTCCAAATTAACCATTCAATAATAGTTATCTCAGACACTCATCAATGTCTCTTTCCCACTGCCTGTTTCTATGCCAATAATTAAGTGTCTACAAATAATATATATCTTCAGTGGGATTCTGGGCCTGTACTTAATTAATTCCACTGAAAGCATCACTCAGGTTCGAAGACTGCTGACTGCACTTCACAGTTTTATCTTTCCAAGAGTGTGTAAAACCATTTTCTCAGAGGCATGATGAGAATTCAATGGTCCTATCGCTTCCCACTTTAAGCTTCCTCAGCTGTCTAGCTTTTCATGTACACATTATAATTAAGGTCTAATGTTTGTCTTTAGAACACATTTGTAACGGTTTCAAGTATATTTGACCAGTGACACAACTTCCAACTCCATTCATTTGTTGTTCACAGCAAATGCATCCACAGCATGTTTTTGATTCAAATTCAACTAAGCTTTAAACACTAAGCCCCATGTTTTCAACATCATGCTGCAAAGATATAAACTCTTGGCCATAAAACTGGACTGTATCTTTTGATATGTTAGCACAAAGGTCAGGTTATGCGACAGTCATATTTGCCTTCAGCTCACCATTCCAGAATAATCATCACTTTCCAAATTCCAGTCTTTTCCATCACACTTAATTACTGCAATAAAAGCCATCTGTTTGAAAAGCAGATTGCCTATTCAGATTGAAATAGAGACACTAAAATTTTAGATCTAGACTGTATACTTCACCTCATTAATCAAGCCATAAACCACAATTACAAAGTTTCACAGATAATTCCCTCATTTCAATGATGTGACAATTTCCCCATTTTTAAAAAGAAGCTATTTGCATCAGAAAGCTCAGCTTTATATTTAGCTGCATTTACGGTCACATACACATGCCAATATCCCAATCTATCCTTCAGTACACCTGTTTTCCTTTAAATGTTTAAAGGAATTAAGCTTATGAAGCTTTTCACAGTTACAGAATTATTAGGGCACCAGGTTAAAATCTGAAGATCTGGAGTGCTTCTAGTTGGCTCTACTCCAGACTGTTGTCCTTAGAACCAAAGCAAATGGTACGGGAGTAAGAAGTTTGACACAACTTTATGGCATAACTCCAGTACTAATCTGAAAACAAAATTAACATCTGAAATGCCTAAATCTATATAAGCCCCAAAAAATTAATTAGTCAGGATGCTAATTTACAGAAGCAGTAACTGAATAAGTTTCTGTTCATCCTCTTACTACCAGCATTAGTAAGTAAACAAGCCACTACTTTGCATATTAAATTGACACCCTCCCCAAAAAGAACATGCAAACAACTTGTTAAGTACATAGGTTTTTTAATCATGCCTTAGCTTGCAGTACTTCTGCTAAGATGGCTAAATAAAAGCTAAACATTCAAGGCAGACAACTGTTTGGAAAAAAGAGAAAAACTATTTGACATCAGCTAATAAACAACTTTTAACCAAAAGTAGCGAACGATCCATTTCCATTCACAATAAGAGGAAAGGAAATAAAAGATACCGAGGTTATATTTCTTTCTCCTCTGTGTTACCATTTGCTTGTCAACAATAAAAAAGCCTCTTAACAATCTAAGGCCTTAGAAATTTATTTTGCAAGAAAAAACAGAACCATCCCCCTCCTCTAGGTCAGGAAGAAGCAGGAACGATGCACTTCAGCATTTCCTTTCTTCCACTCCAAAAGAGAAGGCCATGGCAGGCACACGGTAACTGCTCAACTAAAATGTTTACTACAAGTTGCAGCTAACATCCTCAGATGAAAGCTGCTAAATATAAACATGTTATGGTTTATAAATAGTAGCCCTGCAGGAAAAGGGAATGTTATTATTAGCATTACTGACCAAAAAAAAAGTTCTTCCTTTATTTCAGCACATTTTATTAATAAATTTGAAATAAATTGGGAAGAGATTAATATATCAGTCCCAGCAATCTTTTAAGTGAGATGTTTTTTTTCCTCGACCCTTTTTTCCATGGATGTGAAGAATCAAGTGAAACAAGGACTCAGGGCGATCAGTGATCGCAGAACACGCCAGTGCCTCGCAGGTCCGTGTTCTCTTGCTTCTAGATCCAACTGCTCTCGCTTCTGAATAGAAGACTCACATTAAAAGACAAGATGCCCAAAATTACTAAGAGCTCTGGAGATGGATTGAGATAGGATTGTTATTGACTGGTATCAATTATTAGACGAAGGTGTTTTTAAATACTTAAAGACAATAACATCAGATTATGATTTAAGATTGAATGTGGATCACTCAGTTCCCTACGCTGGGAAAGGAACACACTCTTGGCAGACGACAGCAAACATTAGCTTTACGATTTCTCTGCCTGTCTCTCCAAATTCTTTGCAACAGAACTCAACATAAAAAAACGTAACATTAAGAAGTCCACAGTTTATAGTCATTGTTATAAAACAGCAACAGTATTTTAAGACAGCTCTTTTCTACTTCATATTTGCATTTTCTAGAAAGAATTACCCTCAACTTTTAGTCCATTTAATATCAAAGTCAAGATAATCATAACCTAGCACCAGTGAATTTGATTTAGAAATTAACCTCTAGTCTAAGTATGAGGGGCAAAAAAAAAAAAAAAAATCTTCTACGATATCATCTTCTCACTGCTGCTGTTCATCAATTACTGTAAGAGCTGGATTGCAGGAACAGTTCCTTTGCATACACCAGGCGTGTTGTTAACAAGCATCCTATCTTCCTAAAAATCTTGGTTTCATTATTTTCAAAGAGCATCAGCTCTCAAGGGCAGCCTCTCATTCACAATCCCACCTCTACACTCCTTGCAATTAAATGAAATTTCCAGCATCATTCTTTATTTCATCTTTGAGATACACCTGTGTCCCAAGCACCAGCTATGATGGGGTGCTCTGCATATCCATAGTTGGCCAGGCTAAGACAACTGATCCCAAAAAAGTGGAATAAGTTTTATGTAACAGTTGATTGTCCAGTATTTTCAGTGCTTTTTGATATATTTGTGGTATAAGAATTCTTCATCACAAAGCTTAACAGTGGGGGTGAAACCATCCTGGTGCACAAGGAAAAGACCAGAAGGCAGGTTACAAATCTTTTAAAATTCTACAAACCAAGAAAGAAATGGGAGACAGCCATGCAGAACTTGCCCTTACTTATATCTTAAAAACTAGGCTTGAAATATGTCCAGAATCTGGAAGGGAGAATAGCTTCAAACCTACAATAATATATTAAAAACAGATGCAATATTTCACATTTTACAGTATTTTCCAAAAGAGAACAATGACCTTTTATGTCTTGACACTTCATTAGCAGTAAACCAGTTCAAAAATTCTTGGCATGAGAAGAATTGCAGGAACATCCAGCCACCGTTGTTCTGAGCTATAGGCCTAAAAGCTCACTGAGAACAGTTGCAAACCTCTGCAAAACACCCCTAGGCTTTAAATCAAGTCTCAAATAAATAATTCTAAAGAATTAAACAACCACTTTCAGTTAAGCATATCCAAGTCTCAAATAAATAATTCTAAAGAATTAAACCACCACTTTCAGTTAAGCATATCAATATATCATAACAATTAGAAAAATCAGAATTGTTTCGTAAGCATATTCCTGTATGTTATGAAATTGTAAGTAATACTTACAATAAATGGCAAAATATAATCAAAGTTTACGAAAAAAAAAATCCAAAAAGCCTACTCCAGGATGCCATCACTACTCCCAGAAGTCACAGCAGTATTTGTTAACAAGTGTAGTAAAAGAAAAAAAGAAAAAGCACGGGTATTTTCTTGCACACCACAAAACACGGCTTGTTAAAAGAGGATAAAAGATTACTTGAAAAATAATTCTTTGAGCTGAACACGTAATGAATTCTGTCATTATGATGAACTGGAGATCAAAGTGAGAATTCACAACAAGTAGGTGTTAAGTGCAATAATTTTCCTTTAAAGATGCCAGAGAGCAAAATTCATTATTGAAAAATTACTGTGGCTTAAGAGCTATCATCCAGAAAACATACAGCCATCATTCCCAGAGCACAGACACTTGAAGAGGAGGAGCCTTCAAACTAACCTCCAAACCCAGCAACAGCAGACCAACTGCACTTCTTCAGTTAAATTGTGAATTCCAAGTGAAACGCATGCTGCAGTAAAATGGGCTTTATAGATCATGTTACCATTAACTCAAGGAATTCCCATGTCATGAGATATCGTCAGGACATATACTTCCATTAGAAAAATGAAGGAAATTAAGTCTGGCTTGGATTATGCTTCCACTTCTCCCCTCTCCTCCTCCTCACTATTCCAGCATGAGAGCTGCCAAAGTTGTAACCGTACTGCTTTTCCAGGACAAAAAATTAACACAAAATGCTAGCAAACAGTCTTGGTTAGGATTTAATGGAGAAAGACAGACTATACATTACTGCTACAAAGCTCTTATTCCAGTCATCATTTAGTTGGTTTCAGTTTTTCAAGAAATTAAAATAAACTGCTTTCAGGTGAAGGGAAGGGTCAAGGGAAATTTCAGGTTGGAGCAATCTCAGGTGGTCATCTAGATCAACCTCCTCCTCAAAACAGGATCAGATACAAGGTCTGGAGACTGCCTAACCTCTCTGGGCAACCTGTTCCACAGCTTAACTGTCTCCACGACAAAAAAGTTTTTCCTCTTACCCATTCTGAATCTTTCTTGTTTCAGCTTACACCAGTTGTCTCTTACCCTCCCACCTCACTCTGTCCTCTTGATGACCTCCTCTAGGGTACTGGGAGGCTGCTCTTAGGTCACCTGCCCAAAGGTCTCTTCTCCAGAGAGGTGGCTCATTAGTCTGCGGCCAAACTTCATTTAAGTTGTTAGAACTACAGACTTTTCTTCACTCAAAAACTAGGTAATTACTTTTCATGTAGTCTTCGGCATTGAACGAGACTGTCTTGCAGATGTTGAAGACAAATACAATGTAGATTGAATAAGTGAGTCTTACCATAAAATTCTAGTTCTCAACCAGTACCAGATTAAACTCCTGTTTGGGGAAAATACCTAGAATTTATGTGGAAAAAAATATTACACCGTATGTATACTTAGACTCTAGAATCTTTTTGCTCCAAAACTAACATAATTCTAAAAGGAACGGTGTTTCTTGTCTGAACTGAAAAAGAAAATAAATTTAAAAGTTTAGAGGTTACGATTTAGAGGTTAGAGATTTAAAACTACATTTGTCATGCTTCTTCTTGATAAAGTACGCGTTCAAGTTAAACCACAATCGACTAATTCAGAAGTGGTTAGAAAAGTCAAGGTTGTGCTTTACACAAACTTCACTTAGCATATTTACCATAGGAAACATACAGAAAGATTAGAATGAGATCATGCTCTGTGTATAGGGATTGCTAAAACAGTTAGAAAAGAAATACATGTATCCAGAAATCCACGTTAAAGATTTTACACAAGACTCTACATGCACTGACTCAATCGCTCCATTGCATCCATCAGCTACTTGAGCCTCTTTTCTTCAGTCTAGTCTTGAGAGAGTATGAAAAAGGCTGCCAGACCTGCTGGGTCTCTTCTGGGGTTTCCAGCTGGCAGTTTCACATTTCGTGCACTTAAATATCCCATTTTAAGGCACTGCATAAAGTCAGCTTGCAAACAAAGTATAAAGGCAGAGGAGATACATTAACACATCATTGTCCCTAAAATTTTGAAGGGATGAATTCT
This sequence comes from Rynchops niger, assembly GCA_013400035.1. Classification (NCBI taxonomy): domain Eukaryota; kingdom Metazoa; phylum Chordata; class Aves; order Charadriiformes; family Laridae; genus Rynchops; species Rynchops niger. Next base: position 337,013 of record VXBH01006425.1, read on the forward strand.
TTTGATTTGAAACCTGTGAACTAAAATACTCCTATCCCCCTTTTTCTTTCTTTTAATTAAACTTGGGGTTTTTAATATAGTTTCTGTTTCATCCAAACATCTATAATGGCTCATTCTCTAAGAAAACTGGCAAATTACACGTACAATCCTCAAATACACTTCTGACTGTTCCTTCAATGTATCCTTTCAGGGTACGTAAGCATTCTTCACTCTTTCAGCTCTGCTGATGTGGGATTACAAGGAAACACATGTCGGCGGAGTCAGGGCAGGGCTCTGTATAAAGCCATAGCCCAGAGGAAAAATGAGAGCAATGGCAGGAGCACAGCAGTGAGTTACTGACTGCCAAGATGTGCTCAACATACCTAATATAAAAACTGGGGAAAAATAAAGAGGTAAGGTCTGAACCATAAGCTTGGAACACAGCACTTAGTAAACAAATTATGGTTATTAAATACAAGTGAATGGATTACGTTTGAAAACGTGAAAGATCAGCTGCAATTCATCTAGTGCAAACGTGTCACTCGGACTGCAGCTCACTTCTAGATGTTGTCGCATGTTCCATCTCCTCTACGCTTAGATCTGCACACGCATGGGACTTTAACTAGCCATGTATTAAGGATAACCTATTTATTAAAAAGTTCCAGTTATTTTCTTCCGATCCAAGAATTAAAGTATTTTTACAACACACATTTCTCCAGAGTTGTGCATACTGAAGTACCCCTTAATGAACATGCACTATTATAACAAATATAATTAAAACACATATTTTTGGCATTGGGAGTTTATGTTACATGAACATGAAGCCGAGACCCAGAAATAATTTACTGGGGGAAACTCTAAATAGTTTGATTTTTGCATCAGTCAACATCTCATTTTAAAGCTGCATTTTTTGGAGGGCTCATCGCAGTCCAGAGGTGTGTCTCCACTAATCAGTACTCAGTGTTTCAAAGGAGGTCACGGAATCCCACTTACCCTAGCATAAGAGAAAAGAAATGCATAGCAAAATAGTTTCTTTAGATAAATTAGGGAAAAGCCATAGAAACTTGCAACTATAACTTTTAATTAAAAAAGAGCATACAGGTTATCCATTTTCATAAAGGAAGTAGCTGTAAAGAATTCTAAATCTCCAAAGACTGGATTAGGAAGGCTGGCAGGTGCGTGAGGGAAGCAGACCTCAGAAAGCAGCCAGATTTGCATGTTCTTCCTAAATAGGCTCTCTCTTACCATTTTTAACAGAGTGCTAGGCTAACTGAGTTCGAGATGACACTTCTTATGTTCTTAACTTGGAAGTCAATTACTTTTAAAAACGCGTGGAAATCTCCATTCCAGAAATTCTCATCATAGTTACTCCACCTCTGCATATTAACCTACCAGTTTCTACTTTGAATTCCGATGCTGCACAAATAACTTTAATGTCCAAGATAACTCTGGAGTAACAGCCTTGGCTCTTCTGACTTCCTCGTGCTCACCAGCTATTGCTTACTCACCTCCACCTTCTGACACTCCTTGCTGGCTTCAGATGGTGCTTTCATAGCACCGCCCTTCAGTGACAAATCCCATGCAACAAAAGAACAGCAAAACTTTTCTACTGGCTTCCAGCTTAGCACAAGACTACATCTCATGAACAATAAATAGCTTTCCCTGCTTCTGACAACAAGTGTGATTCCAAAATACTTAATCTTCACTGTTTATACGTCTGCAAAACAGTAAAAAATTACTGACTTGCCAGAAATGGTTGTGTGTGCACGTCAGGGTGTTTTCACTGCTAGGTCCTGCCTGTCCTTCCCCCAGGTGCAGAAGAGTTACTTTTCTGTCCTAGAGAGGATTCTCACCTTGCCTTGAGCACAGGCCAGAGATTTGGTTCAGCCAGTCTGAATATTACACGAACCAGAACATGTTCTGCTTCCTTAGACATTTATATTCTTTAGGGTTCAAAAACCCCATGCCTCCTCCTGTGAAGAATCACTGATCAGATTCAGGATGTCTCAGCTGAACACAGCACAATCATTACTCTTACCAATATGCAGTCAGAGTAACAGTCTAATTAACATATCAAACAAGAATGTAATTATACCAAAAGCAGGTATGTACTACATTAAAGCCTTAAGACGGCTGTTCTTCACCACACTGTCACTGGGCACAGCTCGTTATTGATGATACTTTCTCTCTTCCGCTCATCCCATCCCACTGAAAGAGGATACTCTCTTAGATGCCACAAACTGCCGTAAAGATGTGGGCAAAGTTAGTTTCTGGACCTTTAAACCCCCGCCGTTCTGGGCAGAAATGACATCCTAGCTTTGTAGTAATTAGCTGTCTAATTTTCCATAGACTTGAATGACAATTTAGATACATAAACAGCTGTTGTGAGCACCAATCTTTTTGTGGACTTTGCCCTGAGTAGGTACTAAATTGCAGTCAATGCTGACAGATTATTTTATCTCAACTTTCAGAAAGACTGGGCATTAAATATACAGTATATGTTGATAAATCAGTGTTTGATCTGTAACAGCTTCACTTACTTATGAACGTGCAGCTCTAACTGTAGTATTTGACTACTTATCTCGCTCAGTTCATACTTCCATAGTACAACATGTCAAGGTATAAAAGAAAGGAATAATTATTTGTACAGATGTATTCCACTATATCAACAGATTTAGACATGGATAAAAAAGCATAGCAAGCTCAAACCAAACATATCTGGTTATTACATTCGAGATGATCCTTAAATAAAACTAGCATGACAAACACTAGCCCATGTTGAGTATTTTGTGTAAATATTGCATTAGTTTCATATTCTCAGTCTCATATTAAACAAAATCCAGAAGAGCTGAATAAAATGGGATACAAATAAAACTCTTCAACTCAGCCAATTTCTACTCTTAATCCCATTTTCCATTCTTGTTTAGCTCCCAGAATAAAAACAAATTTACAGCAATATGTAAATGTAATTTAACCAACATGATGGATAAAATTTAATCCTGGCACAGGCAAATACAATTTTGGTTAGGCCAAAGCAGCTTAAAAGGATTCAATTACCCTGAAGTCTGACCACTTTTCAAAATAGCCTGGACTTTGTGTTTCATGTTGCACACCTGTCTGGGAGCCGGGCAGTAATTTTGTTTTTACAGTCACTTTCCCACTCCATTGTATCTATGAAAAAAATAGGGGCATGTGAAGGACTCCAGTAGCCCAAGAGAAATTGAGGCAGGCAGCACCTAGTGCTACTGAATGCATGTGCATGAGAAAGACAAAGAAGAAAGTAAGCTATTGCTATAGCCCCTTTTGCCACAACAATCTAAAGTATTACTTGTAGCAACAGCAGATATCAAATTCGGACAAGTGTGTGCAGGGGTTGGTTTTAGGCAGGAATCTGAAGAACATTCTCGTGACATTAAGATTTCAAGGCTTCTTCATTCTGAATCTGTACAAGAATACGCTTGACCAAAATTTAGATGTTTTCTTTGTTTGGTCTTTTGTATTTGCTGAATAGGCCTTGCTAAGAAACATAAAGGCCAGTTATTGGAAGAGAACAAGGTACACAAACACCTGGTTTGAATATGCGCATACAGTTTTGGCTTTTTTTTCCCCTCCAATATGTATGCATAAGGAGAGAGTATATAATATGCAGTATATAATACAATTTAAAGTTAATGTTGTCTTTCAGCAGTAAGCACAGCTCTTGTAAGACAGCACATTAAAGGGGCAGTCATAACAAACATATTTAGAGTAGGATCTACTACTGCTTTACGGACTCATCCCAAAATAGGTTAGATGCCCTATTTGAAGCAACTATTTTTTTCCACCAGTGCCACAGAAACCTATAGTAATGAGATAAGACACTAGATGTCTTCTACGCAATTAAACTTGGCGTATGAAATCAAACCTCACCTGCTTTTCCTTGTATAAGAATGCAGTTTAAATCCTTTTAAACTGAGATCAATGGCTGTACAACCAGATTTTAACAAAACTCAAAGGGGGAAAAATTTCACGCCTATTCAACCTTTTAGGAAAAGTTACTTCATGACAGATAAAAGTTATCAATTTTTGCTCTCCTTGTGCTGTGAGATAAAGACTAGTCTATTTATAGGCAAGCATAATTAACCTCAAAAAGGTGTTTATTTACTCATGGTCACCGGCGCTCAGCAACTTTAAATAACTGTTCTGCTGGAGAAATCCTAAAAGAATGGACTGAAGATTGTCCCGAAAAGCTGGTGCTATGTCCAAAGAAATACAGAAATGTAACGATGTTGCCATTAGTTTCTGTTGCAATCTTTAGATCATGTTGTGTTTAGGAAAATGTAATGGCTTTAAAATATATCAGTGATAAGCAACCCATCCTCTTCATTATTATACTGGTAGGAAAACAAAACAATTTTATTTCCCCTTCCTTTCAGCCAAGTAACATTTTCAAAAACATGGTTTCATGAAGAGAGAACTGAGAAACTGAACATCAGATCTTTGTAGTAAGACTTTTACTTCTATTAGTTCTGTATTTGGTCGTGTTGGGCATGAGGGGAGGAAACCACAATCAGCTCACAAATCTGTGTCTTTTAATTTCTCACGTTAACAATATTTCCTTATTTTAGTTAGGGCCCATTCCCTCCTCTATACACCAGCTTTACACCAAAGGATGGCTTTGATGTGGGTGTTGATTTATGAGGAAGAGCCACCATGAACTTCAAGTTTGTCTGCTGGGATGCAAGCAGCTAAAAGCTATCCCAGTCTAAATGCTCCCTGTCTAAGGGTAACCTGGCTGTCCCCACAAGCTCTGTCTGAGGCTGGGCCACACAAGCTCAAGGCCTGTGTTAGCAATCAAAGACAACCATTTATTAGCACCCACAACTGTGACACACCAGGATCTTTTCAAGCATTCAGATAAGCCAACCAATACCCCAGTGAAGTTCTCTATCTAAGGACAGGCAGAATTTATAGGAAGGCAAACAACTGTGATAATAACTTAAGAGGATACGAAAAGGTTGCTAGGTGAGAAATGAGAGACAATTTGTCTAAACCTGATGTTACTGCAAGAAAAAGAGTAGGAGTACACGGGTTGGAACAATCATTCCTTTCAGTCCCTGTGTCAAGCAATCCCACTGCAAGCATATGTCAGTATGAAAGCAGAACCAGAATCCAGCTGAATAATAATCTATTAGTGCAAAACATCAAAATATTTGTCTACCTAGTGACAGCACATCTCCGGTATTATGTTCTAGCCTAGAAGCAATTATTTCCTCTGAATTTATTCTGATGAGAAATGAACAATGCTTAAAAGCAAAGTTTCTGCAGCTGTCTCCAAGATCATTTTTATGCTGTTTTTCTTACCAGGTTAGAGATCAAGTGTGTCCAATCTATTGTGATTTCAGTTTTGAGCAAGATGTGGGAGAACTATAAAGGCAGGTTACCCAGACAACTAACCTTACTGCCTACCTGCCCATCTCCAGGATAACTGCTTTCTAAATTATCTCTATGAATCATGTTCTTGATGAATCTTCCAAAGCAGTCCTTACTTTGTTATGTTAATGAAGCTCCTTCCCTTCTCCGTTCCAACCCAGAGCCTGTTGGTCATTAAGAAAAATTCAGGGACAAAGAGATTTTACTCCTCCTTAATAGCTGAACTATGCCAAATGCTTTCAAACTATGGCTTGCGGACCAGCAGCAGCTCGCAGGGATTTGACTGATGACACAGTGTTTGCTTTCCTTCCCATCTCCAGATTTCATATAATTTTTGTGTACTGACGAAAAATACTAAGACATATGACTGTCGTATTTTCCTGGGAATAAGAAAGATGGTATATTTATTTTTGAATAGTTAAAAAAGTGCCTGTGAAAAATTAATTTGTGTTTATACAATTAAAGTTTGAGCCCATAAAGTTGAGATGAGATAGTTACATAGCTGTACATAAAGCCTTCGGGAGTCTGATGGCTAAAAAAACCCCACCCAACCCCCCCGAAAACCCTAACCCCACACTTTGTCCTAGTCAACTCTATGTTTTATTTTACTTTCACTCTTCTTGCTGCTTAACTGTCTTTGATGCTGCTGAAGACAACAACCAACCAAAAGCCCCTTGATCCTTCTTTGCTGATGATTCATCCTCACTCAGCCTTTCTTCCACCTCTCCTAATACCCACGGTATTCGTTTAGATTCTCCTTCCCAAAGGAGGGGTCACACTCTGTTCAACACCTTGTCCTTCCCTATGCTTCCTTTATAAATAATCTGTCTCTCTACTTCTTAGAGCACTGCAGTGCACCTCAGTGATACCTCCTGTTGTTTAGCACAAGAAAGATCCCTATACCAAAGCTAAATTCTAACTTTTCTTCCTCAACCCTAATTTACTGCTGTCCTTTCTGAAACCCAGCCCCGTAACTGCAGGGTCATCGTTCCATTTATCCACAGAAGTGGTAAGTTCCCTGAACAGCTGGTCTTACTCAAGGCTTCATCTGTCCTTCATTGTGATCACCTTTTGTAGCTTGCTATTCCAGACTTCTCAACATCTATATTTCCACCTTTGATTTACTAAATTTCAGCAGCGGGAGTAACCTCTTTCCTGTTGCAATAAATGTCAAATTCTGTCTCTCTTGCCTATACAAATTCAAACAACTGCCCAAACTCTGATGCTTCATCACACTAACTCGTTTGTTCTCATGTTCGAGGCCCTTCAGTGCTCCTCCACTCTCCTCAATTGCTCTTGTCTGTTACCACATCATTTATCTCCTTTTCTGCTGGAGTCTCAAAGCCATTCCCTTTCATCAAACTCTACAAAGTTTTGTCATTTCAAAGCTTACACATGTGGTACATTTTGACAGAGTCTATCTTTCCACTAGACTTTCTCTTTCCATTTCAGAGACCTAGCTGGTGTTATGAAAGTGGTAGATCCTAGCAGTTAACGGAGGACTTGAAAATGGTGAAAAAGCCAGCATTTATCGAGCTTTTAAATCAAGTTAAATTAGAAAATGAGTCATGATACCAACAGGATGTTTAGCTCTATCTCTCTCTTCGCATCTCTGTTTTCATAGTCCATGAGCCTGCAGATTCCTCACAGCTGCATCCTACGCACCGATGCTCAAATGACGTGGGAAAGGCTGAAGTGATACAGGCAGAGAAGGGATATTGGATACAGGCCACCAAAGAAACTGGGCAGCCTATATGCAGTGCTCAAAAGTATTTCGATTTCGATGCATTCAAGAACATTATAAATTGAAGAGCAAGGAAATATTTTTTATGAACTTTCACAGTTAAAATCCTTCCTTAAGTGAGACTAGACAGCATACTATGATTGCATAAACACTGAGGCTCAGTATGTACATAAATTCATCATTATGCATGGCATAAAATTAAAAATCAGATTATATTCCTTCTGCATTTTACTACCATGTCATCTGTTGTATCAGCCCTCCCTTTGTAACTCATATCCCTCTCTTCAGAAACGCTCATCTTCTCAGGGCTAAGAACTCCTTTCAGTCTCTGTGAAACAGTAAGCTTTGCACAGCAGAGTTTGTGAGGCCCCGAATTACTGTATTTGCTTAACCTTGTATAGTTCAGCTTGATAAATATCCTGGTGAAGAGACCGCAGTCCGTGAAATAGCGCATAAAACGTACAACCCTGAATGTATACATTTTGAAGTTACTAGTAGCGATGAAGAATTTCCAAGCTGCATGTTAAGTACTTGCAGAATAATTCAAAAAGAATATTTGTATTTCTTGGCTGTCAAGAAATCTATTCACAGAGTTATAGCGTTGGTCACGCAATTTAAATATTTTTTTAAGAGCAAAACCACAAACATCACAAGGTTTACATGCAAAAGCCTGAAGTAAGACTGAGGAGCTCAGGAGCTGGTCAAACATTCTCTCTCAGTTAGTTGCAGGCTGAAGTGCTCCTTCGGCATCAGACTAGGTTGTGTGTACAGAACAGAGCCAGGCTGGGCACACTCTCCCCAAGCCTTCTGTCCCTTTTCTTCAACCACCTGAAGCGCATGAAGCGTAAACACGCTGCACCACCCCAAGGAGTGATTTAGCAAAACTATTAGGCAAACATCTGAAAATGTACATTGATGCCTTCAAGGTACCGTCTGACTCATAAGCAATGGTACAGAGAACTCTCCTCCCTCGCTCCAGTTCTTCACCATGAATCAGTACTATGAACCCACATAATAACAAACAGATCTGAAGTCAATGTAAACCCTTACAGTGAATTAACTAGTCACAGACTGGCAGTAAATTAAAGCAATGGGTAACTTGACAAGACAATTTGCTTTTTAATATGTCGATGACAGATTTGCAGGAGGGGGAAAAAAGTGAAACTAGAACCAGAGCATGTTCTAGGCAACCAAGATGAGGGGAGTGAAAAGAAGAGAATGTGAGAGAAGGAAACTAGAAATCCCCTTTTCTCTGAGCCATTAGATTAGTTTTAACGGTCTGCAACATTCACAACTCCCTATTCTGCAGGCAAAACATACCTGGCATGGATGAGGCTCTTCAGTCTTGCCCTTTAAAAAGCTTAAGTGAAAGAACATACTACAAACATGAACCTTGATCTTAAAGGGATACTCTTCTGGTATTAAGAACATGACAGTGAAAAAGAGGGAGAAAAAAAATAAAAATAGCCTTTTCTACCCTTTCAGTGAAAGCAGTTTCACAGCAAACACCTTTGCTGTTTAACAAAGATCCTTTACTAGAAAACATTTTTATTAGTATTTTACTTTACTCACTGATAACAACAAAGAAACAACTGCTTAGGACGATAAATCCTATCACAACCCTATCATCTTGATCAATTTATTCTGTGTATTAAAACATTTCTCTTAAACTTGAGTTTCAAAAATCGTTTTGCACATCACCTGCCTGCGATTTTAAACGCCGACAACAATTCCACCTCTTTTCTGAAAACTACGTACAGCAAAACACCATTCAGCACGTCTTTGCCTGCGCCCTTTTCTCCTCTGGCACTACCTGGAAGCTCCCTAACCCGCAGAAGCGGCTGGTTTCCTCCATCGCGCCGGCTGTGCTCGCTCCCCAGCCCGAGCAGTGGCCGCACTGGCCTTTGCCTCCTGCGGGGCCGTGGCCCCGCGGTGGGTGCGGAGCCCGCGCGGGCGGTTGTGCAGGGCCGGGCGGGGCGAGGCGAGGGGATCCGGGGGCAGAGACCCCCCGAGAGGAGGGGGACAGCTTACCCATGTTGTAGCCGTAGGGCGACTCGGTGGCCCCGTCCTGCAGGCTGGCCAGGATCTCCCCCTTCCCCACGTCGCTGTCCCCCACCAGCAGGAATTTCAGCAGGAAATCGTAGGCTTTCACCGGGCTTCCCACCTGGCTCATCCTCCCCGGCGCTCCCCCCGGCCTCCCCGACGGATCAGCTCCCGTGGCCCATCCCGGGGCCCGGGGGGGCCGGGGCAGCGCGGCAGACAGCGGGGCGGGCAGGCAGCGGCATGCCCAGGGCTGGCGGGGGGGAGGCGGCCGGCGGCGCGGTCCCGTCACGGCAGCGGGGGCAGCGCCCGCCACGCCATCCCTCGCCGCGGGCGGAGCGGGGAGGCTCCCGGGGGCGCGCCTCCCACGGGAAACGGCGGCGGCAGCGGGGAAGGGCGGCGTGTGGTGTCGCAACAGAACGGCGGCGACCGCTCGGCGCTGCCCGGGGAGGNCAGGAATTTCAGCAGGAAATCGTAGGCTTTCACCGGGCTTCCCACCTGGCTCATCCTCCCCGGCGCTCCCCCCGGCCTCCCCGACGGATCAGCTCCCGTGGCCCATCCCGGGGCCCGGGGGGGCCGGGGCAGCGCGGCAGACAGCGGGGCGGGCAGGCAGCGGCATGCCCAGGGCTGGCGGGGGGGAGGCGGCCGGCGGCGCGGTCCCGTCACGGCAGCGGGGGCAGCGCCCGCCACG
>VXBH01006425.1:347291-412537 GCA_013400035.1 Rynchops niger
GCGGGCGGAGCGGGGAGGCTCCCGGGGGCGCGCCTCCCGCGGGAAACGGCGGCGGCAGCGGGGAAGGGCGGCGTGTGGTGTCGCAACAGAACGGCGGCGACCGCTCGGCGCTGCCCGGGGAGGCAAAGGAGCAGCAGGGCGGCCGCGGCGGCTCTGTCCCGGTCCTCCACCTGCCGCCGCTCAGCCAGCCCGCCGCTGCGGCGCTCTGACAGGCTGCCTCGCCCCGCCCCCGAGCCCCACCATTGGGCGGTTCGCTCCCGCCCCCGCCCTCCGCGGCATTCATTGGCGCGCCGGAACGGTAGCCCCGCCCTCCGCCTCGTCGGGGGAGCTGCAATCCCCCTCAGCTTCGCCTATTGGTGGACCAAACAGCGCTAGCCCCGCCTCCCTCGGCTTACATTGGGGGAAAGCAAAGCTCGACCGCCCCCTTCGTCATGTTCCTGGCGGAACACAGCGGCTCAGTTGCTAGGGGGGGTCTAAGGCGACCATTGGCTCTTTCCTCCATCAATCGCACTTGGTCGCCCCGCCCCGCTGGAGTGGAGCGATTTGCCTGGCGCGGCGTAGCAAGACCGCGGGTTCGAGCCCCAGTCCCTCCGACGGGAAACGAGCCCTGCAGCCACCACCACGGCGGGCTCCTCCAGCGCACGCCGGCAGGCAAAGGGCCTTGGGGCTCGGGTAGGGCGGTGGAGAAACGGCGGGGTGAGGCCTGCGCGAAGTAACAGCAGCTTCTGGACAAGGAACGTTTCTGGACTTCGCACCAGCCCCAACCGCATCACCACCTGGCCAAAGGGGAGCCTCAGCCACAGCTACTGGCCTGGGAAGTCAATCACCCTCACAGAGTCATACACAGAATCACACACACACCTTAGTCTGGCTTTTAGGATATCTGTAGCCAGAAAAGGCATGTTCTTTTTTCATCGTACCCACAGCAGTGTTGGCTGGCTTTGTCCTCTCGCTAGCCACATTCAGCTATTGCTGTGTATTTGTACGGAATGGGGATGAGCCTTGGAGGAGATATCAGATTCCCTCCTGGCCCCGCAATCCACCCAATGTGCCCACCCTCACCAGTACTGCCAAACGTATGCTAAAATGCGGTACGGAGGGAATGGAGGGAAAGGGGTCATCTCTGGATTAAATGCTCACTCTTCATGTGCCATTAAAACAAATTCAGCAGGTTTCTAGCAGAAGGTGCATCACCTCTAACCCCAGGTGCTGGGCCAGTGATGAAAACTGCAAGTGACTGGACAAAGACTTACAGGAAAATCTCATTTCTTAAGTCTTACCCTAACACGTGTGTTTACTGTCTAAGCTCTGCACTAGGCCCTTTATGACCTCCTTGTCCTTTGCTTGTAGCACATCTGCCAGCCAATATAATTAAAAAAAAAATCTTTAAGAAAATCTTGTTAACCCTGAGTAATTCCCAAATTTGAAGAAAAAATCTAGTAGTGTCAAACTGGTAAAAAAATACATTTATACGAAGACAGACAGAAACAAAAATCAAAAATAGCACTGTATGCACAAAGTATCACTCCACATAAAAATTACAACTTCATGAAATGTCTTTATGTCCTTGTTTTACTGGACCCCACCTCACCCACACTTTGCCCAAAGCACATCTAATTCAGAGGAAATAAATACAGCATACACACAGGACTTTTTGCATTATCTGCAGCCAAACATAACCCCCAAAATGAGAAGAGATATATCTATACCTTATATTTCTACTCAAAAGAAAAACAAGAAAGTCCTTAGCTAATGAAGTCTGTTTGTATAGATATGATGCTATGTCAATTTACTGTTCTCTTAAAAAACAAAAGTCTTAACATGCTTACTTTTATTTCAGGATTGCAAAGAAAGATGTGAACTCATGAATATCATTGTATCATTGCTCAGTGATTTTAATCCAGTGCAAACAGAAGAATACAAAGTGTCCTGTAGCATTCACATCACCAAAGCACCACATTCCCAGTGTCAGACAGGCGATTTTCCCTTTAGCATACTCACACATCCAATAATTGCACCTCTTTATAATCCAGTCATCGCTTTATGGAATCAAAGTCCTGTTGGAGGTGGGATAATAACTTTGCAGCAACAGACCACAGCTTTTCAGGCTCCAGTGTCTTCCTGTAGAAGGCCTACATATGGGAAGAGAGAGACGTGCTCTTCTTGCAGATGCATCATCTGTCAGAACTTCTATTTCAGTTCTTAATTTGAGATAGGCTAAATGCAGTCGTAGTAGTCATTTGTATTTTTCCTGTGGAAGCAACTTCTAGGCAGCTGGAGTACAGCCCTGGGCATCAGGAAACCAGTGCTCCAGTCCCAATTTTAACACAGTCTTCCTTTACGAACTTGGCAAACTTACTCGAATTCTTTCTGCCTCAGGTTTCCAGACCTATCAAAGTTATTTGCTGCATCTAGTACAAAGGAGCGTCATGGGATTTTAACCACAAATTTCAGTGGAGAGCTTTGAGATGCTCTAAGAAAAATGCTGAAGTACAAACTAATCATTATATCTTGCTTTACTGAAATTTTATATGTTTGATTTTTACCAAAGTTCACCGAGAAAGAGTGGAGAAAAAACCCAAGCATTTTCATAACAATGAACTTGGCAATTAAGGGTCATTTACCCTTAAACTAAAAAATATTAAGAGTTTTTCAGTTGTTGAAAATGAAGAACTAATGCTTTTCAAACGTCTGTTTTGATGCCATAAATAGCAGAGTTCTGGAATGTTTCCACTTTCCTGAATATTTCCACTTATCTGACATTTACATGTAATCATGTTTAGAACATAAATCTGTGCCAAGCCCAGGTTTATTTTGAGGGCAGCTCATGGTTATACTTTATACAGGAATTAGCGAGCTAGAATACGCCCACATATCTTTAACCCATCACCTGTCTTAATAATACAAAAGAAAACGCATTTGTTAACTCACTTTCAAGTACTAAGATAACCTGGTTAGGGGCAGCTGAAAGGAGAAATAATGACATGTATATTGCTCTTTTACTGTGCCATACAGAACTAGGCTATACAAAAGTCAGAACTGCAAATAATAATAATTTTCTCTTGATACAGATTAAAAAAAAAAAAAGACTCACAAACAGCAATATTTATGGAAAACCCACCAGTTCTTTACCCTCACAAAGAGCACAATTTCTTATTCATTCCTATTAAAATGATCCAAAACCCTGAACTTTCTCCTTGAACTTCTTGTTGATGGCCAGAATTAGTGAACAACAAAACCCACTGACAATCTGGCAATCAAAAAGAGAAGATAAAGCACTTCAGAAACTGCTGAAAACTAATCCATGAAGGCACCAACTCTGCAAATAAACAGACACATCAGCGACTCCCATCCCAGTGTCTCTACATAATAGGTATAATGACCAAATTCTGCTCCTAAGGTCTATCTCAGCCTGTTATTTTGATAATGAAACTACTCATTCCATTCCCATTTATCTGCTCATATAGCTGAACTGAGGAATTTTTCAAAAAACCTATTTGTCTCTCTTAGAGCGAATTTTGTTTAAAGAAATAGAGAGAAAAACAAGCACTAACAACAAATTGCAATGACTGTCTTACAAATCATCTCTTTCCGTAACGGAAAGTCCTACATCCTTCCTGATTCACCCTCTCAGCCTGTCCATGGATGTGGGAGAGGAAAAAAGACAAAGAGCCCATGGCACATTTCTCATATGGTCACACAAATAGGGGCTTGGAGCCTGAAAAGCCCTAATGCATATTTTCCATTTATACGTATATAAACCAAGCAATAAAAGGCTACACATACCAATTACCTTTTTTCTTCTTGTACATACTGTCAAGCAGTAAACAGAAATTAGCAGCTGCAGTGCTTTTTTATTCAGGATGTGTATATTAACTGATGACTCACCGAATAATTTTCAGCCCAGCTTGCCAGTTGTCTTCTCCTCCACAGAAAGAAACACTATTTTAAACAGAAAGTTAACCACTGTGGATCTTGCAGGCAAGCCAGCATGCATCAAACCAAGATGAATATTGCTGGTGAACCCCAACAGGGCAGAGGAAAAGGGTGGTCTGAATACCATACTGCAGCCTTTTTAAAATACTCAAATAGGAATAAATGATCCATGGGGGAAAAGAGAGGAGGCAGGGAAGAAAGGATTATCGCTAAGCCAACCCACACTGCCACATGGCCTTTTGTTGTATACGCTGCCTTCACACAGCTGGCAAGACCTGCACTGCATGAACAACTTCAGTGCATGGGTAAGCTTTTTTTTTTGTAGTCTTCTAAGTACACTTGGGGCCTGACAGTAGTTTATTTCAAAAAGGGAACAGTAATCTATGGCACAGGGTCTAAGATGCCATGCAGCGGGCTTTGGGAGGGCTTGGAGCTGGAACGTGCACTGAAAAGGGCATCTGCGAAGAAGCAACTCCCAAATCCTGGCTCTCACCGAGCTCCAATATCTGCAGGAGTTGGGACCCTGTGCCTCCCGCAAACAGATGCTCTGTAGCATCTTTAGGAATGCAATGTCTTGTGGGTCTTGCCGAGTTTCTTCCAGAACACTTAACCTCACATTTGGAAAGCAAGCTGACAGTTCCTCCTTCAGATTATGTCCACCATGTAATTAATGAGCTTGACATTACAATTTTGGCCAAACTTCTGTTACATCCTATCTGATCGGATGCAAACAGAAAGTACAATCCAATTAAATTCTAGAGAACGAAGGGCAATTGCTCTCTATTCCTACAACATTCACTATGCTGTTCTTTAGCACAGCATGACAAACTTCTTTACTGACAGTATGGAATATTCTACTATGACTTAGTATCTGAAGACTGAACCACAAATTTCATGCTATTTTAACTCCATTAAACCTAATTAACAAATTCTCATTGGTTTCTAATTGCTTTTTCAAAAAAAGCAATAAATAAAATTTAAAAAATCAGACAGAACAGAATTTTCCCAGAGTTGCAGAAGTGTCATTTAATAAAAATTAATTCTTCCCATTCTCATAGTTCTTTAAAAACTACAAAACAAGAAAACAAGTCTCCTTGATCTCAGAATGGACATTACTCCTTTGCTCTCTGAATAAGGAGGAAGGTTCAAAGAAAACTCACAGCATTATTTTCCACAGCACCTGCTGACGATTCCTAGAGTCCAAATGGAGATTTAAAGTCTCCCTCAGCATAATCTCAGTCATTCTTCATCAACCATTGCAGACATCTGAATCCAACATGGGTTTAAGGCTAATTTTACACAAAGAGTCAGAAGAGGCAATTTGTGTCAGAAAACAGATTCCACCATACAAAAACATATTCTTATTTGTGTCTCCATACTCCTGTAGTATTAATTTATCCCTGGTTCTGAATAAGCCACAGGTTCTTGGGTTTCAGGCTATCACTGTCACATCCACAAATTGTAACGCCCTCTACAGCCAACACTGTTAAGCGAAATCCCTGCTCCGATTTACACAAAAGGCAAGATAACACAAACCATCCAACCAACCTTCTGCAAGCAAGATTTAGCATGCTCATGACATACCCGGAGTAGCTAAAAGCCCAAGCTGCGGCTATAATGTGTCAGTTCAGGATTTTTGAAACTGATAATGAACGTGTGCTTCTAAAAAGCACCGCTTCTGATACAAATCTGACACATGAATAGCGTATCCTGGTACACGCACTAAATCTGACAAATAAGAGATGTCAAATTTCTTGTGCACAAACTGGGTAGCTCATTGGCTCCCGACTATGTTCTCCCATCAAGTGCTTTCCAAGAGAGTAAAGACATGGTGCACACATACATGGATTGTGCAGCACATCTCATATGTCTAATAGATTGCACAGGTTTTGGATTTGGTGTGAACAGCACATTGATGATTTGTCCAGGCTCTCTAGAAACATAGAAGCTTAGCAAAAATGTTTAAGGGAAGTCTGCCGGGACTGCTGGGGATCCAGAAATCCTGCCAAATTCAAAATATCAGCTTCCACATGAACAAAGTTCAGATTTAAAAAAAAAAAAAAAAAGAAAGCTGTACAGCAGCTCTTGAAAAGGAAAGGTACACAGACTTCTGGAAATAATGAACTTAAGTCCTTTCACCACTTGCTATTTTGCTGCTCCACAGGAACTTTTAGAGGACTCTGAGCTGCAATCCTCCTGCAGTAAACCCTCAAAAGAAAATTTCTAAATCAAAATCCAGTTTAAAATTTTAAAGTATACATCAATAACTCTCTATTAACCTTAATTGCTATTTGTATAAACTACTATATAGAAACAAATGTATATCCATAGGTGTCTAAATTGCTCAGGCAACACAATAATACTCTTAAAAACCCCTAGCAAGACAAATCAGTATAGCGAATAGGGAGGTAGTCAGAAATACCAAAAGATGAATTAGTGATTGAACCACGGAGACTGCAGACTTTTAAGGAAATAGTAGAAAATAAAAGTACAAAATCTTGCACTAACAAAGAAACAAATAAAAGATCAGTGGGAACTTTTCCAGCTTCTACTCTCAGAAATGTGTATTTTAAATACAAATGACTCACTAAATAAGTAGCAAGTTCTAATGGGAAACAAGATATTAATTTACTTCAGACCTATGCTGGCCTGTGTCCAATGAACAGCAAGCTGTTCTTGTTATTGTCAAAGAACACAATGGATGTCAGCATGTACCTTTATAATGCCCAGAAAGCACGTTAAATCCAAATATTTAAAAATTACTATCCATTGCCTTTCTTAAACATATCGCCCTACTGCAACATCTTTTCCTTGACGCGTGCATCCTCTGCATCTACAGCAGGAAAGAAGTCACGAAACGCCCAAGGGAAACGAGTTCAAACAAAAACGTAGTTACAGGCTCTCTGCAGTACAAAACACGTCCTCCCAGGAGCGCTGGGATTTTGGCTGGCACTATTTAGCATCCTGCCCAACCCCACCGGGCCGAGGGACTCTCCCGGGTGCGGTTGCTTTGCTGCCCCGAGGCCAGGCCGCGGCAGCCCGGGACCTCGCTCCTCCCCGCCTGACTCTGAGAAGCCATTTATCCCTTCTCCCTCCCCACTCCGGGAAGAAGCAGCTTTTTCCGTGTCCCTCCCCAGCGCCTACAATCAAGCCCTCACGCCCTTGGCCGATCCCTATCGCCCAGGCCACTGGCCAACCTCTCCACCTCACCCGCCGCCGCCATTTTGCCGGCCCCGCCTACCCGCCCGCCGTTAGCGGCTCCGCGCGCAGGCGCAGGCTCCGCGCGCAGGCGCAGTGCGGCGTGGGGCCCGGCAGGCAGCATGGAGGACGCGCTGAGGCGGGAGCTGGGTACCGCGGTGCTGCGGCCGACGGGGCACTCGGGGGGCGGCTGCATCAGCCAGGGCCAGAGTTACGACACGGACCGCGGCCGGGTGTACGTGAAGAGCAACTCCAAGGCGGAGGTGTGGGCGGGTAGGGGTGCGTGCGGCGGGGCGGGAGGCGGCTGTGAGGGCGGCCGCGCTGAGGAGATGGGCGGCGGGCTGGGCTCCGCCAGCCCCGGCTTCTTCTTGGTGGTGGGAGGTTTGCCGGCTGGCCTCCGTCGGTGAAACTGGGACGGCTGGTGCCAGGGAGGCGGCCTGCCGCCGGGGCGAGAGGCCGGCTTCCTTTGGCGGCTTCTGCCCTGTGAGGGTCTGGCGAGCGGCTGCTGCGCGTCTGGGGCCTGGTTTGTGGCGGGGGCGGCCCGGTGGGGGTAGGCGCTGGGGTGGGAAGCAGCATTTCTGGTGGGATGCTGTTGCGGTATCAGTATAATTTTCCCGGGCATGCAGTACGATAGCACAGGGTAACGGTCATACAGCTGTGGCTGCATAAGCTGTGAAAGTGTCTGGAGGAAATCTGAAGGTATAAAATTATCTACCCAAGGCATGCATCTTTCTTTGTTTAAAAAAGCCAGTAATTCCCTGCACGTAAGAAAGCGCTTTTCTCAATAAACGATATTTTTCCACAATTGTTGTTCAAGATTTTCTTCTTTGTCCTTTCAATATCTGGTACTAGCTGCTGGAGAAAGTAGATATCTGCGACATACCTTGCCATACGTATGGCAGCCTTATTTGCAAAAGCTGAGATCAGGGGGAATTTACTTTAAAGGGACTCTAAACTTGTGTCTGCCAAATGAATACCTTTGCTGGAAGAACAGAAGTCAGAACTTGTATTTGCCTTTAACAGCAAACAAATGTTTTTGAAAGCACGTGTGCAACTATATCTATTCCAAATTTGTCTATGCTTTCTGATCGTATCAGGGAGCTGGACGGATGCACTGAGGTGATAACATGGGTTTTCCTGCTTTACATTAGACTGAGAATAGTTTGAATTAATAGCAATATAGCCCTTAGGCTATACACTTAGGCCTTTGTATATTGTGTATTTAGGTATACAATCCAGCTAGCTACAAGATAGGGCTTGGAAAAAAAGATCTGGATGGATTTTCGATTTGGTAATCATTTAATTTTCTATGCTTTTGCCTGTGCATGGATTCTGAGTGCTGATTAAAGCAAACTTTGCCAAACTGTATTATAATGGTGTGCTGTGTGTGCAGCAGTGGGTGTATGTCAGCAGTTTCTTTAGAAAAACAAACTCCTTCAGAAAACACTATTTTTTTTTTTTACTCTATTAAAAAATAACAGCTGACTTTAACCTACCATCATGCTTTAGACAGAGATACAGTATTTACTGATTTCCTCTGAACAAAGCTAACTTGTGGCTCAGCAGTTCTTCATTCGTGATCTCCTGTAGGCTTTGGAATTTTTAGTCAATGTTGCAAATTGTCCTTTGACTGTGTTTCATGTATCAGTACTGAAGGGCTAGTGGTCTGGTTCTATTTTATTCATTGTATTTCCTTTCTTTTCCTTTTATCAGATACTGTAGATTTCCCCACATACCCTTTGTCTGCAGCCTCTGCCTTCCTCTTCTAGAGCAGCATTTCTTCATGTGACTAGTGTCACTGATGTCAGTGGACCAACTAAAGAGAATAGATTTTACTTGGTGTGGATAACAGTTGCAGAAATAGTTCCTAAATTCAGAATGTCTTCAAAGCAAATGTAGTTGGTAGTGGCTTGGGTTCTAAGGGCTTCTGCGTGCAAGTGCAGTAAAGGGCGTTTGTCTGCTATTATTGATAGTGGTTTTGGTTGGGTTTGGTTTTTTTTTTTTTTTCCCATGAGGCAAAAGAAATAGGCCAGGGAAAATGATTCTGTGACTGCAAATTAGATAATATTGGCTATATTACCAAGCAGACTGTGTCAGGAAAGGCATGAAGACTATGAATGTCAGCACCATTCTTCTAGTCTCTCAACTGATGATGTATGTTGCTCATAGCTTTCTAGACATTTGCTGCATAATCTATTAATAAAATATTGTTTACATTTTATATATAAGCGTTTGCATTCCTTCAATTGTAAACAGATTTTCTAAGGTATTTTTATGATTACAGAGAATGCTAGAACCTAAATCACTTCCATGGAGTCGGTTTATGAAGTGAAATTTCTGTAATTGCAAAATTACTGTCGAATCTGGTGGTGTGGATCTATTTGTATCTTGTACGTGCAGTAACCCCTTGCTCCAAGCTTTCTATTTAACATATGCTGCCTTGATTGGTTTTGTGAAAGAGCTTTGCTTACCTATGACTGGTGTTCATAGAGACTAATGCTTTCCTTTAACATTTGTCAGGCCAGAAGAATGTTTGAGGGAGAAATGGCAAGTTTGGAAGCCATCTTGAAGACACAGACGATAAAAGTGCCTAAACCCATCAAAGTTATAGACCTGCCTGGGGGCACTACACTGTTTGTGATGGAACATTTGGAAATGAGAGGCTTAAACAGGTAAAATACAGTTATTATCCTTGCATCCTTTAACCAGAAATTGTGACCATTATGATGATTAAGTCACTTGTTTTCAGAGGGGAAACTTGTTTTTTTAAATCAAGTCAAGTTCTATTTGGGAATCTAAACAGCAGAGAACTGTAAAAAATACTTCATAATGCTTCACCTAGCAAATCGGTCATATGTCAAGAAGTAAGTGTGATTTTTCTTTAGTTTTGGGTTTGTTTGGGATTTTTTGTTTGTTTCGGATTTTTTTGGGTAATTGGTGATTTTTACAGTAAGGTGTTTCTTTACAGTAAGGAAAGGGACCTACATGATCACCTGTTTTGTGTACTTGCCTGTGATATAAGAACCAGTGTTTAATATTGCTTGTTAGGAGTATGCAGAGGCACTTCCCCAAATGAATGAATCCTGGTTTCAAGCTCTCACCTTGATTTTGATAGTTTCAAACTTTTGGCCCTTCTCTGTGGCAAACACTTGAGTAAATTAAAATATGATTAATATTTCTGTCTGATTCCATTAGGGAAGTGGGCATGGCCAATTTCTCATCCCAATCTCAGAACTTCTGCAGCCAGCTTGAAGTCATATCCCTCATCCTACTTGTCCGCAGAATTTCTAATTCTTGAAGAGCCCTCAGTGAACTCCAAGAGAAAGAGCAGAAATCCTGTTGTGTTTCAGCTGATTGAGAGGAAAGTGTGCAAATGCAACCTTTGTCATAGAAATTTCAGGGGATAGTACAATCTGTGTTAACAGGAACAAAAACGAAGAAATAACTGCCTTAAATGACAGTGTCTTGAGAACAGGGAAAGATGTGAGAGGTCCAAGACAGGAAAAGGAATGTACTTTTGTTAACACGGGAGCAACTGGCTGTAAGAGTTGTTCATAATTATTGCAAGGTAAATAAATAAGGCCCACCTGACTTTCAACTTCCAGGCCTTTTAGAGAGAAGTTGGAGACAAATATAAAGAGGAGGATGAGTCTTGTTTGGCTCTACTTCCCAAAGACGCTTTGCCAAAAAAATAAAAGGCAGCATAACACGTTGTGCATAGTTTTCTTACAGATATCTTACTGAAAGTCCATATAGAGGTGATGCTACGTAAATTAGAATTGATAGTTTCTCATTGTTCTTGAATTTATGATTGCTTCTCACTTTCACTTTTAATAGTGTTGTCAGAAACAACCATGTAAGTACATTTTGTTCTATGTTAATACATAATCTTTATTAGACGAGGAGGTGTTTTTAAGTGGAATATTTTGAAAATGTATTTTGTTAGAGATGCAGAACATATTTTATTTGCTTAATAAATCTTTTCAAGTAATTCCTGGAATGTAAAGAACGGGATTAATTCATGTGTCAGTGTTGCTAAGAATACTTTTGTTTCTTAGACATTCAGCAAAGCTTGGAACACAACTGGCTGATCTCCACCTTCATAACCAGCAACTTGGAGAGAAGCTGAAGAAAGAAGAAAGCACAGTTGGTACAGTACACAGCCGTTTGCAAATTTAACCTAGTTAATAATAATCAACAAAATAGTTAAAATAGCTTTTGTTATTTCAGGATAAGTTTGTCTTCTTCCACTAAAGATATTATGAAAATAGATTTGGATGAAACACCCAGCAGGGGATTGTCCTTTTGCTTTTGGTTGCTCTATTTGGATCTATATAAGCAAAGCGTTTATTCAGTTTGGGACCCTTGGTATCCCAAACAACAGTTTCTGCAAGGACATGGTATCAGAGGAGATACGCTACCTCAAAATATGATTATGAAGATTACAATATATCTGCTTTCCATCAGGCTTTAAGCTTAAAAACCAACCATTGTAACAAAAAGAGTATTAAGATGCAATTTTTTTTATTCTTAGTAGAAGCAGCGTTGTACCCTTGCATAATTCTTAAGGTCCATTTGCATTGTAGATACCTAGAATCTTGTCATTAGTATTGGATTTTTGTCTTTGGTTTGAAAGGTAAAGGTCAAGGGCAAATGGAAGTCCAGTTTGTGGATCAATTTGGCTTTCATACAGTTACCTGCTGTGGCTATCTTCCACAGGTAGGTTGTCCTTCATCAGACCGATAGAATTTTAAGTTTATCATACTTTCCCTTCAGTGACACAAAAGGCCAAAATTATCATAATGGAAATGCATTTATTTCTGTGGAGTCATAAAAAGAAAAAACATTGTTCAGCCTGCTAAGGGAAGTAGTGCTTTGGACAACACTTACAGCTGCATTGGACACTCATAGCTTTTCAATTTCTTGGGTTTTATCACTTTGAGAAAATGATTTATTCCCCTAATTTAATGTTTTAAGATAACAGTCTATTAAATGGTAGCATTTACTGTCCTGGATGGTATCAGCATAAAGGCTGTATAATCCTCCAAAGCTTTATTTAAAAAAGAAGAAAATTGGTCTTTTGCGTGGTGTAGAACTGACATCTACAATCCTGTTCCTCCAGGTGAATGACTGGCAGAATGACTGGGTGACTTTCTTTGCCCAGCAAAGAATCCAGCCGCAGATGGACATGATCGAAAAGAATTCAGGAGACAGGGAAGCAAGAGAACTTTGGGCACAACTTCAGGTAGGAGAAGTTCTCTCAACTCTCATTATGGCGATAGCTAAGTATCAGTTGTTTAGACTTTCTTTTCATAAACAAAAGTTCCTGTTTGTTGTTTCTGTTGGTAAGAGATTCCATCTTTTAGGGATTAAAATGCCTTTTGTTTTAAGATATAATGGCTTTTGCCACATCATCCTATGCTAATATTCCAAAGCGAATGTGTGCCAAAGAGCACTTTGCCTTACTGTTTGGGAAATACTAGATTACGTTCACACTTCTCATTCCCTCCAACATGTTTACGATGAGAAATGTATGTAAGCAGTACTATTCTGCACGTTACCTACTCATTTAAGGTTTGCATCTGATTAAGTGACTGCAGTATTAGTATTAGTTATATATTTATTAGTTACTTTCTAGAAATCTCTTCAAGGTTGGTGAGGGATTCCTGAGCCTTCTGATGATGAAGTGCGTGGTTGGGGTTGTTGTTGTTATTGTTAAAGCTGGTCAATATTGCAGCACTGAATGCCATTTTAAATTTTTTATTTTCTTAGTGCTAAAAAACATTTGGATTATTATTCTTCAGCTGCTGGCTTTTATGAAAAATAGAAATCCTCTTGATTTTCTCAGCATTTCTGTTGACTAGGTCCTATGCCACTTCAAGTTTGTTTGTTTGTTTTTTTTTAACGGACTTCTAAGAAGTTTCAATTCATGCTCTGGATGTATGCAGATAAAACTCTAATAATTCACATTAAAATGTAGTGCTTAATATGTCTTGCTTTTTTCCCCCCTGCAGCTGAAGATACCCAGTTTGTTCTGTGACATAGAAATTGTTCCTGCTCTCCTGCATGGAGATCTCTGGGGAGGAAATGTAGCTGAGGATGATTCTGGTCCAATTATCTTCGATCCGGCTTCTTTCTACGGCCATTCAGAGTACGAGCTTGCAATAGCTGGGATGTTTGGTGGCTTCAGCAGTTCTTTTTACTCTGCTTACCACAGTAAAATTCCCAAAGCTGCAGGGTTTGAGAAACGCCTAAAGCTTTATCAGCTTTTTCACTACATGAACCATTGGAACCATTTTGGTACAGGGTACAGAGGGTCTTCTCTAAACATTATGAGAAATCTTATAAAGTGACCCTCTGCTTAAGCAGAATACTTCCTATGTTGCTTGGAAACCCCATACTTGGCAGTGCAACTACAGGAGTAGTAATGTTAAAAAAAGCTATTAGACCCTTGACCTTGTTGCACAGCTAAAGACCTAGAGTCAGTGATTCCTGCTAAACACAGATATAATATAGTCATCCCTTTTTAGGATAGTTGGGAATACCTTTATGAGGGAAATAGCGAATGAGTTTATGCAGTTGCACAAAAGATCTGTTGGTGTCAAGAAAGCATTGTATGCTTGAGACTAGGCAAGTTAATACAGATCAAGCACTCAAGTCTGAATTATTTGGAAGAAGTACTTTCTTAGGGACCAGTTGTGACTCAGAGTGGAGAAATACCAGGGTTTACATTTGCACCCTAATGGAAAACATTAGAGAAGTGTTTGTGAAATGGAGAATTGCTTTTCTCAGTTACTGAGGAGATGGCTGAAAAAATTGATCATTACTTTTTAATGCTCCCCCCGACCTTTGTGATAGATTGCTCAGACTCTCTCAGGTCTTCATGTCCAGTTATGTGCATGAGAACAATGTTAACAAAATATTTTGAAGGTCAACAAGAAAATTATGTAATGGGAACTGTGAAAAATGATTGCTATTCATTATGCTAATGTGATTCTATTGGATGGAGACTGCTTCCTGTTCTGTTACAGAGCTGTTTGAAAATGGCTTATAATTCTTTTCTGGCATGTGCATTTTGGTGCCTCATGGCATTCTTGTAGGCTGTTCTGTGCTTGCTGGTCAGTGGTCTCTTATCTACAGCCATTTTGGTTTTAGCAGAACTAGCTCTCTTCTTTTTTGGATTATGCTTTTGTCCAGTAGTGTGCATTCTTAAAGACCTGTTCAGGTACACATCCTGTGAAGATGTACTCTCTCACTCATACAAGCAGAAGATGTACTTTTTGACTCTCGTCATTGCCCACAGGTTAATGCCATCTGGTTGTGATACAGGCTTCACATAAATTTTCTGTAATTTACACTACAGGTGCCATAAGCTAACATTTTTCTTCAGACCCCACTAAGTGCACTTTGTAGCTCTTGTGATAAGAGACATGAAACCAAAGGAAAATAAAACATAACTCACAGAACAGCAGCTCTACACCATTGTCAGAAGTTCTTCAAGGATAGCTTTGCAGACTAGCTATTTCTTGTGCCTGTGAGATGGTAATGCTAACACTGTACTCTTTTTGATGTAGGCTGGTAATGATATTTCAGTGCAAGCGTACCAGGTAGGTGAGAGAGGTGCATGATTCCTAACAAGCATTTTGTATGTTTGGCAATGACTTTAATTCATTAAAAATGTTTTTCATTGGATATTGACAGATTACAGAAGGTTTTTTAGTTGCTGGTTTTGCAGTTATTTATACAAATTGGAAGCAAGTTTAGAGAAGCCTATCACTTGATATAACTTTCCTTAATTCTACTAGTCTTCTCACTGGCTGTCTGACTTTTGCTACAAAAAGTTTTAGAGCCTTGCTTGGTAGAATAGCTTTTACTTTTACCTTGTTGCTTAAATAAAAAGTTTCCAGTTGATTATTGTTGTCTCTGTTTTCTGAATTAAAACCTTACAGCTTGCGTCCGTTCTTGGGGAGCTACTTGCTCTAACTTGTTAAAGGTCTCTAGTTTGTTAGAGAATTATGGTCATTAAAGGCATTGATGGGAACGTAATCATGGATTTTAATCTGGAGCAGTGTGTCAATGAAAAAAATTTACGTGTTGTTCGGTTACAGTATCATTTGAGGTCCTATCTATGCATTCAAACTTTATGTATTGTACCAGCTGTTTGGATGTTGTTGATGAAATATTACGTCTGTGCCTGTATTCTTATCCCATTCACACACACTTAACAGTGCTTAGCGCAGCTGATTGATGCTGTGGAATTTTAGCCAGCATTCACTCTGGTTAGATCCCTTAACTGTTTATTTCCATATGTCTTCATAATAAAGTTAAAAGTTACTTAACAAGGTCATTCTGTTTACAAAACTTCAATAAATCAATATATTTATTTTGCTAAAATACCTAAGTCTGTTTTAGCATTAGAAGATGAAAAGTGATATGAATGTGGATTTTCTGTCAGTCATAGACTTGAGTGATAAATGGTAAGTCTTCAAAGATCACCTTTTCCTAATAGAACTGAATCAAGGTATTTTTGTGATTGAAAGAAAATCGTGTTGTATGCAGGTTATGTAAACAGAAACAATTGTATTTAGAGATTTAATTTAAGGTATATGCTCACTTTTTCAAAGCTATTTTGTCCTACAATTAAAAATGGAAGGGTTGTAGAGAGGAATACAAATGGAATGTAACAGCAAGCTCTACTATACCATCGATCCCTTGGTTTTGAGTTCTTATAGACAGCAGTTGAATCAGAGGATGGAGAAGGGGATGAAATCTTCCGAAGGCAGGCTGCTGGTGGACTGTTAAGAAGAAATTGCTGCAATTCTATAAGGTAAATTATTTTTTTTTTCTTACGTATTGTACAGTTTGACACTGCTCTTAGAATTCTCCTCTGATCATTTTGTTGCATTATGTGTTCTAGGCATGCCTTTGTTATTTGTCTCTTTCTCTCATCGTTCAAAGCTAATGTGTCCTGCTTTTTCCTTCTCATATATTCCTCTCTCTTGGCTCCCTCTTTACATTGTAAATCTGTTAAGCGTGTTTCCTTGTACCCATGCTCTCATTCTGTATTTCCTGGTTCTCTACCATAATTTTGCCGACTTTCCATTTCTGTTTGGACAAGGAAGAAGGGTAAAAGAACTGCTGAATTTTTCTTAAATAGACAGTGTATATGTATTTGTATGTTGTAAAAAATCGTAATGTCCTCTCATGATGTTTCTAAGTCTTTTCTCAAGATGGATCACAATACATGCGTGGC
Source organism: Rynchops niger (assembly GCA_013400035.1). Classification (NCBI taxonomy): domain Eukaryota; kingdom Metazoa; phylum Chordata; class Aves; order Charadriiformes; family Laridae; genus Rynchops; species Rynchops niger. The sequence goes on from VXBH01006425.1 coordinate 363,679, forward strand.
ATTAGTAGACTAAAGCATCTCAAGGCATTTATTTTTAATACTTTGAAAACCAGATTTCTTTATATATTTTTTCTTAATTTAAGATAAATTTTGAAATTAATTCCTTAAGGAATTAATTAGTGGATATGATTGTGCATAACTCTTAACAACACCAGCTTCTGCCTTGAAGAGGAGTTAGGAGAAGGGAAGCTTGGAAATCTGGCCTCGGTTGTTAGGATCATAGGAAGACTCAGGTTGTGAGAGATCTCAGGAAGTCACTTAGTTCAATCTCCTGCTTAAAGCAGGATAAGCTAGGAGGACAGGCCATGTTACTTAGGTCTTTGTCTGGTCTTGAAAACCTCTAAGATGGAGGCTTCACAACCTCTCTGGGCTACCTGTTTCATGGCTTGGCTGTCATTGTGAAAATAAATCCATTTTGAACCTCTCTGCAAGAACCTGTATTTCTGCTGAATTGCTTATAGTTCCTGTGTAACCTACATTTCAGTCTCATGGGCTGCTGCCATCTGCAAAAGCTGCCTGCAAAGAGGAATGTTGCACTCTAGTACTGTTTTTCTTCCTACTTCTTGTCTTCACTGTTGTTCCAAAATAGATCTGCTGATGTTAACTGATGCTGGACTGTTCTTGCAGAAGTAAAAGTGGGTGAGAACTGGTCTATAATCAGGTTGTACTGTAGGCACTGTTTGTGACAAAAGATTTAAGGGGAAAATATATTTCTGGTAACTAAGCCACACCAGAATCACAATAGCTGTATTATTTTCTTTGTAAGATAATATTCAATTGCTTTTCAACACATTTTTCAATGAAATCTCCAAGAATTCACTGAAATCTCCCAAAGCATGGTTGATATTGTCTAAAGAGCTGCAGCCTGTGCAATTATACTGAAGATCAGATCTATAGGATTAAAGGAGCTCTGAATTATTTGTCCTTGGATAGCTCTTTACTGAGAAACTAACTGCTGTCAAAGGAATGGAGGTTTTTATGATGGAAGTCTTTTCTTGCTTGTGTCTTTCACTGTTCAATATAGCTTCTTTGTTTCCTATGATTCTTTAGATACTCCCAAAGGAGAATTAAACAATCTTTTTCTCATTGGTATGCGTGTCTTCTGGAGAGTCTTTGAAAACAAACACATTATAAGCAGTTGTGAGCAAAACAAGAAAAGAGCTGGGAAATGAAACAGTTACAAACTCCACTATAAGCATAACTCTGAAGATAGGTCTCAAACCAGGAGCCCGACAACACCCACAGAAATAGTCCTTTGTGATTCCTCACCCTCAGGCAATTCGTATTTTCCTTTGGGATCTGGCCATGGTGCTGAATTGCTCCTTGTAGGAGCTGTCATTGACTGGGGTATTCTCAAGCACTCTGTTCCTTGGAGCCCACCTGGGATGCTTTTGAGTTCCTTTACTTCCAGCGTTTGAAATGAATTGTTTAAAGTTGCTTGACAGGAAAGAACATGAACAAAATGTTGGGAAACCAGGCCTTTCACCTGTGCATTACTAGTTAAATATCAATCCATTGTGGAAGCAAATAGAAGGATTTCCTATCTCTTGGCTACTATGTAAGTGATGCAATATATTTGGATTAACACAGTCCTGTTTCTTTTTCAACAAAAAATAAAACAGTATGTCAGAATGCTGAAAAAAGTGTTACGGTCAGTAACTATTGGCATCTTCACTGGAAACTGTAGGAGGCATATCCATGGCATACTAGACTGCAAAAATTTGGGTTCAGTAGTAATATTGTGGATTAAGATCCATTCTTGTTTGGTTTGTGGTTTTGGGTTGTGTTGGTTTGGATTTTTGTTGGTTGTGTTTGTTTTTTGTTGGGTTTTTTTTTTTTTCCTCTTTTTGTCTCCTTAACAGGTAAATAGAAAAATGAATTAGGGTATCTTTCAGTATGCAGAAATAAGGGCTCCTGGTCATTGTCGTTTATCTTGTTGCCAAAAAACTATTCCTTTCCCCAGGTGCTCCATTGCAACCCAAGGTACCATTCACTCCTTTCAGCAGTTGGAGACCATTGTTCTAATAGTAGGATACTCTTTAGGGCTTCATACATCCTGAAACTCAAATTGCTTGGCATTTTCACTATCTATAAATCAGTCACATGAGTCACATTAACTAACTGCCCAAGAACTGTCCAAGAACTACAGCCATAATCAAGTTGCTTTGAGTGCATGTGAACTGGTTTATTGTGATTTAATGTACATGCTGAGCACTCATGCTTTAAGCTTTCTTTGGTCCAGGCATAGTTGTTTGCTTTTGCAGCTGTGGCCCACTTCCTAGGCACAAATGCTCTATGAGTGTACGGAAAAACTACTTGAGACTCCTACTCTTCTCTAACTCTTCTCTACCTCTCCCCAGTGTTAGTTTCTGTAGCTCTATTTTGTGAAGAATCTATATTACAGTTACTATATCAGTGATGTGACAGTTGGAAAATATTACGGCTGGACTTTGTAGAAGGATTGCCAAAGCAGTCACTGGTTACTTTAGACATATAATGCAAATGTCCAACCAAAATATGTAACCTCAAGTGTGGCTTCTTGCCATTCTTGAATACTCTTCTGTATTTGAATCACTGTTTCTGATTTCAGGCCATGAGTTGCACTTTTTCAGCTTGTGCTCCTACTCTGTAAGCAATGTCCTGCTCAAATAAATCTGGCTGTTACAAAGTTCCTCCTTAGCCAATTTGTCCCCTTGAGGTCTGCTGTGTTCCAGCTTCTCTGTATACCATAAGGAGCTATGTTCTGAGAAATTACTTGTTAGAAAAATAACTTGTACTATACCAATATTTTTCACTCCATGGAGGGCTGGAACCGTTTGTGAATGTAGTGAAAAGCCTACCTAAGTGAAGCCAGTATTTGTCCAGTAATCATTCCTTTTTCTGTCAAAACCAAATATATTAATCAACACAAGCAAATCATAGTGAAAAGAGAGATAAATGCATGAAAGCACAGTGCAGCAGTGACAAGGGAATCCAAAAGTTCCCTGGGGAGATGGTAGCCATTGCTGCTCCAATTGAGAACAAGAACTGCAGCCTTTTCCACAGATTGTAATGTGCTAGGAGTTGGCATAGCCACCTAACCAAATATGTTATCTTTATACAGACATTATTAAAACAAATACTGTAGGGTCTGGGTTATGATAACATGTTTTAAAGGTTTAACACCTTATACCCGAGGGTGTCAGTGCACTTTGCAAGTATGAAATGATTAAATTCAGCAGTACCCAAGGGATCTTCTTTCTGTGTGTTACAGATTGTGAAAGGATGTAAAAAGGTGAAATAATGTCCGAAAGACGGCATGAAATCCGGAGAAGCATATAGAACAGTATCACAAATTTCTTTATTACCACCTTGATGCTTTTACTATGAATTTTCACTTGATGTCCAGCCCTGAGCATGTCACTATCTCACTGACTTGAGGGCACTTTCAGGCAATGAAAGTCTTTTGGCTGTCTCTTACAAGAGGTTGAATTATGTCCCAATAAGGGAAAGTGTTCTAAAGATCTCTGTGACAACAGAACTCCAGTCCACGCAAAGCAACTACAAGCAGAGAAAAAAAAACCCCAACCTTTCCACATGTTTCCAGTGGCTGACTTACGGTGAGCCGCGTGATTTAACTGAACCCTTATAGGCTGCAACTTTGTTTTTCACATCTTAAATAACCACAATACAAGTGCGCAATTTGTATTGTTGTGTTTAGACTCCCTCTAGTGGATTGGTTTAAAAATGACCTACCAATGCGCTCACAGAGCTTAAAAAAGAAAAACGGGTCCAAACTACAAATACCAGCAGCTCTCAGCACAGTTGAAAGAGGACCCAGGGCGCACCTCTCCATTTTATTCTAGCAAATATTTATAAAGATTTTTACTTTTCATATATAGCTATAAAAGCCCATGGGAAACAAAGCATTTGAAACATTACCTCTGGATTTGCTTTTTATTTTTGGCTGCTTTTTTTTTTTTTTTTTTTTTTTTTTTTTTTGTTTTTAATTTGGTGGGTGGCCCTTTCTACCTCATAGCAGAGTGACAGTGAAAGAAGGACCCAAACCTTTAATCTTGTTTTGCAGTGGATTCAGCAGAAAGCAGCTGCAGCAGCCTGGAAATTACCATGGAAAAAATCCTGAAAACAGAACTGAAAACTTCCGTTCTGAAGGCATTTGGAAACTCGGGAGGAGGATACATTAGCCAAGGCCAAGGTTATGAAACAGACAGTGGACGAGTATTTGTTAAAATCAACCACAAACCTCAGGTTAATGCTAGCAGATATTTAACTACTAATATTGCATGTAGAGAGCTTTTTATTTTAAAAGCACCTGATTGTTAGTAACTTCTGCATTTTCAGTCTGACTTTGAATTATTTCAGTTTTCTTTTAAAAGCTGTAGTCTATATATTATATCAAATACTAACGCAGCAGGTTTGGTTAATGCAAAATGAGGTGTAATGCAATGTGATAACCCTCAACAATAGGAACTGGCATTGCAGTGTGTAAAATGGAGGCTAAGCACAGAGCTGTTATTGTAATACTTAGAGCTTGGAAAAGCCTAAAGCTAAATTTGCATTCACTGCATTTCTTTTCATGTTTCGGTTGAGAGGACAGAATAGTGAGGGAGCAAACAGGGTGCCAGTGCTAAAATTCATGCATTGTTTTTAAAGCTGCAGAGTTTTCAAACTTCCCTATTGCTTTTTGTATTTCTAGCAGTAAGATTCTTGCAATTTTTCAGGTCAAGCTCTTGACTTTTCTATTACTAAATGAATGCTCAACTGTGTTTTGTAACACCACAGTGCATCAGAAATTTGCTTTGTCAATATCAAAAACATCCTAAAACTGCTGTGAAGAACAGCATCTTGACTTCAGAAATGTAGAGTACAGACTTAATATTTGTACTGTTGTCTCTATCTGGTGGCCATTGACCTGCATGGAAAGGAGAACCAGTTTAAGGATTCAATCTTTTACTTCGTTTAGTAGTGGTCATCTGTGGTTTTGAAATACCCATTTGTGGGTATTATCCTCAGAGATACTGTTATGTCTGAGTAGTTTGGTATCTCCATACAGCTGGAAATCATGGTGAAATGTGATATATCCTACTACCCTGGAATGAATTTTGGAAAAAAACCAAGTTAGAATTGAGGTATTCAAGTTTCTCTGTGTGGACTGAAACCTTGCTGCACCCACATTCTTTTATCAAGATGAACTAACTCCTTGTACCTTTGTAAACAAGGCTATTTTTCCCAAAGTACTTGTTGCAGACATCCATAGTTTAGCCCAAGGATATTCTTCTTCCCTGACAGGCTAGAAAAATGTTTGAAGGGGAAATGGCAAGTTTGGAAGCTATTCAGAAAACCAATATTGTGAGAGTCCCTCAGCCTATTAAAATCATTGACCTACCTGGAGGAGGAGCAATGTTTGTCATGGAGTACCTAAAGATGAAGCACCTCAACAAGTATGTCTGTACATATCTTTTTCTTTTTACTATGTTTTGGGGCATATTTTCTTAGCGAAGATCCTCTGTGTTCTCTCAGAGCTAGAGCTTATATTCGTCAAGATCTGTGTTTGTGTGTGTATATGTGCATATACTAAAAATATATATACATATCTATATATGTATTTGTGTGTGTATACACTCTTTCCCCATACTTTGCTCTTCCCTGACCTTCTGCCTGCAATAGAAATGGCGTGCTATTGGTCGTGTTGAGCTTTGTGTGCTGGTTCACATGTGCTGAGATGCTACTAAAGTGAATGTGATAATGGCTGAGTTTAGCCCGTGTTTTCCCTCATGGAATTTTTCATTTGAGTTTCTTTTTCCCACCTATCAGTTGTCTTTAAATTTCTTTAAACTTCATAGGTTTCTTATGTCTTTGAAACCTCTGTTCTCTAAATATGTTCTTCAAGTATGATTGAAGCCAGTCAACAAGTTCAAAGACACTAGGGTGAGGAAGAACTAAATGACTAGATAATAAGAATCTCCGTTTTGTCCATTAACCAACCTGAACATGGAATTCAGGAGTCATAGGCTCCTGAACATAGGATTTCAGGAGTTATCTGCTTTGTTCCAGGCCTCTACGGGAACATAGTAATGCCTCTGGGTCTTCTGGCAGTTGTTTGTTGAACTTATCTATTTTTATTGGGAGAATAATGACAATTCCACAGCCTCCCCAAACACTCTGTTCCAATCCATCCCACTGTTCCTAGGAAAGATTTTCTAATATCTAACCTCAGTCCTCCTGGTTGCAATTCTAAGCCTATTATTTTCTACCCATTCTGGCCATGGAGAATAAATGAGTTTCGTTCCTTGCAGCTCCTGTTCAGATATCTGTGTGATATTTTAACTGTTTTTTGCTTGTCCATCTGCATTAAGCAACCTCAACTTAAACCTTGCTTATGGCTTCTTTTTAGACTTACTATTCTTATTGCTGTTCAACTGATCTCGAAATATGAGGCCCAAAAGTAGATATCGTGTTCTGTTCTCTGCTTATTAATGTGGAGCTGGTAAGGAGGATTACTTGATCCTCCTGCACTCTATGCTCCTGTTTTTACAACCTTGTGTTCCGTTTACCGTTCTTACAAGAGCATCAGCTTATGTTCATTTTATTAACTGTTACAACCTGTTTCTTCAGACTTGTTGCCTAATCATTTGCACATAAGTTATGTACTTATGAAGATAATTAAGGTTCTATATTTGACAAAAATATACTTGGTCATATTTGAGATTTTTTTTTTCCCCCTGTAATATTTTGTTCACTTGTCTTATTTAAATTTCCTTTTGTGTTTTGATCCTCCAGATATTCTTCAAAGCTTGGAGAGCAGATAGCAGATCTTCATCTTTATAATCAGAAACTTGGAGAGAAATTGAGAAAGGAGGGAAACACAATTGGTAGAGTATTGATATCATGTACTAAACCAAAAATGAAATCATTCATTTGGCTGTGGTGCAATATTGCAGGTCACAAATAATCTGTGAATCAAAAATAAGTCATGTTTAATGATAACATGTTCAAGTGTCAAAACAGTATCTGTGATCTGGACCCTGTTCCTGAATGTCTTTTATGCGAAGAAAAGTCACTGAATGCGACTAATTGCACCTCCATTTCCATTCAATATTTTCAAGTCTAAGAGAGTTCTTTCCATGTTTAGAGAGGGCTCTGACCATGAAATAAGTGTAACTTATTGCTTAAAATTATTTTTTATGCCTGTTCTCTGAAATTTATTTCTGTGTTTGCAGACTTTGCTACGTAAGGATCTCAAAACTCAAAATAATTATTTTGTTTTTCAGGTAAAGGAGCAGGTCACTCTGAGTCTCAGTACGTGGATAAGTTTGGATTCCATACAGCCACTTGCTGTGGTTATATACCACAGGTATGTTCCATGTCTATGAAAGCTGACATGTATGCATGTAGCTCTATGAACTCCTTATACAAAAGCTTTTTTCATTTGCCTTCAGCTTAATGATCACAGTTTTGCTTTCACTGTTTCATTCTGACCTGTCAGTGAAGGGAATACGATGGCTATTCGATGTGTGTGGCTTGATACGATGCATACAGCAAGCAGACACAGTGGATCGAAGAATTTGAAATTATGTGGTGATTCTTTAGCTTGGTGATACTTAATAAAATAAATATCCCTTCACATACCATGTCTTGCTTTTGTTTTCTCTAAGCCCTTAGTATATGGATCTCAAAGGGCAAAATCCACTGCTTTTAGAGGGCCTCATCATGTAACACATGACCTAAGACATTGGAAAGTGCTCTCAAAGATAAATCAGTCATTTGCTGGCTCTGCATATGGTAGAATTTTATTCTACTATTTAACTGAATAAACTTTCAATATCTCAAACCCTTTGCTAAGTACAGCTTTTCACCAAATTAGAAATGCATTACCAGAAAGATTTTGGAATATAATATGGAACAACTCAAATGATCTCACGAGAAACTCTTCCTTTAAAGTACGTTACGAAAATTGGAATGAATTAAAATAGCCAGAACCTCAACTTATATCTCATGTTAAAGGCAGCCCCACCTAAACACGGAAGAGAGCATCACTCCCAACAGAACAATCAACAAAATATCTAATAACATTGTGCATAGGTCATACTAACGTTGCCTAGGCCATTGTGAGAGCATTGAGCACTTTAACTTGATATGTATGTATTATTAATACTGACTATGTATATCTTAAAAGGCTATGTATATGTTAAAATTGTTTATTACAAACCTCTGTGTCGTATTTCCTAGGTGAATGAATGGCAGAGTGATTGGCCTTCCTTCTTTATTCGTCACCGACTCCAAGCTCAATTGGATTTGATTGAAAAAGATTATGGAGACAGAGAAGCCAGAGAACTTTGGTCACAGCTAAAAGTATGAACCACATCTTAAATCTGTTTTTTAGAATGTTAGAAAATATGTATCAGTGGAATATTAAAGGTGTTCTATAAGAGATTTATGTAGCTTTTAATAAACAGCTGATCCAACGACATTGTTAGCTGAAAATAATTCATGTTTCAGTTTTTTAATAGCGAAAATAAACCTGTAATTCAGCACTGACGTTTATTTCTTAGAATACAGCTAGTAGTAAGATGGGAAATCCTATCTGAGAAGTTGGTGTTACAAAGTAGGTAAGATTCTGCTGCCCGGGCAGGTTTTGGTTTTTTCAATTAGTCCAGTCTCCCAACCAAGACCACAGTTCAGGTCATATTCCACGCAGCATTAGCAAACAGCCAGGAAAGTATTCCTCTGCAAGCTTGACATCACAAATTTGTTCCTTAATTCTGGTTAATTGGTACAGATTTTTACTGCTGTCCTTTTTGCCACTGAAACCTTTTAATTTAAATGAAACTTATGTTTTATTTCTTGTGACAGCCAACACTATCCATGTCTAGAAACAATGCATTAATACTAGATATTTATACTAGACTGTGAATTAAATGACTTACTGAGATCTGTGAACAATGAAGAACATTTACTACTGGCTAACAGTTTAGGTTTATGCTTGTAGCCATCAACTTCAAAAGCGCTCCATGAGGACTGAAAACAGGCAGTATTTGACTAGCTTAGTGTTTTATAATAATACTACAGTACTTTATTTACTATTTTCTTAAAAAGTCTTTAATTGTTATGTGTTTGTTTTTGCTTTCTCAGATAAAGATTCCTGAAATGTTCTGTGATGTAGAAATTGTTCCTGCTCTCCTGCACGGTGACCTATGGGCTGGAAATGTGGCTGAGGACGACTCTGGGCCAATTATCTTTGACCCTGCTTCCTTCTATGGCCATTCAGAATTTGAACTGGCTATTGCGGGCATGTTTGGTGGATTTAGCAGCTGTTTTTTCTCGGCCTATCACAGTAAAATACCCAAAGCTCCAGGATTTGAGAAACGAAACAAATTGTATCAGCTCTTCAATTACATAAACCACTGGAACCATTTTGGGACAGGGTACAGGGGTTCTACCCTAAATATAATGAGAAAACTTTTAAAGTGACCAGATAGGTTTGAGAAATTCTGACATAGTCCCTTGGTAATTAACAGCCCCTGCTTATCAGGAGTAACACATAGTAGGAATTAATGTTGATGATAAGACACCTGACATGTAAAAGGCTTAGAACACTTGTGAGCCTCACTAAATGTTAAGAGTGATTGTGTAATTTTTAACTTGTACACTAGTTTACTAGCACAGATTCCTACCCTGCTGAAGGAAAAGACTGCCTTGTTTGTGAAGATTCCACTAGGTTGGAAAAGTAGCACGACAGCCTAACCCTACTTACCATCCACAGTCTCACTTCTTGGCTGCTGCGTTTCCGCAGTTTATATCTTGCCATTTCTGCTGCTGATTTATTGGCAGTTCAGTATTGAGAGCTACCGTTGGGGGATTGCAGTGCTGGAAGTAATAAGTGGTTCCTTATGTCTCCCCTTTTTTGTTCTGTTTTAGTTTTTTGTCTGTTTCCATCTTTCTGTCGTCCTTCCTTTCCCGTGTTAAGTGTCCTGATCCAAAACTTAAATCAGATTCTATGAATCTGAAAATGAAAACATTCTCTTCTTGATTTAAAGAGTAGACGGGGCCCTTTGGACTGCACTTGGCAAGCATATATATAATTAATAACACTTCTAATATTTATTTAATTTAATGTAATTTACTTACATGCTTTTGGTTTTTTTTCTTGCTGTGATAAATTAAATTACAGTAGTATTTTGTAAAAAAGATATCTCTGTAGTTCCTTGGTAATTAACTGTAGTCAGAAAGTGGGTTGTTACCACACAAATTTGATAATAACATATTGTAGTTTTAGTATGATACTTTAGTGTGTTATACTTTGATAGTAACACTTTTAAAAAACTTTGTAAAAAGATAGCAAAAAGTGGGAGGGAAGTTTAGTGTTTTGATGACAAGAAAGCAGCTCTTGCTGCTGTGTTGGTTGGTGCTTGATGTATTTTTGATTTTATAAAATAATGTACAGTAGACAAAGCAAGTCTGTTCTGCCACTGCTGGATGATTGAAGGAACAGTGTCAAATTGGATGGCTTTATAATGTTTTTTAATATTCCGAACTGCTTTATTTTTACAGAAAACATAGGCAATGAGAATTTGTGGAAAAAAAAGTGCAACAAAGATGTTGGCATGCAATGAGAGCTACAGTACATTAACAAAGTCCTGTTTTTTTAATGGAAGAAAGTGATAAAGGAAGTAAACGTAAGTGCAGTCCAGCAAATGCTTACGTAAATCAGAAAACTTGAATAAGAATGACTTAATTTACGTATTTAGGCTTCGGAAGGTTGTCATGACTAGTACCTAAAATGTTATATTCAAAAATGCTCAAATATGTTTAGACTTTTTTTTTTTCATTTTCAAATGGCTGTGCTATAAAGATTTCGTAAACTTTAAAGCTAGATGTTGTAATTTATGCTGTTTTAAAAAAATGCATTTCATTCTCTATGAATATAATACAAATAGATAAAAATTTTTATTTTCTTTGAATTTGGGCTACAATTAGGGGAAGTTGTAACGGTGTGGTTATAACACTTAATACAATTATAAGAGTGGAAAAGTGGTGTAATAGAATTAGAATACAGTTGAAATCATAGGTGAGAGCTAGAAAATCCAGGTCTAAGAAAACAGCAAAGTGCATGCTTACTAGTTTTATTAATGTCAACAAAAATACATGCATTACATTGGAAAGTACACATGAACTTAAAATTTCTCCTTCTCAAATAAAATACTTGCCTTACAGAAACTATGTGTTTGGTGTACCTGCATTTTGTGATTGTGGTTTGTGTTAACGAATTTGAGCTTGAAGATAAGAGATACGGGTGCAGATGGAGTTGCTGGATACCGGCAAAGAGAAGTTACCCGTCCTAATGTCCTGACCAGACCCACGTGTCTCCCTCAATTTCCTTTTTCATCAATGGAGAGAATCGAGCACCCCTAAAGGTGGCTGATCTCACCCTGAACACCCATTTTAGTTTGTCAGCTGGTCTGATCCTTCAAATTTATTTTGTAATAAGTAAAAAGATAACTTTTTACATATTGGGCTTAGTCTGTGTCTGGCCTATGATGGGTGACTTAGTCAATGTCCACTTTAGACGCTGACTTTAGTTTTCTGTTGTTGGTGCTGTGTCAAGAAGAAAGTGGAAAAGTAGTGCTGTTACCTGGTAAAATATTTGGTACCGAAGGGGAAAGCGTGTGGGAAGCGTGGATGGAGACATGGTATGTCTTGGGCTCAAACACGACAAAATATCTTCCCAAAAACGCTAACAGGAAACAATCTGGCATGACCGACAGGAACTGCTGTGAGGGGGCAGCCATTGAGTCTGCCCACTTGCTTCCCTTTTTTTCTATAGTTTTCAGCGTTCAGACTTTGTTTCCAGAATTTTTTATCAATTCTGAGTTGACAATTAACCGCATAATTCAATGTTTTGGCGTGGGTAGAGTAAAAAAGGGAGGAGGTCGCAGATAGCCGCCTAAGCCACTCGCCGCCGCCCCGGCCTCCCTCCCTTCGCCTCAGCCGCCCGCCTTATCCCCTCAGCCGCCCGCCCGCCCCCCGACGGAGGGGCGGGGCGGCGCGCGGGAGCGCGGCCGTCGCCGCAGCCTTTGGTCCCGCGCGGCGCCCCGTAGGAAGGAGGCTGCGCGCGGGGCGGCTGAGGGGGTGCGCGGCGGCGGTTGCCAGGGCGCCGAGCGCGAGAGTTGCTAGCGGGGTAAGGGCCTCGCTCGCCGTCCCCGCTGCTGTCGCCGGCCACCCCCGAGAGCCACCGGCTGTGTGGGACGGCTGGGGACGCAGGGTAGGGCCGGGCCTCCGCCCCGCGGCACCTGGCGGGGAGGGGCGCGGTGGGCCGCATGGCGGCGGGCCGGGCCGTGTGTGAGGAGCGGCGGTGTCGCATGAGGGAGGGGTCGCCTGCGCTTCGCCTAGCGGGAGGGATATTTTGACTGACCGGCTCTTCTTGTGCCCAGGTGTGACAGGGAGCGCTGACGGCTGGCCTCGGGCATGGCTTTAGACGAGAGGGATGGAGCCGGGCCGGAGACAGAGGATGGCAAGAGTCAGGAGCCAGGTGTCATCGCCACGAGAAGTATCCTGGAGAGTTTCACAGAGAGTCAGGAGGTCCGGGGGCTCATCGGTAGCCTGAAGGGAGTCTTTGGGGATCTGGTGGCTCGAGAAATGACAATGGAAAAATTCATAGGTAAGCACATCATCCAAAGGGAGCATGTTCTTATGTCATTTAAAAGAATTTATTGCCAAGAAAGGACTAAACCGCTAATTTTGGATTAGTGGTAATGCTGCAATTCTGTTAACAGGTAGTTTAGATTTATTCTTTTACTCATTTTGTTTTCCAGATATATACTCCATCCATGTTATTTAACTACTCTAAATAAAAATTCAAGTCTTGGATTTAAAAAAATTTGAATTCTGACCTGTGTTTAGTCTATTTTCCTATTCAAACGCAGACAGTAATTTAGTTGAAGTTTGTGTGTCTGTCAAATAAAGCCATTTTTGTACTTAACTGGTTGTTAAAAATGCATACCTTTTGAGCTTTAAAGCAGTCATTTCATATTTTTACTTATGTATTTCATATGAAATATGAAGGGTAGCTGACTCCATACAGATCACGTAATTGTTTCTGAGTGGAGGCAACTTGGATCTGACTTAGTAGCTGAGCTTTTGTGCCACATAATGGAAGCTATTCTGCTTCTAGATCTCAGCTGAATATAGAAGTGGTATAATTACGTGCACGTAGCAGTCCTAGGTAATTAGCCTGTTATAGTCCACATCTGTGTATTGGATCCAATAGTCTGACCAGGTGATCTGCAAAAGTTAATTCAAAGTTTTGTGTATTTATAAATCAAATTAAGTGGACTAGCATTTTGCAAGTACTTTTGCAAAAAATGGTGAAATTGCAAAAACTTACGGTCAAAATATTGATCTGGTGCCTGTGTTTTTGACAAAAAGCAGAACCCCAAAATTTGGAAATCTGACCCTGCAGAAGTTACTCAGCAGCCTTATACTTGATTGACTTAACTGACTGCATCTGAGGAGGTTAATGATGAACATATAACTGTTCAAAAAGAAGTAGCAAAAACATTGACATTTGTGTTGATTGTTCAGTATCACAGGTGAAATGGTAGACTTTGTGATAGAAAAGCCATTACTGAAAAAAACCTCAGTGTCTGTAAGGCCATCATCTCCAACCAATCATCTTCCTATGTCTCTCTGTATTTCATATCATATGTACTGTCTCTGTGTATTTTAATTGTATTTATGAACTTTCTGCATGCATGTCATTGCCCAGTAAATTCTGTGTTCATATACTTAAAACTGATAGGTACTGTACATGTCGTTCAATATTTGGTTGTAATATTTAGTGCCAGAAGGTACCGTTTGATTCTTCTTGGGCAAAATGTCCCGATATGGTAACGGGCTAAATTTATGGGATATAACGTCGAAGCTCAGGGAATACCTTTAATCTGTATGCAGATAACGCAGTAATGATCCGTGACAGAAGATTTTAACGCAGGTCTCCAAAGCATTCACGAAAACGCCATGCTCATTTTTTTGTGAACCGTTAGAAGCAGAAGTTTGGAAGATCGTTTAATCTGCAACTGTAATTTTTGTAGGAAAATTTAGGAAGATCTTTTTTTGAAATAGCATTAGGTGGACATGTTTTCAGTTCATTCTCTTCAGCATTTAGATTTAGGGTTTTATTTTAGATTGCCAGACTGTGATCTGGGAAAACAATTTGGCAAGATAAGGAATTTGCCATTAAATTCCACTTCTGCTGAGAGCTATTGCTTTCAGTGTTGATGGAATTTCTTGTATTCACTAGTTCTGATTATTTGTACGCAGCTTAAGGTGTCATTAACTACAACGGGAAGTTAGTGATGATCAGGAGCTCAGGCTTCCTTCTTGATAGGAGACAGCACTATGGTACCTCTGTTTGCAAAGTCCCATCAGAAATGGTGTGCTGGTAAGTTGCGCTTAGGAAAGGGGAGCCACAAAGAGCTCTGCAGTGAAGAACAGCAATAAACGGAGTGATTGCTTGTTTCATCTCGCTGTGAGATTTGTCCATAGTAATTTGAGAGACTCCTGGAAGAGAGTTGATGATACAATGTAGGTAAATGATTGCACTGTTGAAGTGGACAGACTGTATTTTTACAGTTACTTCTCTGTAATTTTCTTAGTTTTTGACCTCTCTTACAGGTGGTGGCAGCACTTAGCTCAAGGATACTGAAATCTTTAGCTAAAGCTGTCTGGAATCAGGGGTGTAGCTCACAATTAATGCCTGCAAGAGCCTTTAATTTTAATAGTTTATCACAGGTATCTTTTCCATTTCAGGTATAATGGACAAGTACCAGGAGCAGCCTCACTTGCTGGATCGCCACTTGGGTAGGAATGTCATCTTTAAATATTTTTTGTGCAGATACTTGAAAATCTGTTAAACTAGAAGGTCCATATTTGCATAACAAGTTTGCTGTGGATAATATTACTACTGTCTCCCTCTTTGCTATTAGAAGTATGAGAAACTGTAAGCTAACTGCATGTAGTCTCACTTTTTTTCTCTCATTTCATTAGAGTGGATGATGAATTCATTGTTGGATATAGTACGGGACAATGGATCTCCTCCCCCACTAGTTCACCTGGCTTTTAAATTTCTTTACATCATTACAAAGGTAAAAAATCCCAAATTTAACATCCTGTAACTGCAACGTGTAAATTTCCAATTTTTTTTTTGTTATTTAAGTAACTTTAAAAAATTTAATATTTAAAAAAAATAGTAAAATAAATAATTGTCTGAGTAATGCAATGAAATGTTTTGAACTGTACTGTGAAAGGTTAGTTCTGTTTTTGATGATTTTCATGATAGCTCATGTTATTCAACAATCCAGAGTAGTAAAAATCAGGGTCTGAATGCAAAAAAAAATTGCAGACATTGAGATACTTAGTGATAAACCAAGAGTCATGATGTTAAAAAGAAGAGTAAAATAAGATGTAGAAGGATTGTGGAATTTTCATCTGAGCATAAAAAAACCCCATTTTTTGACTGCAAGGGTTGAATACTGGATTAGATTACTCGGACGGGTTGTGGAGTCTGTATCCCTGGAGATACTGAATACCCTACTGGACGTGGTCCTGGGCAGCCTGCTATAGGTGACTGTGCTTTAGCAGGAGAGTTGGACCAAACAATCTCCAGAGGTTCCTTCTTTTGAAGTTAAAGAATTATCTTTCCATTAATTCTTAATAAGCTTGTAAAAATGCAAAAATCGCAAGATATTTAAGACATTAATTCATAGAATAGTTTGGGTTAGAAGGGACTTTTAAAGGTCATCTAGTCCAACCCAAAGAAGCAAATGGATATTTGCTTCTTTCATATCCTTACTGTTCTTACTACGTGAGGTTCATATACAAGAAGGTCCTCAAAGGGTCTTTTCTTTTTCCTCTGTACTTGACTATGCCAGATAGCTTACTAAATTTTGAAACTTTCTGCTGTAGGTGAGAGGGTACAAACTCTTCCTCCCACTGTTTCCTCATGAAGTAGGTGATCTACAGCCTGTTTTGGATATGCTTGTAGACCAGAATCCAAAAGACTCTGAGGTGAGAACTTGCTGTACTTTTTGCTTAACTTTTATGTCTCCTACAGAAAAAGCTGATGAACAACGTAAGAAAAAAATCTTGAAAAGAGTGTATAAAGCAGTCATGCACCCTGTCAGGTGTTAACTGAGTATCTGCATTTAGAATGAAAGTCATCTTGTCAGAAGAGAAATGTCTGATTGAAGGAGAGGTCTTGGGTTTTTCTTTCATGGGTTATGTTCTAAGAATTTAGAAGCGATGGTAGTTGAGGTGCAGGTAAAATCTAACCACTCATATGAGGGAACAAATTAATTGAAACAATGGTAATAAGAAAGGCAGTGAAAGATACTGAATTTCTAAAAGGAGTAACTAAAAAATGCTCTTTCTGCTGTGCAGATCATTAGCAGTCATGTTAATTTAGCTTGAAGTCATGAAAGCTAAATCACGGGAAACAGAGTACTTTAGGTTTTATGTATTTATTCCTGTTTCTTAATATAAACAGGCTGGTTTTTAAACCTTTTGGTTTTGTCAAAGTTGGTATGAGAACTTCTATTTTGATGAGGAAATGAAGAAGATAGTTAATTTTCTTTGCTTAATTTCATAAAATATTTTATTCTTCCCCAAACCCCAATATCTGTCTTAAGATCTATGAGGGATTTTATTTTTTCACTTTTCTTTTGAAAGGAGGGAGGTGAAGATTGGAGAAAACTGCACAGCTGTGGCATGAGGCATGAATCGCTTGGATTTTTGCTTCCTGATAATGTATTTCTGGGTGTGGAAAAATAACACAGAATTTCCTAATTTTTTTCTACCTGTTTGCAGTTTGAAAAACAGTGCAACACTGCTTCATTATATGCCCTGATTTAAAGTTTTATTTGTCTGTGAATGTTCTGGGCAAGAATTCTGATTCGAAAAAATATTTAAGAAAAGAATTTTTAAGCATGGGTTGAGAACATCGAATCATGGAATATCTCGAGTTGGAAGAGACCGAT
Source organism: Rynchops niger (assembly GCA_013400035.1). NCBI lineage: Eukaryota > Metazoa > Chordata > Aves > Charadriiformes > Laridae > Rynchops > Rynchops niger. Next base: position 380,712 of record VXBH01006425.1, read on the forward strand.
AAGGATCATCGAGTCCATCTCCAAGATACTGTAGTTCATATTCTTATGTTTTTGAATAAGAAAAAAATAAGAATTCCAGGATATTTATTAAGATGGATGAATTTTAAGAGAGATCATTATCTATTATAAGTAACAAAACCTGTAGATATGCAGACAATTTTATTGCTGCTCTAAATTAAAGTGATTTTTTTAATAAACATTATAAATTCTGAGCACTTTGCTGCTGTTGTACAGCTTTAAAGCTTGTAAAAGTTCCTTCTTGTCTGTGTCTCTCTCAAAACAGATTGTTTCAGCAAACCCATTAAAACAATACCGAAGAAATTAGGAAGAAGAATGTATTTCTCTCGTATTTGTGACTGGAAGCACAAGTGGGCTGAGGGAATGAGAAAACAGGAAAATGGCAACATGCAGTTTTCCGTTTGTAAGGAGACAAACCTGTGTAGATTTCACATTCAGAGGGGAGGGTCTGTTAATTTTGTTTAACAGTTTTCCTGTTTGGAATCTCTAGTAGTTCTGTCTCCTTTGGTGTTTCAGAGCATTCAGGTTCAGAGTTTTCTCTTCATCGTCTTACTTTGAAAGTTCCTTGGAGCTAGCGGATAGTTTGTGCTTCAGGCACTTTGTTGGAATATGTTTCAGAAAATGGAGTGCATATTTTCTTTTACCATTCTTTTCCAGACTTGGGAAACTCGTTACATGCTTTTATTATGGCTCTCCATGATATGCTTGATCCCTTTTGATCTGGCCCGTTTTGATGGAAATATTACTTCTGAGGAAGGGCATGCTCGTATGCCAACAATGGATCGCATACTTAAAATTGCAAAAGTAAGTATAATGCATCTTGTGATACTTTCAAACCTGTGATGTTTTTCTTAGGCCTCATCTTTCGATATGTAATATATTATTGTCTTTCAGAATATTACTTAAGCCCATATTTTCTGTATCTAATCTGTAAAGAATTTCTCCATAGTTTTGGAATATTCAGTATATTCTTTGCTGCTTTTACTTGTTTTCCCTGAAGTAATAAACTGTCTTATTTTGTGACCATCTGATACGAATGCATGCATTTGATTACGTTAACAGTTTTTAGCGTTTGAAAATACGAGCTTGCTTTTTCTGAAAGCCATGTTTGATGATTTATGTAGGAAATTAGCATTTGATCAGGATGAGTAATACTGGAAGCTATGACTGCATGAGAATTTTCAACAAAGATAATAAAATTTCACTAGGCATAAGCCGAACTGGCTAACTTGTCAGGCCTGTAAGATAAAAATAAACAACAACCCCCTTCCCACAAATACCTGAACAGCTTATGCTTTTAACGCTTGCAGCATTTAAGTGGCTTATCACTTGTAGGCATGTAGCAGCACAAATATGACTGTAAATTGAGGTTTCAATAAAGGTTAACTTGCTTTGAAGGACACTAGAAGGGAGACTTTGTTGTCTGAGATATGGTTGGTTAAATGGGAAATTTAAATTTTTACAATCTTAAGCTTAGTTTGTAACCAATATAATTACATTATATCTGTAATGATAATGTTTGTAATCATAAGTATTAAGTAGTATATTCATGTACAAAGTCGTTGCATAGTTTTTATTAAATCTACATGTATGAATTCTTTTACAGTTAGTTTTCTTTTACCTTTAGTGTTACTTGGTTGTCAGTGATAAGGCTCGAGATGCAGCTGCTGTACTGGTTTCAAAGTAAGTCTCTTTTGTGCTTCTTGCCCGAAAGGAAAAAAGCTAGCTCCCATTTCTCCTGTCATTTTTCAGTCTGACATGCTACTAATGATGGCATTGGGAGGACTGGAAGTTGCCAGCTGTATATGGGATGTTAAACTTGCTTGAATCAGATTCAGTAGTGTGTTTGTTATTGGAAATGCTGTGTTTTCCTCTGCTTACTAGAGGAACCGGTATCTATTGCAACTGATACAGATTGTCACTGTTAACAGGATCCTGTTCAAATTGTCTTCTAGGGACTTGTTTTTCTACGGGGTTAGCGAAGGATACAGTTACTTTATGTTGTTGCTGATTTTTGCGGTGTGTTGCATGATAGAGAATTGGTATCTAGTATTACTGGCTTGATGTTTCCTAGTAGTACTTATGTAAAAGGAAATAGTAATGCTAGAATTTAATTTCTTAGTATTCCTCTTGTCACTTTCTTCATTCTCTCATTCAGAAAACAATACTTCTGTCTTCTTAGCTTTATTGTTGTCAATCAATTCATCAAATGAAACAGGTGTAGGATAATAGAACTTTCTAAATGCCATTGTTTTACATGGTTGGTGTTCTGGCACCAAACAATTTGTGACAGAGGCACAGCTGTTCTGAGATTTTTTGCATTACTTAGTAATACTGATGGTAGGGTTGTTTATAAATTTGAAATAACGAACTTCTGTATCTCACCTTTCTTCTCCTAGTGCATTAGTGGAGACTGGTTTCATTTGTGATGCATATGAAAATAAATCACTAAGACCGTAGACTGTGCTAGTACACACGTATCTTTTTTCCAGTATATATCGCAGTACATATTCTGATAAATTCTAGTGGAAGAGGGCTTTAGTCATCTTTGTCATTTGGTTTTTCTTTTCTTTTTTCTTTCTTTTTAAAGCAGGCAAAACCCCAGAATCTTTACACTAGTATATACTCTATCTACACTAGGGGGCTCTGCCAACGTAGTTTTGCCAGTGTAGCTATAGGAGCAGAGGCTCTGTAGGGTGAACAAGAGGAAATGAAGATAGTGGGTGTGGGCAGCTAGTATGAACAATAAAATATGTGTTAATGTTTTTTTCTGAATTGAGGCACAAAATTTGTGGGATTAATTGTATCAAAATAGTTGTTAAATATAACATTTAGTAGAGCAGATCCTAACTGACTTTTTGGGAAATAACTGTGCATGTACTTATTTTAACTTTATTCTGAACTTCAGTAACAGGACTCAATGCTTTAGAAGTTTTTATTTAATCAGTATAATGCTATAGTTTTGAACCTGATGACAAAACAAACATTTTTTTGTTTTAGAATTGACAGTGTCTTGCGGAAAATCCATGAAGCATTAGAAACTAGAATTATAGTTCTCTGGTGACTAGTCCTGTGCTTTTCTGATTTACTCTGAAATATTTCAGGGCAAAATTTAAGTGAATGGATGAATCATTTGAATAGCCTTTGTAAGTAATCTTGCCTGTTACATATCATGTCCATGTGACAGAATGTAGGTTTGTCTCCTTATGCTAATTAGTTTTTGCAGTCATTTTGGAAGTGATAATTGGAAGTTGCTTTTCTAGGATTTTTAAGTATGTGCATTGGTAATCTATCTTGTCACAAGTTGACAGAAGCAGCCGATTTGAGGATTTGTGACCTAAGAGTGAATTATTCTTGAGCATTCATATCTGCCCAAATGTGCCTTTTTTATCTTCTTCACTTCCTAAAAACCCAGAAAAAATCCCAAATTGACCAACTGTGATAGACTCTTGAAGGTACATTGGATATTTTGAAGCCTTCTCAAGTAAGGATGACAGTAATTTAATACGATTCTTTCATCACATTATACTAACTGAATTTGCACTACAGGGTATCTGTAAAAATAAATTACTAGTGGAAGCATATATATGGTAATGTGATTGATTACAGCATTGCATTCAGCGAAACTTTGTGTTCGTGCAGTGCTTGACGCTGGATTTCAGGGGGATTTCACAAGTGCCTTGCATCCTAATGTAGGGTACTATGCAAGCATGTTATTAGCAGTTGTCTTATGTTCTCTTCACCTCCATTTTATTGGCTTAATTAATATTTATTAAAAGTACATATTCATAACAAATAAGGTGATAGAGTACATTAAGCTGGTTCTAGTACCAGCTGCATCAAGGTGTATAAGGCTGTCATCGGAGCAAAATTACTTTTTAGTGTACTTATTATTTAGCTTATTTTGAAAACCCCATTTTCAAAATAGCCTCATGATTAAAACACTTCACCAGGAATTAGAAGACCCAGGTCCAGGTCCTTTAGGCCTTCGTGCGCTTGAGTTTATTGCTTTGACATCCCAAAACAGTTCTTTAATGAATGGGTGTAGTTATTCTGAGATGAGATAGGTGTTTCATCATCTTCACGTTAAGACTGTTAGGTAGGCAGGAATACAAAAGTCCTAGGATGGACAGAAATAAGATACATGAGTCTAAGTCTGTAACTCGCTGAGTAGGAAGCTCCTTGAGGAGGAAGAGGAAGTTTGGGTTGTGGTTCCTGCTCTAAGGAGTATAAACTTCATAACAATTTCAAGTGAACTTTAGAAGCATTGGGATCCAAGACTTCCTGTTTTCCAAAGTAATTTACTTTTCATAGGGCAAAGGAGATGAAGTTTGTTTTATGAATTCTCTTTTCTGTCTGCTCAGTGACCTGATTGCAGTAGGAGGAGATGAGGCTTATCCTTATCTTGCTTCTAGTCTGGTGGTTAGGACACTCCTTTGAGAAATTAAGATTTAAACTCCTTTGGGCTGAGAAGGGGTCTAGGAACCAGTTCATCTGCTTTACACGTTACTTCTGTTACCTGTGCTATTGTGCAAAAGAAGGCTTTGTCCCTGCTGCTCTGTTATTAAACAAACCACCCCCCCAACTAACCCCTCCCCCAAATCCTCATTGTTCTGTTGCTGAACAATAGATACTGACTTTGAAGACAATTCAAGTGATCACATGTTTGCTCGCTGTTTCCTGTGTTCTCTGTATTTAATATTCTCCGTTAGTTAGCTCTTGGTGCAGTTCCCCATTTAATTTGTAGGTGTATAAAGTAACCAGATACAGGCTCTGCATACATCCTTCTTTAAGCGCTGTGAATTGTCCTTTGCGGGCTTTGCTGTGTACCTTGTTTTTCCTTTGATTGCATTGAGAACAAAGTTTCTTAATTCAGTCTGAATCTCTGCTGGAAAAGGACTCTAATTTTCAGGTGCTAAGAATACTAAATTAGATAACTGAAGCAGGTGTCCTAACTTTAGCTTGGCTGGTACTGATGATGACTGAGTATAGGTTTATGGAAGTAGTTTAACCATGATGAACCTCTTTTGCCCGCTCTGAGTAAAAATGCATCCAGTGTGTTAAATAACAGGTGTTTGACCTTTTCAAATATCCGAAAAAACAAGTCTAGCACTGATGATTACTCTTTATGGGCCTGGTTCATAACAGTGCAATATGGATGAATTGTTGATCTGCACCAAATTTCAGATTTGCAGAATAGCTGTTCTTGGTGAGAATGGTAGAGAATCTTCATATTTGTTTCAGCTTTTCACAAATTCTATTGGAAATAATTTTTATGTGGGACCTTTGGAAAGTTTGTTGCTTTACAATTAAGATGAGAAATTTCGAGAATCCAAATTTATAGGTTGGTTTGAAGTGAAAAAGAAATTCTGTGTCAGAGCCTTGCTCAGAAACAGAAGGGCTGAACATATGATGGTTTGGAGTGTTCTCACCCTCAATGATTTAGGAAAGTATCTATTGAAGAATTGTTTTTAAGAACTGCAGACAATTTGGATAGCAGGAAAAATTATTTTTCTTTGAAAGTCATAAAGTTAGTAACTGCAGTGTTTTGGGTTTTTTTCTGTGACAGATTTATTATCCGCCCTGATGTCAGGCAAAAAAGGATGGCAGATTTCCTGGACTGGACACTTTCCATGTTATCTAAATCCTCCTTCCAGACCATGGAGGGGACTGTTGTTGTGAATGGCATGCTCCAAGCTCTGGTAAATACTGTTTTTCCTTTAAAATACGGATAATTGTATTTATGATCATACAGTACTGCTACCGTAGACCTTTAATAGCAAATGCACAGAGAGGTTCCTGTTTTTTAGAAAAGAATAAGATAATATACAACTAGAATTTCTTCCACAACAGTTTTGAAGATGTAATTTCCCATGTATGTATGTTTCCTTTAAGGATTCTTGGCATCACCAAATTCAAGTGAAGTTGCCAGTACAGATACTGATAATAAACTCTCAAAAATTTTTTTAAGTATCTGATTGTATATTAGTAGTCATTTCATAATTCAGCTTAGGTTGGTTTGGGTGGTTTTTTTTTGCTTTGAAGAAAACCTTTGAAATAAATTAAATAATTGGAACTGTACAAAATGAAACAGTCGGGCTTCTGGTATAGTAATGGTTTCTCCTAGACTTTTTAGAACTGGTAACCAAAATCCAAGTGATTCTTGAAAATTGTAGCCATTCTTCTTCAGCTAAAATATTGTTCTCAATAGTTTTAATAAGGCACACTAAACTTGTGCAACAGTGTCCTTGAGTAGTCTGAAAGAATGCACTCTTTCATATGGTTTTGCTTGCTAATCTGAACAAGTTTGTTCTTTAATGCTCCTTACCTTGTGAAGTTTGCAGTTTTATGAAGTCATAAACAATAGTTATGACTCAGAGCTGAATTCTTAGCTAGGTTTTAAAATTTATATACTATGCATGGAAAAATCTCCGTAATACTTGAAACACTACTATATGATAGCACTCCTCTTGTACATTCTAAGAGTATCTTTTTATAGAGGCTTTCTTGTAGTTTTACACCCTTAACAGCATCAGTGTGCATTTTGAAATACTTGAATAACAGTTCTAGTATCTGTTCCAATTTTGATGTCTGAATGTATTTGGGTGGAATGGGGGAGTTCGGATGGGTGGAGTTGTTCCTTCTTGGTTCTGTTGTTGACCAAATTCGAGGTAGCGCAAGCAAAGTCCGATGACATGCTCTTGTACAGTCTTTGCACAGGTTTAAGGATTTGCTGCTGTTTGTACGGGTTTCTATAATTTGCATAAATTTGCAGCTCTTTTTGAATAATTGCTAGGAGTACTTGTATCCAATGTGTTACTAAACTTCAAAGCAAGGTTCTGGAACCAGTGTGTGGTGTGTGTTTTGTGTTGTTGTTTTTTTTTTTTTTTTTTTTTTTTTTTTTTTTTTCTCTAGCAGCTCTTCCAAATCAGAAGATACAAGAAATGATCTATATTTAGAATAACTTAGAACTTGCTGCTTAAGCAGGAGGAAGCATTATTTGTATGCATTGCAGCATGTTTCAAAAGACAGAATGATGTTTCATCATTTCATTGTCAGATCTGGAAAGGGAGACTGACTGCCATTCTAGGTGCATGATGAGACCTGTAGGATGTATAATACATTAGTGTTTTGTCATAAATCCTTTGAGTTTGGCTTTGGCTCTATCCACCTGTTCATTAGTGCATAGTAAGCGAAACAGGTGAATACTTAACAAGTAGAATCGAAACTAGAATGTGATACAATATACCCGGAAGCAGGAGCCTGCCTTCTTGCATTTATATGATTTTTTTCCTCCTCTGTGGAATAGGAGAAAGTATTTATCAGGCCAGTTTTACTTGTGTCCTACAGCTCGTAACTCCTGTTGGTAGGTATGAGCAGACTGATTTTTTATAGCCTTTTCTTGCATTCAGTCTCCAATTTTTAATTTCAGTTGCTACAACGTAAGCATAAATTATATCATTGCGGAATAAAGGTTTTCAGAATGATATGTATGCAGGCATGTGTGTATGCAGACATGCTTAAGTGGAGTGGGAAATATTTATTTCAAGAGTTTTAAGAATTTTGTAACACACTTGTAACAGTAGCATGTTGTTAAACTGAAAATACCAGCTGAAAATAGAAGCAGTGTTTAAAATAAGTAAATCTTTTCTCTTAAACATACCAGATTCTAGCAGTCTGTACAGAAACATAATAAGTAATTGCTAAGTGTGTAAAGTAGAACACATCCTCATGAGGGACAACTAAAACTTGTGTCAACAAGCTTCAGAATTCTTTGCCCTTAGATTCCTCCAGCAATTGGTTACTTTAAGAGTCAAACTGTAGTTGCCTGGGTATTTCTCTCTGAACAAGCAGGAGAAAAAAATACCATTTTTCAGTTTCCTGTCAGTACAGAAAGGTGGTGTTTGGGAATGCAACCCACTGGGATGGGAATAAAAAGCCTTTCTCCATCGGATCAGTTTAGGGCTGCCCCTAACATGATGGATTTCAGTTGGATTGAGATATTATGCTCCTTATGGTCTACATTTAGGAAATAGCTTCTAGTGATTTTGGCATGGCAAAACTGTTTTAAAAAGACATGAAACTCTTGCATTTCAATGAACTGAAACTGCAAGTTAGGTACGCAATGAGTAGTTCGATGTTGCTGCACTTTGATCTGCCTCTTTGTGGCCTTAAGTCTTGGTGATTAGGTATGCTACTGTTTAATCTAACTCAGCATTATGTGTAGAACAAGTACTACTGTTTCATGATTCTTGTTGAAACACGCAGCCTGCATTACACATTTTAATTCCACTGATGCTTTTTTCTTTTTTTTCGTTACACCTGTCGTCAGTAATATATCATTTCACAACAGGTGTGCACTAGCAGGAGCCTTTGCTTGCAGTATTTCAGATTCAGTTTGTAAAACTGCCCTCTTTTGTTGAAACTAACATTGCGGTATTGAATTAAATTCACATTTGTGCTTGGATACTTTGTACATTTGAAGGATTATAAATGTTGGATTAATAAGAAATTGCTACATTTTTTTTATAACGTTTGTTTACTTGAAGGAAACTTCTAACCTGTTTCAAGAATCTGCATTTTAAATTCTCTTGGTCTGGAGGTTTGCTTTTAAACCTGCCATTATATCAAACAGCTTTTTAGTTATTGCTGCAGGGTGTAGCACTCCCAGTTCTTGCGTGACAGAGATGTCATCATGTTGAGGTAGCCTTGGGCATTGAAACTTATTAAACCTTATTTGTTTTATAAGTGATTCAGTATACAAGTGTGAGTAATAATTAAAAAAAATAAAACGCCCTACACAGTGATCTGATGAAACTCGAGAGTCTTAAGAACAGGGCATTTCCCTGAGCTGTCTCTAATGCAAAAGTTATTTAGCAATAGCTACATGCTTATGTAAATTTTGCTCCAGGGAAGAAAGAACTCTCTAACTCTATTCTTTCAGACCCAGAGGCACAAAAATAGAATATTTCCAAATAGAATGTTTCCCAAGTCTCTATATTTTTGGCATTCTCAAAGAATAAGCAATGCTAGGATTGTCTATTGGCGTTATTTTTTTTTAAAAGGTGTTGTTGCTTAGTGGTTTGGTGCTAAAGGTGTAGAAAAAGCAGTGTTGATATAAGGAGAAGAAAAAAATTCTTAAGTTTGCAGATACCAAGTGCACTGACCTCTTTCTGATGGTACTGTGTTTCCTCTCTTTTTCAATGGCACAGAGTATTCTAATGTGGCCTACCCGATACAAGTTTATTCCTTCTCACCAGAAGCACTGTGGATAATTCAAAGTTCAGAAGTTCTGTTATCATAAGACTTTCTTTTTCTTTTTAGAATACAGTGCTGTCCCCCCTCAAGTTGCTAATTTTTTCTTTTCCTCCAAGTATTTAAAATAAGTGTTTTTGGGTAGTCTTGCTAAGCTGGAAAGGAACTATTCTGTTAGCTCTGCATGTGTTAGTCTGAACTTTCAGGATCAGTCTGAACTGATAAATAACTATGATCTTATGAAAACTGAACTCCTTTTGCCACCCATTTAACTGGGCTCTGTATTGATGTTTGTCAGCTTAATCATCCTGTTGATGATGACATTATCAATACCCTGACACATACATGACCTACAGAAGAAGAACTATTTGTTGAAGATATAGTAACAAGAAGGGCTTTAACTAACCTATTTTACCATTAGCTGCATGTACAATTTATTAAATATTCTCTATTTTCAAGCAAACTTACTGTTCTGACAGCATGTCCTCTTCCCTCACCTTGTTTACCTCCCTGCATCTGGCCTGGAGGCAGGGATGGCTGATAGCTTTCCCTGGACCTGGATGTTGTGTGACTACTAGGGGGTGCTCCAGAGTAATGAAAGATACCATTTTCTTCTCTCCCATAGAGGCTGAAATTATCCTCCCAGTCCTCGACTTGGTTGGTTACAACCAGAGGGTAGACTCAGACTTGTGTCTCCTGCTCGGCAGGAAGATATACTTGCTACCAAACAGCCAGGCCACCCTTAATGGTGATTTGTATAGCTTGGGGAACATGTCCTGGAGATGATCCTGATTGATACAGCTCATGAAGGTCGGGCCCAAAGTGGGTTATGCAGACAATTGGAAGGTGTGGTGTGTTTCTTCTTGATTACTAAGAAACTGGGTTTTGTTTTCCTTGCACCATGCTATTTCTAAAGCAAAACCAGACTTGACAGTCGTCATTGCTTGCACACCACTGATTTTCTCTAATTTGTAGGTGGCTTAATTATTTATAAGAGAGGGAGTCACATACTTCTCAACAGTTCAACAGGTTGGGTAAGTTGGTGTATGCTGCATGTCCTCATTAAAATGAAGAGACCATGGCGTAACTTTGATTGCCTGGATACTCCAATAGACAGGCTTCTTACTTTCAGTATTGTTAGCTGCTGACACTAAAATGGCTATGCAGGTGGCAAACCAAGCTTATTAATTATTTTGTTTGTATCAGATTTTTTGAAATGATGTGCCTTGGATATTTTTCTTCCTTCAAGGCAGGAAGTTTAAGCTGAATACTGTAATGCTGATTTGTCCATTTTTCTACATGTTTTTTTTTTTAAAACACTTTCTGTTCATGCATCATGTACTTTTAATTTTAGTATAAACCCTGTAAACTCTAGGTTTGCAGGATTTTTCTGAGGCAGTAACTTTGCCTTATGTGCATGACTGTTTGTAGCACATGGCAGAAGAAAATACACCGCTTTCCCTCCCCGCCCACCCTACCCCAAAGGCCAACATTAGTTAAAGGGCTCTTTTATTTTCCCTGGAAAACATATCTAGTAAGCTCCGAAGTTTGGGAAATTTGGGCTTGTGAATGCTTTTGCATGCTTTGATTCATAAAGAAGTAATGAAAACTTCTTTTCTTGATATTTTTACAATCAGACCCCCCCCCCCCCCCGCCACTGGATTTCCTGCTATATTGTATCTCTAAAGAGTAGTTCTCAACAGTGTGGTATTATCATCTATTTACTTCTATAAAAAGTGGATTTTTTTGTAAAAATAGCTGTTAAACCTTTCTCTGATACGGAGAAATGCCTGATGTATCACTTACTGAAACACCAATAATCTGGTAGACTGTTGTATCTGCCCTGCAATGTACATCAGTGTGTGAACACAGAACTTTTTTTTCTTTCAGACATTTGGCATTTTCAGCTGTGTTTATCCAAAGTCAGTAGGTAACATATTCTATTGAACAAAAACCATGTAAATATTAAGTCCTATTTTTTTTTTTTTAAGTTTAGTGATTAATTTAAACACAGTAGCTACGTTGTTCTTTGGTTAATTTTTACATCCCCTAAAAACTCGCAGTGATAAAATAAAATCCCTTAATCCGTATCTCAGTTGATTTACAGCAGTTGCTTTGATGTTTTTAACATCTGAAAGTATATTATAAATTCTTGCAGTATTTTGTTTGAGAATAGATGTTCTGTCTTGAAAATTAGATATGAAAATAGTTTGTTGTTTAAGTATGTAGTGAAACTTGTAGGGAAACGATGTATATTTCACTTTTTTGTTCAGAAAATAATAGAAATGGTTGTGAAACAGAATTTGTCAAGTTCACTGTTCTAAATTGACTCATAGGTGTGTGAGGCTGTTTTCTTACTTTTTTTAGAAAAGCATTAAAAAAATTATTGTATAATATTTGAAGACTTTTCTCATTTCCTGCTTGTGTGTGTGTAAATTTCTTCCCACATCTTGCTTAGAGGTGATACCTTCTAGTTATGTTTTTCCCAAGGAGTCAGAACTGAAATCAAAGTTGGTCTTGAGGATGTGAAAAGTCACAGAGAAACTTGCAGAAATGTGCCAGAATTTAGGAACTACCTAAGACTGAAAACGTGTAGATGTTTTGAGGATTATATTCCATTTTAGCAGGAGGTCCCAGACAGTATTCCGAGAAGCGTGAGGGTAGACATCCAGGAGCATTCCCAAGGCTATATTAAAAAAGCTGTTTCTTTACATGATCACCACTTCAGGAATTATACTGTATTTTTGTTTGAATATGCTTGAATATAATCCTAATAATTTGGAGGCAGTCTGTGTGTGCCTTAAAAACAGTATTTGCTCTTAGCTGGGCTTTTACACGGAAAGGAGAAGTAATTGTGCAGATAAGGTGCTGCAGAAATGCTGCTGTCTCTCCCAGCATCCACTGCAAACTTGCTAACCTTGTGAAGAAACCAACTGATAGGTTTTTAAAGCAGAACACTGGAACATAGTGATGAAAATATGAGTTTTTACATGTTTCAGCAAAGAGGCAGAAAAATTTTAGGGTGCTCTGGCTTTGTTAATTATACTGAAGGTTTGCAGATTTTCTGTTATCTTTTCTTTGGGCTTTTTAATATATGCAGAGTATTGTGGTATGTTAGTGGGAAATACTTTTATATTTACATAAACTGATATTTTATATCAGTTTTTATACTGACATGGTATATTGACAAAAGCTGTGCTATATTTATACCTTCTGAGTTGGTAGTTACTTCTACTGGCTGCTATTGTCGGCCTGAAGTAGTTCTGTAGCATTTCTGCTTTGTAAATGTAGGTTTTAAAGGATGCCTTGCAATTCCCTAGTTACTCATGAAAACATTAAAAATCTTAAATAATTCAATATATATTACCAAATTCCCTTGTAGAGCTTGTAGTAGAGCTGATCAGAAGTGCTAATTTAGGATCCTAAAATGCAATTTAGTAACAAAACAAAATAGAATGGGTACATAGCCTAAAGGTGTTTTTATTGCCTTTGTTGCTCTTAACCACACCTGCAGTACGGGAGGCATGTGTGTATTTGGTATGTGTGAGAAAGTACATATTTTTAAGGTAAGTCTGTTCTTGTTTAACTCCTAGGCATATTTATTGAGGAAGATTTTTTTCTTCTGGTTAATGACAAAGCAAGAAAAAATAAGTGACTGAACACAGTAGCTTTGATGCATACTAAGTGAATGGAGGAAACTTTAAATGTGTAACATGTTTTTGTCAGGTGTTAATAGTCCATTTGTCTCACTGTAGTGCTGGGATTTAATCTTACTTGGGTATTTAATTGTATATAAAATTATTTTGGAAGCTCTTTGCTTCTTTAAATCCCTGAGCACAGGAATTAAAGTTTGCCTGTTGGAGGTATACTTGTAGCGGGCTTGCAGTCAGGGATTTCTGTAGCTAGTTTTGTCTAGTTTAACATGGACTTCTCAAAAGCTCTCGGAGGAATAGGGTAAAATACTCAGCAGCTTAACCTGTACTGCATCCTGTCTGTCAGAGAGTGGTTGCTACTAATAGCTAAGTTCATTCACACGTGTCCTCCTGTCCTGCTTCATAGCTGTGACCAGTGTTGATGAGTACCATGTCCTGGGTTGTCTAAATTGTAAGCAAGGCTTGTTCCATTTGGAGACATTTGGTGTCAGGAAGTCCCAAACAGGATACAGAGTACTCCTGGTTCTTTTACCTTTATTCATGTTCTGCAAATTCTGCTTCGCTTTTTAGAGGTTCAAAGCAACGTGAGCTGTTTGAGACAATAGGTGCTGTGGTTGCACCAGCATTGAGCTTGTGTGACCAAGCACTGAGCTGGATAGTTCGGAGGGCTGAGCTGGCCAAAAACTAGTGGCTCTTTTTTCTGTCTTTTTTTTTTNTCTCTCTTGAGTGTTTTTTGGCTAAGTTGGTTCCCTGAGTTGGCTGCCTGTGTGATTGTATGGATAGGAGGGGAGGACTGGGGTACAGTATCCTTGGCTTGCACCAACTTACAAAAAAAGTAAAACTGCACCCTGATATGATACTCTTTTCCTTTTATGCTATTTAAATTAGGAAATATTACAGGTTATTGCAAGAACATTAAAAGGAATTTTGGAACTACATGCTTGATATATTGTGCTTTAGAATCTCTGTATTCTCATGTCTATTTTCTGTATTTTTATTGTAGGCACAATTATTTAAACATGGCAAAAGAGAAGATTGTTTACCATACGGTAAGTTTGTAATAGCCTGATTTTTGTTTTTAAAACCATTCCAATAAAAAAAAGGAAAGAAATATTAAACTGATAACAAATGGTGCTGTAAAGAGTGAAATCAACAGGGAAGTTATAAAGCATGCAAAATGAGGGGAAAATAAGAAGAGATAACAGAATGAGGGAGGAGCATACGCAACTGGGGAATGTTAAGTTGGAACAGCTCGTCAAAGGATTTGGCAGGTGATCACGTTGGCTGTTGCTATAATACAGGACCCGAACACAGAACATATAAACTACAAGATGTGGAAAATATTTGTAAAAATAAACTAGTTTTATACATATTACTGCTGAAAATTTTGCAGAAAATCTTCAAGTATTAACCTAAGCACATGATTTCTGAAAACCCAAGTCTAAAGAACCTGCTGTGTACAGGACCCATCTGGAATCATGTAGTGATATTGTTGACATGAGAAAAAACTTCTAGTGAAAAGAGATTATAATGGATGCAATTAGGGATAGACAGGTACCTGAAAGGAGAGCACAGAAGTTTCTGAACAGTGTGGCTGCATGTTGGAATTAGATTAATCTTATGGTGAAACCTAGAATACAGTTAGAACTGACTGAAAAATACTAGTTTGGTTTTTATTGATAGCAGTAAAGGGAGGTAGGGAAAGATGATGGCTAATTACAAAATGCTACAAAAGACCTTGTTAGTTTTGTGGAGCTTATCAGTGCACCAGCAATATGGTTTGTGCTATTCACAGGAATCAAGCAGTAATGTAAACTTACACTTACTACGCTTATGACTTCACTTAATGGAATTACTTTTAACTTCCAAGAAGAAACTTCGTATATCTACTGCTGAAAACAGTTTTGTTATCCCAGTTACTAAGTCTGAGGTGCAGACACTTCCTTACAAAATGCCTGAGATATGAGTAAAGGTGGAGGTAAGATAGTGAAGACAAACAGAACGGAATGACAGATGTGCTGTGCAGCTGGTCAGGAGCAAACAGAAAATATTGAGGAATGTCATCACTCAGAAATAGCAAACAGCACTGTGGAAGCTTGAAGAGCAGTAAGACTGACAGATAAGGAAAATAATAACAGACTAGATAAAATATGCTGTAACACAAAATTATGTAATTTAAAAGATGCGACTGTACAACAAAATAGTCATAATTGTTATGAAAAGATTTTCGGCTCACAACAGTAACCCTGATGGTAAAATCAGATGTTCTGCCCTTCAGCATATAGAAAGAATATTAAGTAGTTATGAGTCTGGTAATAAGAGAAGAATTGGGGGCATACCAATGAATAGATTTACCACAGAAAAGAGAGAATGCTCACAATGAAGCAGCAAATATTCAGTCAGAGACTGTTGGGGATAAGTAAATGTGAGAGACAAAAAATAACACAGATTTTTAATTATTACAGGTTATAACAGATCAGAGGATCAAATAGGAAAAAAATTAGACAAAAGTCAAAGGAAGATACTGTTTGAAATCTTTTGCAACATAAAAGTTGATTTAAAAATAAGGACTAGTCCTGAAGCTGTTTGCATGGGTCTCTAGATATTTTAGTGATTCAAGAGTTGGCAGGACTTGGAAGAGGCTTATATTTATATATTCTTTTCTTTTTTTTTTTTTCTATCTGTGAGTATTGATGTTTCTACAGTCTTTTCCTTCTAAACAATTAGTCTCTCTGGCTTTTCCAGATGCAAAAAACTCCAGGTTGCTGGACCTGTTGAAGTAATAGTCATTATTGGCTTTACCTTTTTGTCTGTGTGTATTATTTTATTAAAATTTTAGTATGTCAGGATAAATCATAAGCCTTTTTAAAAACTGAGAATATTTTAAAGTCACATCCTACAGTTTCTCAGACTTTGAAACAATTGTTATTTCTTTGATCTCTTAGTATTTTGAAAACCCTGGTACGAGACTGGAGTTAAAGGGTTGCAGGGTATTTTGCCAGTATAATTCCATATTTGTAGTGCTCATAGCAAGAATGATAGGTCCTTCGGAGCCCAAGTTGTTGGTCTCTTATTAGCTAATGATCAGCCTTCAAAACAATCATTAATTATTTCAGGCTAAAAGTGCAAAAGGCCTGTTTCATTTGTCACAGGAGTGTGTTCCTTGTGAAAATTTTGATTCCTGCAACTTTATACTCATTAATCCAAATTTCTCCTTTCGTCTATGTTTTTTTACTTTGCTGGACAAATAACTTCGTTACCTTTGATGTGCCCAAATGAAAGGTTTTGTTGCTGATTGTTTACACATACACAGTATTTCTCATGTCTAAATGTTTATGGACATTCATCGTCATAAAAATTTCTGTGCCAGAGGAGTTAAGTTGGTGCTGCCTGCAAAGAATAAATGAAGAAAGAGAACGCTTTCTTAGTATGCAGAAACTGGCTGCAGAGTAAATGAGTTAGATTTTCTGACGCCTGGTTCTGTTAAACTACTGAAAATTCTTAGACCCTGAAAGATACTTGAACGGCTTGCTTTCAGTGAGAATTAGAGGCATAAATACTCTCAGAATCTAGATTCATTATAATTTTCATAGTCAAAACTAATCCTTAGAGCAATCCTTCCTGTTTGGTAGGTGAAGGATTTGACCAGTGTCAAAGCTATTACAAAGTAGGTAATAAGGCATTTCCATTCAGTAATACCTTTAAGAATCTAAATCTTCCAAAGAACTTTGAAAAGCTTAGAAAATTTTCTTACTGAGATTTTTTTTAAAAACAGTTTTTCTAGTGTGTTTATCTTCTTTTAACAGCTGCTACTGTACTTGAGTGTCTTGATAACTGCAAGCTGTCAGAAAGTAATCAGATGGTTCTTCGGAAGCTAGGGATGAAACTTGTTCAACGACTTGGAATGACATTTGTGAAACCGAAGGTAGCGAAATGGAGGTTAGTTTAAACTTGAAACAATTGAGAAAAAAAAAAATCCAAAATCACTCCGAAAACTTAAAAATACTTAAATCCTTACATTTGACTGCTGGCTCTCTGCCCTCCTAACTTTCCCTTCCCTAAAAGAAATCCCTGTGTTATTTGGGAATGAACACGTTCTTCATTTGTACTATTTGGAAAAAGTAGATTTCTTCCGCTGTATTTAGTTTCCTGTAATTTTTTCCAATTTTGGTATAGTAAATTAGTGTGTGACAATCCAAGTCTTTTGACTTTTCATGTTGCACATTACACAAGCAGAAGCCTGTTCCTATATAATGCATAACTTGGTAAATATGGGAAGACAGTGACCTTTGTTACTGAAGTTGATTTAGTACAATTTTGTAAGAGGGAACATAACTTTTTCCATTACATAGTTCTACCCTGATTCGATAGAAAGTTCACAGGGGAAAAGTGGTTTGCAATCCCACTTTCGTTTTGCATATTAGTCAGGTTTTGGTGTCTGGTTTTACTTATTGCCAGAGGGCAAACTCTTTTCTAGATTTCTCGCACTGATATTTTAAAATTGCAGGCTCCCTTGGTGACTATTTTTATTGTATTTCTTTTACCAACTTTTGAGAACGTCCTTAGGCATAGAAAATTCTTTTTAGGTAGAGAGTGTACCTTGCCCAATGGCAAAAGTCAGTTTAGCATGTAAAATATCTTTTGTAAGAATGTATCTACACCACAGGCTAAATATCTGAGTACAGCTTGGGCAGAAAACACTGAGCTAGCTTTAACATTTAAAAAACAATTTTTAATGAGTTGATTTTATTAATTTTTTTTAAGGTTTTGGAGAGGTGTTTAGAGCATGGGAATTTTGCCTCTTTTTATTGTCAGCAATGGAAAGTAGGTTATACTGAAACAGGAAAGGGAGAGATAATGAAAAGGAACCATTTAAATAGTCTATCTCTTCTCACCTTGGAAAACAGACAACTGGGTCAGGAGGAAGGAGAATGGGATACTTTTGCCCTTTCCTTTAAAGCAACCACTAAATAACTGGAGAGCTGTACGCTGGGAGGAGTAGTAACTTGACAAGCAGGCTTTATGACAGTATGTACCTGTTTCAGTTGGAACTTAAATCAGAAAAATTAATTAAATCAGAAACTGTGTCTGTTTCTTGTGCAGATACCAACGTGGCTGTCGGTCTCTGGCTGCCAATCTGCAAGCTCCTGGTTCAGTTGTGCAGAATCAGATGATAACAGTTGGTGCTAATGAAGCTGACGATGAAGAGGAATATGACATTCCAGCAGAGATTGAAAATGTTGTAGGTGTGTTAAAACTGGACAGAAATCATTGTAAGGCCAGCGAATTAAACATATATTGGGAAACAACCTGCTTAGTGCTAAGGAGGTCATATGGGTATCTGTGCTAATGTGAACAATTAGACTATAAAATTTCGATCTATGAAACTGATTAAAATATACTATATTTTTGTCAAATTATTTGCATTTTAGCATCTCAAGCAGAAACTCAATACTGTAGCATTTGTGGTGGGACTGGGGGATGGAGTTACTGAAATACATTTTACCAAGTTTATCCAGTAATATGAAAGAGTTATCTTGAACCTTTCACAGATGGAAGGATGAATTAAAATGCATAATGAAAAACAAAACAAAAAAATCGTGTTATATGAAAGCTGAAGAGTTATGGTTGAAATTTTTAAGCTGTGGTAGTAACAAAGGAACATCTNGTTTGCTGGTGGATATGCTATAAATAAATACGCAAAAATTGCATTAGAAGACCTTTATAACTGAATAATCTAATAAACCACTGAAAAAAGCACCGCAACCTCCATATTTGAATGTTCCACAGTATTTAAAATTTCAAACCAGTTCTTCTCTGTTAGAAAATGATGTTGACATCTTTCTTGTTTCTTTGAGTTCAAGTTCTACTTGTATAGCAAATAGAAGAAATCTGGATGCAAATGTTTTTATTTAAACTAGGGGACAGTTATGTTAAGAGGAAGATGAATTTTGAACATTTTAAAGAAAACTTTCTGTTGTTAAATTAAAATAATCTGTTTTGTTTAAATAAAATTATCTGCAGAGCAATTGTTGGTTGGACTGAAAGACAAAGACACTATTGTCAGGTGGTCTGCAGCAAAAGGGTAGGTTTCTTATAGTTACTCTAAACTAATAAACTAAAGTAAAGAACGTAAAAATATGGTCTGATGTAATCCACGATTGATAATTTGTGTGTATTGTCAATATTCACAGTTACTTCAAATGGCTTTAGCCCGGCTCATGATATAAAGTCACTTTTGTGTCTTTTTCTGGGTGCATATGAAATTGGGCTAGTCTTCAGGAAAATTTTGGATATGGTTGGAAATAAACATTCTGGATAAGACTTGACTTGAAGGGTGTAAAGTAGCATTTCTTCAAAATATGTTTTTCTCTTCCACTTTAAAAAATGTATTTCTGTGTTAGGTTTGCTACTGTGTAGCTTTTGCTTCAAGTTTGAGATAGTTGTTTTAGGGTAATGGTGTTAGGGTAGTGCATTGTCATCTTGAAGTCAGTCATTTTACTGTAAATTTCCAGTAACTAAATTTTTTGTTGGACTTATTCATCAAATGCAGTACTAATGAAACATTGTATGCTTGTTTTTTTTTTTCCTCTTCTGTAGAATTGGTAGAATAACTGGAAGACTTCCAAAAGAATTAGCTGATGACGTGATTGGGTCTCTGTTGGACTGTTTTAGGTAAAAATCTTATATCACATTTTGCATGCATCTGAAACATGTCCGCTTTTGAAGTGGGAGGACAACAGTTAGGAAGAAAGGTCTAAGAATCTGTAAATTTTGTTACCCTTCTCCCAGATTTCAAAATCTTCGAAGGCATGGATGTGCTAAGGCTGTTCAATAAAGAAATTATTCCTAATCCTTTATCTTGATCCTATTCTAAAGTAATGTGGAAGAACTGAAGTTGAACTTTGGAAAAATAAAAATAGAAGATGCTCATTAACTTGCTGCTTTAAAAATTTCTGGTATGCTCATGTCTTGAGTGTTGTGTGCATCTTCAGAAACGTAGTAGAACTGGAAATGGTATTCAGAAGGGTTCTGAGGATCACCAGAGTTAAGAAGCAATCTTCATGTGAGGGGAAGCTAAAACATCTAGGAAGAGTGAGGAATAAATGGGGAATAATATAGGTTTATGAAATCATGCATGGCATGGAAATGATTTCCCTCTAGATTATATATTATTAGAAGCAAACTAAAGTAGCAGGTGGCAGGTTTGAAATAAAGAAAAGGTGGTGGTTATTCACGCAGCACATAGTTAAACTGTAAAAACTTCTTGCTGCAGGGTGTTGGTGGATGCTAAGAGTATATGCCTGAACAAAAAATATTTTTCTTTTCTGAAAACTTGTCCACAATCTGCCAGAGTTTGGAAGGGTTCTGGAGAGTGGTACAATCGGCTTGTTCTTACACTATACCAAGGGTGTCAGAGAGGCTTTTGGGCTAGCTGAAACTTTGGTTTGATCACTTATAGCTGCGAAGATGTTCTTTTGGTGCACTTTAATGTTGGATATCTTGTTTCCGCATCTATGTAGAGCATGTACAGTATCGAATTCTTAAGCAAGTATCATGGTTTTTTTAATATCAGGTTGCGTATCAGGTCTGCATTGAGTACTTGAACTTTAAGATCTAAACTAGTGTTTTAGACTAAGCTAATGACAAAAAGAATAATTTCTTTATTGGCAAAAAAATCTCGTTAATGTTCAGATTGCCAGTCGGATATACTCAGTTTCAGAAAATCTTCTCATATCGGTTGTGAGTACAAATTAAAAATACCAGCTCAAAGGATAACACATGAAAAAGGAAGATAGTCTTAAAAACTTGCAAGGAAAGTGTCTACTTAGCCGATACTTCCACTGCGTTACTGTGATTAATTTAAGAGGTGCTGCTGATCTCAGTTATCCCTGGAGCTTCAAAGACCTGTACTCACTGTGTTTTCTTTCCTTGTTTTTCAAGTCATAGGGATGAGTAATCCAACCAGTAATTGAGTGACCTGCTTTCTTCAGAAACACCTGGGAACAAACGTAGACAAGGACAAAGGGAATCTCTTCTGTATTCTCTGCACTAAATATTTAGTGATCAAAATAAAAATAATTCAGTTGCTCATCAGAGGCACTTTAAGTTATATATCTTGGGATAAGAAGAAAGGATTTCTTATATGTAGATAGATTAAAAGACAAGAGACAGGGAAGAAATAAGTGATAATTTTTCACAGTGCAGTGAGATTATCAGCACTGTCCCACAGGGGTCTGTATGAGCCCTGTTACTTATAAAGGATCCTAGAAAAAAGGTGAACAATGGAGTGAGGAAATGAATTGATGATTTAAAATTAGCTAATGTAGTGAAAACTAAAGGTGACAGAAAAGAAAATGTTATATAAGCCTAAGTTAAGTAACTAGACAGTAAATGAAATACGGCATATGACATCTAATGAATGCAAACCGATGCACTTAGGAAAAAATGCAGCTAGCTATAAAACAGTTGTTACTACTCAGGAAAGAGATCTTGAAGTTACTGATAGTTCTGTCAAAATGTCAGTGGAGAGCTCAGCAGCTGTCAGAAAAAGGAAGGCAAATGGGACGTTAGATGTTATTAGGAAAGGAAGAGATAACAAAACTGAATCACTGCAATGTAATTTAACTGATGGGGATTCTTCCAACTAGAAAGAATAAGTGGAGGGATATAATGGAGATACATAAAATCATAAATACGAAAGAAAGAGGGAAAGCGAGTCATTGTTTACAATTCACTCTTTCTCGTAATGCGAGAACTGGGAAGCATCAGGAAGTACATTTTCATGCAATTATAATTAAACTGTGGAAGTCATTGCCACGGGATGTTATGGAAGCCAAATGTGTAAAGGGAGTTCAAAAAGGGATTATAGAAATTAATGGCAGAGAGTCCCATCGTGGGTTGTTAAATATGACTTTCTGGCTGCAACCTCTGGCTTGGGAAGCCTCTGTCCTGCTGATTGCCAAAGCTAGGAGGAGGCTAGTAAGGGAATGATTCTTTATGCTTCGTCTTTGGCCAAACATCTGCTATTGGTCCATGTCAGAGACAGGATAATAGGAGACATGAAGCTTTGATATGACCTAGTCTGTCTGTTCAACATTTTGTTCTTAGATTCCTGTTCCTAGTTTAATATAAAATGAACTTTTTGCATGTTTACTCATGCTGCATGCAACCCTTCCCCTTTTCACTCCTTTATCTACCAGTCCACCAAAATTTGCATACCATTTTTGATATTTTTTGCTGTGTTCACTAAAAGTTACTCTGTTTTGTTTTATGTTTTTTAAAGGTGAATAAACACCACTGTTTGTTCACTGCATAAGCTTGTATAATGTGTTTATTGGAAACTATGGCTTGAAACTCCTATGCTAGTTAAGGACTGTATTTGGGTGTGTTCTGTAAATCTGCATCTTTTGCCAGTATACTAGAAAGTTGTTTTCTTTTTCTGGATGAGTTTCAGATATCGTACTCTTCTGTATTGAGTTTACATTTATATTGATAAATGAGTTTTGTTGCGTATTTGGTCATGTTTATAGCAGTATTTATGTTGCACAAAATGGTAAAGAAACATGTTCAACTTGTCATTCTTATATTTTAGAAGTCTAACAGGATTAATAACACAATAAATGCATGCTGGTTTGGATTATGTGTCTTTTAAAACGTTAGGAATTCACCATGAAAAATGAAAGCTGAAAAGGGAAGGCTGGTCTTAACAAAACTTGTCTTTGTTCTAAAATTAGTTTCCAGGAAACAGACAATGCATGGCATGGTGGATGCCTGGCTCTGGCTGAATTAGGCAGAAGAGGATTGTTACTCCCTTCCCGAATTTCAGATGGTGAGTTGTAGCTGCTGAATGTTAGTAACTTCATGAATTAACAGTTTATAGTATTAGAGATTGAATGTGTGGCAATAGACTGGAATTTGCTGATGCGAATGTGCTGAATAATGGCTGTAGTATTGAATTCTAGAGGAAAAATACGCCTATGGGGATATTTAAGATACTTCTGTCAAAAGCACTGTCTTGGGTGTGCCTTTTTTATACCTAATAAATATTTCTTTCCAAAATTAAATTAGTTTCTTGGGGTTTTCTTCTTTCTTCCTCCCTCCCATGTTTCTTTGTACAGTTGTATACAATTAATTCTGTATGTCTCTATATTGTGTCAGTGTCATTATTTAAATAGAATTTAAATAATTGATGACTAACTTGCACTTTAAAGCTAGTAGCTTGTACTGTTTGTTTCTGATTAAATTTCAGAGGACTATTTTCCATATTTTATACAATGAATTGTTGAAGTTTTTAAAGGGTTTTTGAAATACCAGGATGGAAAGAAAAATAACAGGGCAGAGGAATTGTTTCTTTTTGTGTTCTGTATGTATCAACACCCATTGAAGTACAGAGATACTAATGTGAAAGTAGTAGTTCTCTGTTTTGTGATTTTGGTCAACCTTTTATAGAGTTGAAATGACAAAAGCATAATGTAGTAGTCCACATCCACTGTTGGGCACTTTTACAGCAATATCTCGGGCTAGATGGTTCTTCTGTTATCATCTGGTACTCCTGTGTTGATCAGAGAAGTTGAACACTAATTTTCAAAAATGTTTCAAAACTGGCGTTTCATACTAGTAAGTTGAGTTGCCAAATCTTTTATTTTCTGAAGATCTGTTGACTTGTTCTAGAAGTATGGTATTTAATACAGTTTATTTTTCTCTCTTCATGACAAAAGTTCATGTCCAATATAGTATCTGTTTTGCGTGTGAGAATTTTTGTGCAGCTAGCCTTCAGTTGGTTTCCCTTTTCTAATTACTTTTGCCCTTGTATGATAAAAATGAAACAGTTAAAAAACCCCCAACCTTAAGAATGGGAAATCATCCAAAGGTAAGCCTCTATTTTAGTTACAACAAAACTGAAACTGTACACCTCTACCAAGGCATCAGGATAGCGTCATGTAATAGAAATCTTTTTATCTAAACTGGAAGTTTCATGCAAGCTTGATAGTGTATAGGACTGCAAAAAAAATGAGTGAATCCAAGCTCTGCCAGTGATTTGACCTGTGCTGAGAAAGCATTTCTCTTCACTTTTCAGGTTGAGTTTTTTTGTAGATGTACAATGGGGATGGTAGTTGTATCCTTCACACCCTTCTTTTTCTGTAGAGGTGCAGTGAAAATATATTGCTGCATGTGAAGGTGATTTTACTATACATAGGTTTATATGCAAATTTTAAATTTGTCAGAATGGGTAAGATGTATTCTTTTACTGGGGTGGAAGAATATAAAGCTAAGATGGGGAGGAGGGGAAGGAGGGAACACAATCATGGCAGCGAGGTCTTTCTGGGAAAGAGATAGGCATAAAGCTCTAAGGAAAAAAGGTTTTATAGGAATCGAAAGTTTCTTAATAACACAGTGCTAAAATTCGAACAGTCGTTAAATAAGAGGATGGGTAAGAAATCTAATCAGAGACTGTATTGACTAAACTGCAACTCCTTTGGTTACCTGATACTCAAGAATGAGTTATACAGAAGGCAGAAATGTATGATATTGTGAAGGATGAGTAAAAGAGAATAGTCTGACTTTGTAGGGATAGAATTTGGAAAGACTTGGACATAAAATGGGATGCAGCTAGTGAAGACTATAACTGATAATGACAAATCATGTCATCATCAGAGTCAAACCTTCATAGTAAAATTATGCCACTTAAGGTACTGATCTTAGGACATCATGCTTAAAACAGTATATAAAGAAAGCTAGCCTAAAGCAGCAGAAATCATGAGAAGAACAGAAAATGAGACAGCCAGGGAAAGACTGAAAGAGCTAAGGTTACTTGGTTGAGAGAAGACAAAGCTGAAAGTTTATTCTCCTCTTTTACTTTTGGCAACTGTTTTCAGTGACCAGAAGACAACTACAGGTAATGGGTATAATTTGCAGCAAGAGAATAGTTAGATAAGCATTAGGTCTGATTTTCTTATTCTAAAGGAACTGGAGCCCTAGAATAATTTGTTTACGGACATTGAGTTAGAAAGATTTCTGTAAGGAAGGACAGAAATCAAGTTAATCAAGGTGTGGAGAGCTTTTGAGTAGTTGACCTTCATGGTTCCCTTCAGCCCAGTTTTTATTTAATTTGAGGAATGGAGATGAGGTAGACTTCATCCCTGGAACTTCTTTCTATGAACAATATTTGTAAAGAGATGGGGAAGAATAAATCCTTGAATTGTATGGAAAACCACCAAAAGGTTTTCCTTGTTGACTTAAAGAAATTCAAATTAACACCAAAAGAGACACATGAGATTGTTTTTTAAATTATTGATAAGGGAAACTATGAAACTTGCTGCTTCCAGAGATTAGTGTAATTTAAAAACCAGCAGCAGTGACACTAGGGTCTGTAATTTCATGTTTGGAAATTATGGATTTGGTAGCATACGGCCCTAAACTTGAAGGCTTAAACTTCGTCTAGAAAGAAGCTCTTTCTCCTTGTGTCATCATGTACTGATACACACCTCGAAACACCATACTCTCTTACTGCCTTGCTGTTGTAATGTGCGTTAACTGGAGTTTTTCTGTTGCCATATTCCCTTTGTTCAAACTGAGATTGATATTTTTGTCTTTTGATAACCTAGGAAAAGCTTTTCTCTATGAAAGAGTAAATTAAAGATCAATGTTGTTACTCTTTTTTTGTTTCTTAGCTCAGAAATTTAACCCCTGTAATTTACTCTTTAATGGTAAATTTCTTAGAATGCTCTGGCTAAGATCTTAGCTCAAAACACCATAGCTTAAAATACTAGAAAAAATGGTCTGGGAACTGTACATTGCATTAAATGCAGCTCTGCTTCCTTACATAGGTTTCTACCTACTAGTAATGCTGAGGCAGATGAGGGTGTCTCTTATCTGAATAATGAATCAATGAGAAATGGATACCCATAGTTTTGAGCGAATCTGGGTTTGTTTTACTTAGACTGATAGTGCATACTGTGCAAATTTATGTGAGGCGTGTATACAATGGAACAGCCTTATTTAGTTAAACTTTTGTAAAAGTTTGGATAAGCTGTTCAGCAGCTTTAAGGCAGAGGGAATTCTGAGCTTTGTTATAGGGAGCTAAAGTAGGGATGAATTAATCTGCATAATGAACTTCCTTCACTGAAGGAAGCTCCTTTTTTAGAGTTGATTGGTATTCCATGCCAAACTCTACCTGTAAATTGAAAATTTAGCTAGCAATTTCTTTGCTAGTTTTTCTGCAAAATATGTGTTACAGATAGTGTAGTGAATGTATTTATGTTCATTAATGACTTTCCATATATTTTAAATACAGGTCTCAGATTTATTTGAAAAATTGCAAGTTTATATACAAAGTTATAGAAGCAGAAAATAATTTTAGGATGTATGTAGAAACACACTGAAACTGATAATTAGTGATACATATATACTGGAACAAGACCTTCACCGTAAGAGTTTGTCTCAGGTGAAATAAATTATATAAATAACCTTTTAGGCTTGGAGTTTGAAGATTGCCCAGTGTCTGTCTAACCGCAGAGGATTAGGCACCTAAATTGTTCAGATTTTCCAATTTTCAGTATTGTTTTCATGATGGTTCAGTTAAAGGTGAACATAAATCGCATTTGTTAAATTGGTGCAGGCTTTCTTTGGTTTGACTTGAATCTTGTTTTTGGTAAACATAAGGAAAGCTTGCTTATACAAGGTTTGGATCAATTTGTTTAAACTGGTGTCTGCCTCCGAGTAACAAAATTCAGTCTGTCATTTTGTATTATGGTGTGATGGTGAAGTGCATTCATACACAAAACAGTTTTTACAGTAAATTCTAAATAGCCGGGTTTAATCATAAGCTTATTGAGACTACTGCACAGTGAAATAAAATGTTTTTTGAAGAAAAAAGACAAAAAAACCCTATTAAATGAAATTAAGCCTGAAAAAGACTATGACAGTATGGTATTGAACAATATTGTTTCTAGAGCTTAAACATCTTTTAAGAAAAGAAGTTGTAAAAGTTATTTTACATTAATACAAATGCAAAAAACCTTAAAGATTCATCTAATGTACTTTGGCTTTAGTAATGAATGCAAAAATTCACTCATCAAAATCTGAGCTTATACAAGCGAAAGTTCAGTTACTTAAAAATATTAATATAAAATTATGCACACTATTTACATGGGAGAGATTGAATGTATCTTGTCATGGGCCAAACCCAGTCAGAGATGGTTTGTAGAAATTTTTGGGTGGTGCTGGTAACTGTGACTAGAAACTCATTGGAAACTGAAGTATTAAGATACTCTTGTTCTCTTCCTTAAAGTGAAGACTCTGCTACAGTCATTTGGCCTTACTCTTTTAGTGCCTTGCTGTGATTTTGCTGATTCTTTTTGATTTGTCCTTTTTTGTCCTTTTACTTTTTGATTGCACTGAGTATCCTGAGTATCAGAAGAATTAAGAGTGGCATCTGTACACGAACTATTACTGTCCTGAGGACTCTGCCCTTCGTTGTCCATTCTCACTTTGCTCGGGCTGTACGCAGCTAGCTGGCAGAGAGCTACGGCTGCTGTTTGTTTCTGTTCATCACAGCTGTCAATTATTCTTAAGTCTTGAGCTTCATTATGGTGAGCTGTGAAAGAAGATTTCTCGCAGGCACTGTTAATAGGGTTCTTGGGGTTACACGCATCTGCTCCAGAGGTTTCATTTTCGGCGTTTGGAGAAGTAGCAGCACCATTATCGTGAGAAGCACTGTGGAATGATGGTTTTAGGCTTGCTGTGTTACAGGAATCTTTTACCGAGAGGTTCAGAGGCATGTCTTGTAAGTCTAGGAAGTTCTGACTTTCTGTTTTGGATGTGGTTTTGTATGTGTGCTCGTGAATAGGTCCTGTGTTTGTGTCAGCCTTTTTTGAAAGGTTAAGGGGAACGATCCCTGTGTCGTCTTCCGTGTTGGACAGTGAGCCGTCATTGTTTTGGCATTCGTTCTGTGTATGTGAATCTTCATCAGTGACGTTAATGCTGAAAGAAATGAGGAGAAAAGAGAATTCACTATCAGTTGCACTTTTAAATTGAGGCTGAGGAAGTGGTCAGGAAAAAGAGAAAAAAGCTGGCTAGAAGTCTGACAACTTTGTTGTTTCTCCTTAAACTCCCCCAAGTCCCTTTCACCATACACATCGCTGTAATACGTGTAATTTCCTGAAATATACAGGCACACGCATAGTAATGGTATTGAAAATACCTGATACGTTCAAGGAGAATGAGTGATCTACTCGCTATAGCAACTGTGGGTTGTACTGTGTTTTGCACGGTTAATATAGCACAAATTATCTCAATGCTGTAAGTTTAAATATATTTTAGGGGCATCACGTGAAAAGTGTCCATCTATCTTTGTGTGTAAATCTGACAAGAATTTGCAAAGTGATTTTATTATTTTACCTGGTAGGTGAATCTCCTCTATCTTGCTGTGTCTGCACGCTCTGAAGTAGAGTTGGTTGATCAGTGCTTTTTCTCACAGGTCTGAAAGCTGTGACGTTTTCTTCTGGCTGGTCGTACTTGCCAAGCGATGTGGAAGAGGACTTGTTAGAGAGGTCAAATAAGCCTTCGCACGCGTGGCTTGTCTGAGTGAAGTTGGTTGGGCTAGGTCTGCCAGGGGAGCCTGTTGCTGCACTTCCTGCGAGAGGGCTCATTTTAGCATTCTCTCTTTCATTTTGGTCATCTTTAGAATGACTTTTGGCATGCAATAATGTCATTTCTTTTTCATAATCTGCTTGTTTTTTATGTGAACTTAGAGGGTATTGTTGGGATGGGCTCAGAGAAGCTGGATACAGCAAGGTAGTTTCTTCCATTAGGTGAGAATTTTGATCTCGGTTAATACCAGCTACATGTGAAAATCTGTAAAATGGAGGATCTGTTGGCCTACAAAATCCGTATGGTATTGGAGGGGTGGAATGATATTGCTGGAACAATCGATAGTGTTCATACGCTGATGGATTGATGGGTTTTGGAAGTGGCCCAGGGTGGGGAAGAAAGTGTCTTTGATCCTGTGCGCCATAGACTGACAGAGCAGAGCTTTCACACTCTGAATTACCTGGAAGCAGGTAAGGTGTGTAGATCGCCAGCCTGTGCTCATAAAAATGGGGTGAGTACTCAGGAATCATTGGTTGCATGTAAGGTGAAATGGAACCAAAGCCTTTTGTGGGAGTAACTTTATGCGGAAACTCTGGGAGGAAAGGAGAACCTGCTTTCCACGGGTGACTTGGTGCATGAAACGCAGACTTAGTGTGAAAAGGCGAACTTTTGTTAGAGAGCGATATAATTTCAGATACTTCACTTGTTTCTGGGCCTTTACTATCTCTGTGTTCTCCTACAGGAACGAAAGCGGAGGGCCTTACGATGCTGTCCAAAAGGGGCTGCATGCTGATAGCGCTTTCTGATGTAGTACTGGCAGGGGTTAATTCCTTCTGAATCGCAGGTTTTTGTCCTTGAATTGCTGTGTTTGTTGCCTGGTTTTGTAATTCAACGTTTTCCTTGGCATCTTCTTTTGCAAAAGGGTATTGAGGCTTCGAATCGAGATTTGACAGTCCATTTGTGACAGATTTAGAAGAAGTTGGTTTGACTGTAGATTCAAGCTGATTGATCTGTTTGGGCTCCAAGGAACTGGTCTTTGGACACTTGATAATGCGATCCTGCTCTGATACTAAAGTAATTGAGTTTTTGCAGAGGCCATACTTCATGTGGTTAAAAAGATGGGATTTCTCGTTGCAAGTAAAGGGGCACTGAAAGCACTTGTACTTAAATGGCTTTCCTGGTGGTCTGGGGATGTAATGAGGCTTCTTTGGTTTACGTTCTTTGAGGAGACTCATTTTTTGTTCGGCTGTAAACAATTAAATGTAATGATTCTTTATAAAAACTTTCTTGTGGTTAGCTTTCCTCAGTTTTAGCCTCTTGGTGTTTCCAGTTTTTCAGGTTTCTCGAATCCTCCTTCCCAGGTGAGGCGAGGAAGCCAAGTCCCGCGGTGTCTCAGGGAAGAGGGGGTGCCGGAAAACAACACTTCTGCAGCCGGGAGTGCGGGAACTGTAACGCAAAGGTTAAAATTAGCTGTAGTGGAACACTGGAACTCAATACAAAGTGATACATTCTTTTAACTGTATTTCCCATCATATTACATACGATGTGGTTTGTTTTTTTTTTTAAACAAAACAAAAATGCCAGACTTGAGATAGAAACGCATTAAACTCTGACATCCTTCTGACCCTAAATGCAGTCACAGAAGTGGCCTAATTTTCAGCGGTGCTAGTCACCGTCCGCCGCTACTGGCTTGGAGGAGCTTTCTTTGAAAACTGAAGGAACGTTCATTCAGAAGATGAAAGTAGAAATCTAGGTGGAGCTGTCGAGAGAAGTGGAGGTGGGCAGGACGAGGAGAAGGCAGGTCCTGGCAGCCAGTGGATGTGGGACGAGCTGGTCAGGCCGGTTGGGGAGAGGGAGGAGGGAATTTCCTGCTGGAACGCAGTGCGGGCGGAGGGGATTGGTTGCACTGGGGGAGCTGACTTGGCTCTTTCAGGGACTGACCAACCCCCTCTCTCAACTGCCACCGCGTTTCCTAACAGCCCTAATCTCAATGGATACCTCAAAAGTGGCCAATCTCTCGAAGGATAAAACCACACCAATTTTCTTCCTCTTCCTAATTCAATTAAGAGAAATGAGTACTGCAATATCTGACTAATAGAATCTTCTGCTTGATAAACACATTTCACCTTCTTCGGCTGTGTAGCACCTTACATATTGCGTATATTTAACACGGACGCACAAGTGTATTAATTCAAGTAAAAAAAGTGTCTGACAGTAATTGATTTGTAGGGGAATGATCTATCTGCCTTTCTTCAGAAAAACGAAGGTTGGGGATACTTTGTACAGCCTAATGATTTGCTCAGTAGATAAGTCAGGAGGGCTTGTATCAGCTTGTTCCATTATGTTCACTGATTCTGAAGGCGTGAGAAACTCTCAGAGTCAAGTTCTCATGATTTTATAGGATGTGTTATGGCAGAGATCTAAAAACTGATGATTTCATCATGAACTATAAGCATCATTATCAAAATGATGACTGTTGCAAAACCACGTACTGTATCTATTGTGTTACCCGAAACTACAGGAATACTAATTGTAAGAGTGACTAGATAGCTTGATACTTTTTTTTTTTTTTTAAAAAAAAAAGCTTTTTACATAGAAGTTTGAATTAGTAGTATTAAAATACTAAGTTTATGAAAAGAATTGCTGGTAATTACATGCTGTGAGATTTTAGTTAGAGATGTTTTGCATTTCTTAAATCAGAGATTATTTAATAGAAAATGACATGCAACACGTTATGAAAACTGAAGGCAAAGCTACAGAATTGCTGCTTGTTTCATCAGGTATAGTAATTCTAGCAAATTGTATTAAATGTTGTTTCTGATGTCATAGAAGTATTCATTTTGTTAAAATAGTAATTTTGAAGGCACCCTGAAAAATGCAGAGCTGCTCTGTAAGTAGAAAAAACAATCTAGCTTTTTCTTAAAATTAACAAATGCTTAAATGTGTGATAGCCTAAAGAAACAGGAATGTGTAGAGAAGTAGCTTTTTATTTTTCAGGTTTTAGCAAAGCTTTTTTCGGTTGTTTGAGTTTGATACTGGAACTGTAACAATGAAAGAAAAACTTGAATTATACAGCAGCATGTTAAAGTCCTATCATCGAAGTCTAGTTAAAATGGTAGTTCAATAAATTAAAGAAAAATCATATAGTATTTAAAAATATTTTAAATAATGATAGCCAGAATTCCTTTGAAAGATTAAGAATAATGCTTTTACATTAAAAAAAAAAAAAAAAAAAATTAAAAACTGAGGCGTAGGGGGGGCCGTCCAGCAAGGGAACTGGTTTTTTCTTTTTTTTTTTTTTTCTCC